>CM059869.1:49633640-50137463 GCA_030490815.1 Acer saccharum | reverse complement strand
GTTCCTTTCCCTACAACATTTCTTTTGGATCCATCACCAAAAGTGACATTTCCACCTTCCTCCATAACAAGAGTCTCGAAGAAACTCTTGTTTCCCGTCATGTGCCTAGAGCACCCACTATCCAAGTACCAAAAATTAGAAGAATTTGCCTTCAAGGCTATTTGTGCAACATGGCAAACATTTTCATTCTTTCTAATCCACTTAGCAACAATTTTAGCTTTCTTAGG
The DNA here is from genome assembly GCA_030490815.1 of Acer saccharum. Classification (NCBI taxonomy): domain Eukaryota; kingdom Viridiplantae; phylum Streptophyta; class Magnoliopsida; order Sapindales; family Sapindaceae; genus Acer; species Acer saccharum. Next base: position 50,137,236 of record CM059869.1, on the reverse strand, counting down.
TCTTTGGTACATGTGCTCTACTATTTCTAGGATCATGCAAATCAATATTTTCTTTCCTAGAAACATGCATCTTGGCTCTATTCTTTCTCTTTTCAATCATGCTTTGTTTTCTACACATTTTAATATATTGAAAGCAATTTGGTCTAATATGACCATCACAACCACAAAAGTGACAAATAGGAATGAAAAAGGAATCATACCTCGCCTTTGAGTACGTCCATGTCTTTGTGGATAGTGGGTTCAATCCATCTTCGTTGTTGAACCGGTCTTGGTTGCTTCCAAGCTTGAGGTTGCATGATTGGTCTCTTTCCTTTGTGAGCCAATTTGGGAGGAGTGTTGGCTTGAGGAACCTTAGGAGGTTGAGCTTGAGATTTCCTTCTTGGCCCCATTTTCACTTGTGCATTAGAACTTTGTCCTATTTCTAACTTCTTCCTAGGAGGTTGCACAAATGAAGTTTCTTCTTCTTCAAGCTCTTGACAAACATGTCTTGTTAGAGGTTGAGATTTTCTTGCCATCTTCATACCCAAGACCTCTCTTGTCACTTGGACTCTTTCCAACACCAAGTAAATGATCAAGCTTCTTGGTGCTAGAATCTATCCTAGCCAAGGACCCTTTAGCTTCTACAAGTTCCCTCTTCAAGCCTTCTTCACTTCTCTTGGAAGTCTAACTCCTCAATTAACTTATCCTCTCTCCTCTTCAATCTTTCCACTTGTTCACTTAAGTGGTCATTGTGAGCCGAAAGTTCAAGGTTTTCTTCTCTCAACCTCTCAATCTTTCTTGTGCTTTTAAGTGCTAAATCATTGAACTCGGCATGGTATTTAGCAAGCACCTTTTGCTCCACAAACTTCTTCTTGGAACTAGAAGAGGAGTCACTTTCTTCTTCACTAGAGTCAATTTCCTCTTGACTCAAATCTTCCTTTTCACTAGCACTTTTGCTCTTGTGAGAAGATGCAAAAGCTAGGAAGTTAGCCATGAGCTCTTCCTCACTTGAAGACTCATCTTCCTCATTGGAGTCATCACTACTCCCACTCCATGTGGCGGCCATCACTTTACCCTTCTTCCTCTCATTGTGATTCGCACATTCGGGGGCAAAGTGACCAATCCCACCACACTCAAAGCATCGGACCCCTTTCCTTTCGGTCCTCTCTTGTCTAGGCTCAAACTTCTTGAAGGAACTCTTTTTCTTCAAATCTTGTCCTCTTGACCCAAATCCCTTCTTCTTCTTGAACCCCATAACCTTGTTGAACCGTTTCACAAATAAGGCAAGGTCTTCATCCGATTCATGCTTTGCCTCCTTTGCATCCTTAGATGCTTTCAAAGCTATTCCTTTAGACTTCTTAGGAGGAGTAGTGTTGCTAGGAGCCTTCCTAGACTCATATGCAAGGAGACGCCCAATTACCTCACTTGGCTTCATATCCATGTAGCCACTATTTTCTTCTATGGCCGTCACCTTTGATTCAAACCTATCGGGGAGAGATCTCATAATTTTTTGCTTGACTCTCCTATCCGAATACGGGTCTCCGAGTTGATGGCTTTGATTTACTATGTCCATCAATTTGATTTCGAAGTCGTTGAAGCATTCATCCTCTCCCATCCTAAGTAACTCAAATTGAGTTTGGAGGACTTGAAGCTTGGACTCCTTCACCACCTCGGTTCCCTCATGTGCAACTTGAAGGATGTCCCATGCCACTTTGGCAATTGAGTATTCTGAATAAGCTTGTACTGATTCTCATCCATGCACACATAATGGCATGCATCGCCTTCCTATTCCACTTGAAGCCTCAAACTCTTGCGCGTTCCATTGCGCCTTAGGCTTCAAAACATCTTGTCCTCCACCCGCGGGAGTCATCATAGGGAGATCATATCCGTCTTCCACCGCCATCCATGCACGGTCATGAATTTGGCATATGTAGGATTCCATCTTCCCTTTCCATTGGGAATAGTTCAAACCGGTAAGAAGTGGAGGCCTTGTGCTAGAAGCTCCTTCGTGGCCACCACCATTTCCACCGTTTCCACTCATAGTGTTTATGAATGAATGAAATGAATGCAAATGTATGAATAATCAAAAATCACACAAAATGCAAAACACACCAAAATAAGCAAGGATCACCTATGTATGTCTAGGAACCCGCTCTGATACCAATTGAAACTAAATATACCACGGTGTGTATAAAGCTATCTAGAGGGGGGGTGAATAGATTTTACGCTTTTTACCCAATTTTTCGTGTTAGTCAAAATTACGAATTACCCTCAAGATAATAAACAAGCAAGTGTAATATGGTGCGGAAATTAAATAACACTTGAATTTTTACGTGGAAACCCTCACGGGAAAAACCACGGGCTATGTAAGTAAGCCACACTCGAACCTCGAATCCACTAAATGTGCAAACGATTACAACCTAATCCCGGAAGTAATCACACACCTACCTAATCCCGGTATGAGTGAACCTAGTCCAATTTGCTTGTGATCTAAGCAACCTAATCCCGATTGCTACGCACAAGACTTACCTTCTCTTGAAGAGAATACAACTCTAAGTGAATATGTGAAAATATCCAAAATGCAACATAGAGCAAGGGAGACCCTATATGCTTATCTAAGATGATTAATATGCAATTAAGAACAATCCTAGATATCAAAACTAAATGACATGTCAATTAGTTAAGCTAATCAATATCAAGCACAAAACCTAATATGCTAGCACAATACAACTTCTCAAACATACATCATACTAATCTCAATTTTGTATCTAAAGCATACAAAATAACAATCAAGTAATTAATTGAGATTGCTAGATAAATTAAACACAAAATATGTAAGATATTAGTGAAAAGCTTACCAAGCAAAGTATGATGAAGATTCCATGCAAGATGACATCTAGATGATCTATGATGATGCTAGATGATGATTGATGATCATGAAATTGTGTTTGAGTAATTAAAAATGAGTTCTTTGTGTATTTTTCTTCTCTTGAAAAATATCCTAAGTATGAAGCATGAATAAGAACTCTTATTGATGACCTAAAATCAAGTTAGCATATATATAGAGGCCATAAGTGAAGTGAGGTCGTTTTGAAATTTCGCCAGAAAAACACTCTGTGCGCTGGTGGACCAGCGCAGGACCAACGCACAAGCCAATTTTGGCTTGAGCGCTGGACGACAGGCGCTGCCACCAGCGCCAGTCTAGCGGCGCCAAACTGGGCGGCCGGCGCTGGTCCACACCAGCGCACGACCAGCGGCGCTCCACTGGGCGATTTGCGCCGATGAGCGGCGCTGGTCGACCGGCGCACAGCCCCAAAAATGTATCCCACAAGCAATTTTGCAAGGGGTACAAAGTTAAACAAAAAATGCATCCTAAAAGCCTAAAAGCTATGATGTTATAAACACAAGATGCAATCATAAAATCAAGCAAGAAGAGATATAAATAAGCATTGATGCACAACAAAAAGAAACACAACATACAAAGATTAAACATATGCATGAGTTGTGAGTGTGTGCAACTATCTCTTCAAGACAAGTAAGCACTTAGAAAATTACCTTTGGTGCTTGTCAATAATGAGGTCTTCAAAGGGCCTAATGCACTAATAACAACATTTAAACTACCCTTACAAAGGATCCCCATTTATGGTTTGATCACGAAATAAGCCAATTAAAAACAACGGGAATCCTTACACGCACCACTTTGGTTTTGACACCCTATATATATGCCTCTATGACTTTAGGTCATCAAAGTGAGTTGATTTTCAGATTTCATACTTAGAATATTTTTCAAGCAAAGAAAAATACAAAAGAACTCACCTTTAACCACTCAAATCAAATCCTTTATGCATCAAATTTCATATTTCATCTTCTATGTCTATATAGAAAGCATCCATGTATGGGTTTGTATCATCACAACTTGCTTGGTAAGATTTTGATTAATTTCATCTTATTTTAGTATTTTTACTATCAAGTCATCTCTTTTAAATTGCTTGTATGTTTTAGATCATATGCTAAATACAAGAAAAGAGAATTGATTGTGATGAATTGATTGAGTGTTGTATTGTGATAGCTATCTAGGTTTTGCTTAATCTTGATTAGCTAAGCTATTTGACATGTCATCTAGCTCTTGATATCTAGGGTTGATTTAATTGATTATATCATCATCCTAGATAAGCATCTAAGGTTCCCTAGCCTTGTTTGTTATTTGAATATTCATACATATTCACATAGGTTGCATAATCTCTTCATTGAGAATTAAGACTTGGGGCTAAGGTTGCTTAGGCCTCAAGCAATTAGAACTAGAGCCACTTTTAAAGGCCCGCGTGGTAGAAGTGGGGGGTTATTGACCGGAGTGTTAGACGAGGTCTACATAGGTTGTAAACTCCATTTCAATTAGTGGATTTCGAGGTTCGAGTGTGGCGCACTAAACAGCCCGTGGTTTTTCCCAGTGGTTGGGTTTCCACGTATATATCAAGTGTTATTTAAATTCTGCATCTTATTACACTTGCTATATTTTTGTGACTAGTTAGGGGTATTTTTGTAATCTTGACATGCATGCAAAAATTAGGTAATAACGATTAAAATCTATTCACCCCCCCCCCCCTGTAGATATATTTAGAACACACCGAGCGTTTATTTGTGAACTTTCAGTAGTTACCAAAGCCGTAAATGTAGTTACCATATTTGTAAATTTAGTTACATGGAAAATTTTGAAGGAACCATTACATAGTTACCGTTTCCGTAAACATAGTTACCAAAGCCGTAAATGTAGTTACTACAGTCGTAAATGTAGTTACAAGTAAAATTTTGAAGAAACCATTACATAGTTACCGAAGCCGAAAATGTAGTTACCAAAGCCGTAAATGTAGTCATCATAGTCGTAAATGTAGTTACAAGTAAAATTTTGAAGAAATCATTTTATAATTACTGAAGCTGTAAACGTAGTTACCAAAGCCGCAAATGTAGTTACGGTTGCTGGAAATGTAGTTACAAGCAAAATTTTGAAGGAACCATTACATAGTTACTGAAGCCGTAAACGTAGTTACCAAAGCCGTAAGTGTAGTTACCGTATCCGTAAATGTAGTTATAAGCAAAATTTTGAAGGAACCATTACATAGTTACCGTAGCTGTAAACGTAGTTACCAAAGCCGTCAATGTAGTTACTACAGCCGTAAATGTAGTTACAAGTAAAATTTTGAAGAAACCATTACATAGTTACCAAAGCTGAAAACGTAGTTACCAAAGCCGTAAATGTAGTTACCATAGTCGTAAACGTAGTTACAAGCAAAATTTTGAAGAAATCATTTTATAGTTACCGAAGCTGTAAACGTAGTTGCCAAAGCCGTAAATGTAGTTACGGTAGCTGGAAATGTAGTTACTTGCAAAATTTTGAAGGAACCATTACATAGTTATCAAAGCCGTAAACGTAGTTACCAAAGCCGTAAATGTAGTTACTGTATCCATAAATGTAGTTACCATATCCGTAAATGTAGTTACAAGGAAAATTTTGAAGGAACCATTACATAGTTACGGTGGCCGTAAACGTAGTTACCAAAGCCGTAAACGTAGTTACAAGTAAAATTTTGAAGAAACCATTTTATAGTTACCGAAGCCATCAACATAGTTACGAAAGTCGTAAATGTAGTTACTGTAGCCGTAAATGTAGTTACAAGCAAAATTTTGAAGAAACCATTACATAGTTACCAAAGCCGTAAATGTAGTTACAAGCAAAATTTTGAAGAAACCGTTACATAGTTACCGAACCCATATACGTAGTTATCAAAACCGTAAATGTAGTTACAAGCCAAATTTTGCAAAAACATTGAAATGGTTACCAAAAGCGTCAATGTAGTTACCAAAACCGTCAACATAGTTACCATGAAAAAAAATAATAATAATAAATTATTTTTTTTAAATTATTTTAGTAAAAAATAGGGAATAGCCGGTTGTTAAACCTTGTGAAACCGGCTAATCCCCATTGAAATCATTATTTTTTTTCACTGCATAGTAGCCGGACCCTTAATTCTAATTCAGGGATAGGCCAACCTGGCATTGATGTGAATTGAATAAGACTATAACATAGGAAGTGGGAAGGGTTTGGAGCAGAATCCGAAAATGACTTTTTTGTTCCATTTTCTTACACGAAAGAGAAGAAAGACAAGGAGAATCAGCAGTAGCAAGGCGCCTAAACACGATGCAGCAAATGATACAAGCATAGAAGATCTGCCATGCCACATTGTTATTGACATTCTCTCAAGGCTCTCTCTCAAGCCAATCTTGATTTCAAGGTGCGTTTGTAAAACCTGGAACCTTTTCATTTCAGACCCACTCTTTATCTTCAATAATCCTGAGCTTTTCCTTCGAACCGAACACTCAACAGCAACATGCATCTCCAGAACCCTTCATTGGGTTGATACTGCTACTAGTAATTACTATAGTGATCTCCGATTTAACCTTCCACAACGCTATTCCAGGTACGAGATTGTCAATTCCTGTAATGGGTTTTTATGTCTCTCCAAATCCTTATTCAAAAACCCTTCAATCATATGCAACCCTGTTACTGGGGAATACCTTACCATTCCCAAACCCCAAAACGATCCAACTATGACTGTTAACGTTGTTGCTGCGTTTGGCTATAGTTCCAAGACTAACCACTACAAGGTGCTGCGTTTGGTCTTGAGCACTTCTTTTTTTAGAATTGCTGAGTTATACACTCTTGGCACTTCTTCCTGGCGAAGACTTGGTTTTGCACCTTTGGCCCCTATTGGGGGTCTTTTTCCAACTTATTTGAATGGTGTTATTCATTGGGCTTGTGATGATCCTGAAACCTCTCATTTTATAGTTGCTTTCGATTTTGAACAAGAGTGTTTCTGTGTCGTTCCTCCACCATCTCATTTTGATGCCAACCAAAAGAAGAAAGAGAATTTGTATTATATGAACATGGGAATATTGGGAGGTTGCCTCTCCATATGTGATGTTACATGCTCTACGCATTTTGACATTTGGGTAATGAAGGAATACGATGTCCAACAATCTTGGACTAAACAGTTTGCCATTGACAACTGCGGTCTCTGTAGACCGATTAAGTTAGTGGCCAATGGGGATGTGCTGTTGATGTTCTGTAAGAGGCAGGGTTTGGCTTTATATGATCCAGTTGAAAAAAATATAAGATATCTAGAGATACGTAACGCTCATTCGATAGCATTTCAAGCAGTTACCTTCGCTCCTTCCTTTGTTTCGCTCAGGGATGTTGTTGGAGTAGATGGTCTAAAGGTGCAAAATGACAGATCAAGGTATGAATTTTGAATGTTGCATTGATTAAGATTGACTTGTGTGTATAAATAAATACACATCAAACAAGAATTTGTCAAACTTTTTTAGGTCTTGTTATAATTTGATTGCAATGAAAATTATTTTTGCAAGTGCGTTGAAGTTTCTGATATGAAATATAAGGACGATTCCAGCAAGGTGCCTGAAACTTTGAATATGGCTCACTATCAAATCATTTTACTTATTTTATATGCTAATTTCTGTGAATCCATTTTCTTTGATTGGTATTAAATTTCCATATATTTGCCAAATGTCTTGCTGGTCATCCTGTCTACATGCCATCAATAGTATAGTCAGTTTAGTATAACCTCTTTTCTTTTTTCCTATAAAAAATACAAAATCATTAGGAATTAACCTCTTTATTCTTTGATGAAAATTGACTTTGTTGTTTCGTCATTTATCACTAGGAAAACAAAATGACATTGAGCATGAATAATTGGTTGCATGTTATATGAAAGTAAGTACGGGTTCTGGGGAATGACTATTGTTTTATTTGGCTGTGTGATCTTGAAACAAGGGAATATTACTTTATTCATAAGTTCAATATGCTTGGGCGGAGTGGAGTTAGTGGGTGAATTAAAATGCCCTGTTTGTGATGTTCATTCTTTCAGCACGTAAAGCACCTAATGTCTTGTGTGTGAACTGCATGAATTTTTCACTACTTTTGGTTGATCACTTTCATAAACCAGTCAACAAGTTTACACCCTGCGACTAGTTTTGTGTGTTTTCTCTTAAACTCAGTGGTCAACCCCTTGTCTCATCTGTTTGAAAATGAGTAAAAGAAAGTCATTTATAGGTCAATAAGTTAGGCAGAGATCTGTTGAAATCAATTTCCTAAGGATTTAATTGGTGCAACCTAGATCCATTTGATTCATGTAATGAATCTCAGGTGAATTTAAGAGGTTTTGAGCCATATTGTGCTAGCTTACAATTGCTATCCAAAATGATATGATAGTTTTTCATGCTTGAGTTGATATCTGGAATTGAAGTCGTCATGCTCGTATAGGTCGTTTACTCCTTCCATGTACATGATATCCTTTCCTTATCTTACTTGCCATGTTGCAATTGTCAGACATTGGTGTATCAACATTTTGCCATTTTCTTTGATTAGTTTAGCAAAACATTAATGTGATGTTTGTCAATGCAGGTTTGACAAGTGTGAACTACATGAAGAGGCTGAAACTCTGTTGCTGGTGGAAAGGAACTTGCCAGAAGTTTTACTAGAACACTTATATATTTGGTGAAACTTTAGGTTGATAAGTTTGCAAGCTTTTGTTTTCATTCCAATGTTTATGATGCATATACTGGTCAGGACTCAAGAGCAGAAAAAGACAAGTTTCTTTATGTTGGCTTTTCAATGTAATATCTTTTTTGATTCAATCGCTACTCTCTACATCCCTTTCTTGGAAAGCTAAAGTTGATTTTGGAATGAATTATGAAAACAAAAACTCTCATAAGACCTTTTGGAAGTAGGGATGCCCGAAATCCCCTTGGGGACTCCCCCCATTTGAGGTTAAAAGTCATCCAAAAATGGGGATGGGATGGTGATCTAAGCCCGAGAATGTATTTTATTTAGATTTAAGAATAGTAAAAACAATCAGTAATGCTACACATCCCACCTAATATTCCACTTTTTTCATCCCACTACATGTGGCATGTGAGGTGTCAAATTGTGAGTGGATACATGAGGTGGGTGTCATTAATGTGTATCCACTCATAATTTGACATCTCACATGCCATATGTAGTGGGATGAAAAAAGTGGGATTTTAGGTGGGATGTTTAGCATTATTGAAAAACAATTAACATGTATTTTTTATAAACTAGTTGACACTTTATAATTACATAAACTTAAATGTTTCACTTATATTTGTGATTTCAATATTTAATTCGGTTTACACTAATGTTTCTAATGACATTATATATATATATATATATATATATATAGTTTTTCTATTATCAGTTCGAACTGACAAAAGTTATATCAGTTCCTTGTATGTGGGCTACTGGATTTAAATACTTTGACAGACAAGTGCATACAGTCAAGTCAAAGTATTTAAATCTAGTGGCCTACATGCAAGGAACTGATATAACTTTTATCAGTTCGAACTGATAATAGAATTTCTATATATATATATATATATATATATATATATATATATAAACATAGTAAGAGACCACCATTAGGGATGACAATTGTCCCCACAGCCCTAATTCCCCAAATCCCCATTTAAGGGGAAAAATCCCCCTCAAATAGGCCGATGGGATGGGGATTTAATTTTAAATAAGTTTTAATTACCCAATTTTCTCAAGTTTCCCAGATTACCCATTTTAAGTCTTTGAATAAATAGTTCTAAATCCCAAATTTCTAACCTAAATAGTTGATTTCATACAAAAACTTGACTTTTTCTTGGAATTATTTTTACATGTTATAAACTTTTTTTTTCATTTGAATTTTTATTTGAATTTGAATGAGTAAATTTGATTTTTTTTTTATTATTATTAATTTTAAGTCAAATATGGAAAATGTGTGAAAATAAAGAAAATATGGGATTGTTGATCGGTGGAAATGGGGGAAACGAGAAGGGATGGAGATATCTCCCCCCAAACAACCCCATCCCCATTTCCCCTAAATAGGGAATGAAGATAGGGATGGAGGAACCGATATTTCCACAATTGCCATCCCTAGAGACCACACCCATCTCATATTAGGTATGGAGTTTCCTTTCACACCATATTAATAAAACAAACGGTAGGGGGGTTTGTGTAATTTTGAACAAAAATTAGACAAAACTTTGAATTTGAATTGAGGTAGTGTATTTAATAATATTAGGGTACGGATATTGACACCCATAAATATGATAAGTGCACCCATATTTATAAGTACACCCATGTCTAAAATTTAAAATTAAAACATTATTATAAACACTCATCTTAATGCCAATAGTACCCTCATTTGAATAAATGTTTTTATTTTAATACAATTTATTTATAAACACTCATAAGTTATTAACATACCTAATTTTACAAATGATAAATTTTTAAATTCTCTAGACTCGAAAATACGGTCTCAGAAATTCTTAAATTCTTAAATTTCAAGAATCTTTACTTCAGGCTGCGTATTTACCTAAGACATGATTATTATGTTTATTATATGAACAAGAGTGCTTGAGTGTGCAGCTATGAAAAGCACTAGCATCTCATTACAAAAAAGGAGTATCTCATTACAAAAAAGGAGTAAGGTAAGGACTAGAACATATGTCTTGCAAAGATCCATGAAATTCACAAACACCATTTTCTTTTTACCTTCACAGGTGCAGAACTGTGGATGAATCTAATAATACCTAAGAACCTGTGAAAGACGTGCTCGTTATGTTGTAGCATTGTGCGTCTATGTCCTTTAATGACCTTAAGTTATGTCTTCTTTCACTGGTTTTGTTATTTGTAAAGAGGATTCGATGACTACCAAGCATTTACTTTTGTGCAAGAAATGGCTGCTTGGACAATGCCTAACTTTGTTGAAATCGTAGTTCTTACATAGTAACTTGATTAACGAAGTAGTGTTGTGGTTGCATTGGTTACGGAGGATGATGTAGAGTGAAAGTAACTTAGCTTGAGTTTGCTCAATTTGAGTGTTGATGAAACTTACGTGGGTTACATGGCCGTATAAAATAAAGTAGATAATTTATAGTATCAATATGTACCTCTGTATGATCGGAGTCCTCTGAAAATTATTGTTCAATTACTTTGTTATATGATAATGGGAGATTTTGGCTCCGTTGGGCTTTTGTTCTTCTCGTTCTTTTTTGTTTTAAAAAAAGAAATATAATTAAGGTTTTAATTAGGGTTTGGTTTTTTTTTTTTTAATAAAGTGATATAGTTGAAGATATGGGTGTAATTAATGGGTGTAAATAGTATTTTGTTTATTTTTAATTAAACTAATTTGTCCTTATTGGTAAATTCCTATTGGGATATTTTTGTAATTAAATTTTTTATTAAAATATGGGTGTGTTTATCATATTTATAGATGTCAATATTGGTTCCCATAATATTATTAATTACAATATGTATTTTGCTTAATTTCATTGTATACAGTAATAAGAAAATAATTTAGGGGAGATTAATGTAATAAATGCAAAATTGGTATGTGTCTGTTTGAAAATAGAAAAAACACGAGGGATCTGAATATGGTTCGTTGAAGAGTGCAGACTCTTCATTTTCTCGTTTTCTTTCAGCTCCAGTGGGCGGAGCCGGAGGCACGTGCTCGTTACCGCTACTGCTATCAATTCTCAACTCAACAACTGATTCTAATTTCTAAGGTAGGGTTTTCTCTTCTTAATTTCTTCTACCTGCAACTATTATTCAATCCATTTCCAGAATTTACAATATTCCCTGTTTATGTTTTTGATGGTTAATTTACAAAATTAGAATCATGAGCAACCTATTTTGGAGCAATTAGTTGGATTACTTGAGTTGACCTGGAAGCTGGAAGCCTGTGTTGACTCTTTAATTATTGGTCTCAATTGTTTCCAATTGAGGATTTCAGTTTCAGACATTGCTAGCTTGTTTGTAAAACCTATATGGGTGAACAAGTGGAAGCACCATTTACATGGGTCGAAGAATACACCAACCCATCATATCCTCCTTTAACTGGTTCCAAAAGGAAGGTTAAATCAAAGAAAAAGGAGTTTCTTGGTTGGGGTTCAAAACCACTCATTGAATTTCTTCATTCTATTGCTAAAGATATCACCCAACAGATTTCTCGTCACGACGTTACTGCTATCATAAATAGATATGTTAATGACAATAACCTTGTTCACCCTCTTAAGAAGAAAAGGATTAACTGTGACGACAAGCTCCATGCTCTTTTTGGAAGGAAGTCCATTGCCCGAAATAAAATCCACAATATGCTGGAACCACACTATGCCGAAAACCTTGACAACTCAGATGATGATGAGCTCTTATACAGTTCAGAAGAAGACAACACTTGCACCAACTATGAACAACAAAAGACTTTGACCTCAGAGAGAAAAACTACTCCTTCCAAGAAAAGAGCTTTGGAAACTCCCAAGAGCTGCTTTGCCGCCATAATTACGCAGAACGTAAAGCTTGTCTACTTGAAGAGGAGTTTGGTTCTGGATCTTCTGAATGATCCTGACACCTTCGAACGCAAAATAGTTGGAAGCTTCGTAAGGATCAAATCGGACCCTAACGACTACCTTCAGAAAAACTACTATTGTCTTATGCTAGTTACAGGTAATATGCTGTTATGTTCCATCATTACTTAGTTATTTGAAATCACCTTTTTGTGGTAGTCTTCCACATTTTAATTGTATTGTCTGATATATTAATGAAGAATCTGGTTCCTTTTTGGTTCATTCTAAACGATATTATTCATCTAATCATGAAGTAGTTGTTGATTACCGTATATTATGTGCAACATTCAATAGGCTTAATGGTAATGGAGCGTTAACATTATAGAATCAATGCTTTAAAGCATGTCAAATAAATGAACTGAAGGTTTATACATGCTTAACCATTGGCAAAATGTAAGGCTAAAAATTTGAAATACATGAAATGAATTACATTTTTCAGATTCTTCTCTGTTAGCTTCTTGCATACTGTTTTATCTAATGCTATTTTTGATGCTAGTTTGTGGTAATAATGTCAATCAAGGTGCGTGACCTTCTACACTAATTTTATTCTCAACAACTTCAGCTTCTTGCCTTGTATTTTTCTTACTAAGTGTCCAATATTTGTAAATGCAATTTATTGGAGCCATTTAGGAAATTATTTTTAAGAGCAGCGCTTAAATTGAATTTTTGTTCTTGAACATTTATATTAAAAATAACAAGTAGAGGAAAAGTTAAGAGAAGATGTAAAAAATCAGATTCTAATTCAATATATAGTACAAGATCGATCACTGTTTTGAATATGGAATTCCAAGGGATCAAATAGAGAATTTGGAATTCCAACATCTATCGAATTTGAGCGGGGGTCAAAGAAATGGTTTGATCGTCTTTTTTTTATTTATTTCTCAAACCAATATATATATATATATATATATATATATATTTATTTATTTATTTATTTATTTCTCAAACCAAAGGATTCATGAGTTAGGATGCAATGTGTATTGAGGTTTACAATTCGCACAACTTTTCAGTTTTCCAATCCAAAGTAAATAAGACGAAAGGAACCGAAAAAAAGTGAAGTTGCTGTGCCTATATATAATTTTAGGTACTATATTAGGCTAAACAGTTAGATATTTGATGAATGTTGCTGTGTCATAATGAGCACTTTTGTGTTTTGATGAGTTATATTACGAGTATTAAAAGTTTCAATGTAAGTTAGGTATTGTTTTGGGCAATAAAATTAAAATTGTGCAGGGCTTTCTGGAAATGCTTAGATGAACCCATCTTAGGGCTTCAAATTTGAGATTCCCCTCTATAATATATTTAATCATACTGTTATTTTAGTTTCCTTGAGCTAGCAGGTATTACCTTATTGTTTCTACCATCCTTATTTACTTATGACTCCGAATCCTTCAATTCTACCATCTAACCCTTCAATTCTACCACCTCTTGGGAATCAACTAGTTAATAATGCAATTGCCAAGAGTTATAGCCACCCTCTATATAAGAACTAATTTTAGAATGGTTGTATTTATTTCTCAAATTTGTTTCTTGTTGCTTCAAGGTTTTTTTCATCTGAAATGCTCTGGTCCGTTCTTAAGTTGCTTCCTCAGCTTGGAATGTGGTTATCTATAACATCTTGATGGTGGACCATCATTTTTGTGGTCGGACAATTTTTTTTATTAACTTTAATTATGCCATGATGGACAATTCATCCCCTACGCTTTTGTCTTCTTTACTGGACAATGTCCTCAGCAAGCATCTTTTCTAAACCTAATTATGTGTGCTTTAATTATGTTTACATTGTTTATTGAAGTAACATCATTTTGTTCTTGTCAAGCATAAACTTACTATCATCTCACATAGTTTACATATGATGTTTAATTGTCTACCGTATAGGTATAAAAATGGTGCCCAGAGCTGATGATGGAAGTACAGAAATTCTTCTTCGAGTTGCAAATTTCTTTAAAGATGTTCCTATTTCACTTCTTTCGGATGATAATTTCTCCGAGGTAATCAGCACATAAAGCAGTGATGCAGTATAGCTAATTCTTATAGTTTAATTGAATGACACTGATGCAGAGCCAAAATGTTCAATAATCACTCTATTTTTTACTTGATTGAGTTTAGTCTTAAACGGATATTATGCTGATCCTTTGTTTAATGTTTAAGGTTCTTTAGAGTAACCTGGCAAAGAAGTTTCTGAATCTTTTCTGTTGTGGTGTTACCTTACTTATTTTGTGGCAGTTTTTTGCTTATAAATCCTTGTGTAGATGAGATGTAATTCGATCTGCTGAAATTATTTCTTCAAAAGCTTGGTTGTTGTATTGGGAAAGTAATGTTACTTATTAGTGTTTACTAGGTAAATATGATTATATGCATGTGATAGAAATTATCCAAATAAAATCGACATCTTTTCTTGATCTTAGGATATATTGCATTTTTTTAAGAGGAAAGAGAGAAACCCATACTGCTTATCACATTATTGAGATTCTTTATTTTGATATTTTTACTGGTTCACTGGATAGCAGTTTTGAGTACCCTTGATCATCAAACTCAGCAATCTGATGATGTTCAAACTTTAACATCAGCATTTCAGCTTTTGATTTTAACTTTAATCTAAGATCTATCTTGAATTTTCTTTTTCCTTTCCTTTTTTTTTATAAGGAAAAAAAAAATACAATTGACACTGGAAAGAATACAAAATGAACGAGCAGGCTGTTGTGGCTACCAAAGGACAATCTATCAGGATTTTCTGTTATCCTAAAATATACGCATAAAAGTATTGATAAGAAGTTAGATATTAGTTTGCTTGTGGATTAAAAATTAGTTTCTGTTAAAACTATATTAGGAAGTTCTAGCTTGGCATTAACCGTGTATTAAATATGCATTGGTTGGATATTAGATGTTTCTTGTCAGCTGTCTGAGCTCTGTTGTCGTGTTTGCAGGAAGAATGTGAGGATTTGCGTCAGAGAGTAAAAGATGGCTTGCTTAATAAGCCAACTATTGTAAGTATGAGCAATTCTCATTTTGCATGGTCATTTATAAAGTTTCTCTGCCTAATAAGCCAACTATTGTAAGTATCAGCAATTCTCATTTTGCATGACCATTTATAAAGTTTCTCTGGAGCTTTGCCAGTGGTCACATTCTGGTACCAACAAATGCGTGCTTCAACTTTAAGAGTCTAGCCCACTAATCATCATAACCTCGGAATCTCTTATACATTTCTATACTGTTCCAACACCCCAAAAACTATACAATTATGGTAAATGACATGCTTTCTCTGTCATTGGGTCATTTTCTTATTCCTTTTGCTTCCTTCCCTTACTAATTTTTCCTAATATGCAAGCGTTACCATAAAGAATGCTCCTCAAAGCCTCATCTTTTCTCCTCCATCCTGCAGACTTGGATCCTTGAAGAAGAATAATTCTCTTTAAGTATTATATTAGACCTCTTACTTTCCAAAAGTACTCATAATAACCTATTTGGTTACTGTTCTTCTCTATCCAGACCTGATAAGAGGACCCCCCTACAGATTCTGAATAGGAGAGAATTACACTGCTTGTAATGTTTCTCCTAGCAAATCTTTGCAACCCGGATCAAAGAGAATGGAGTAACTTCTAAATGTACTCCTCCAAAAGATATTAGTACCATCTTCCTTCAAAAACTTTGTCAATCTCCATTCTTCAAAATAGACAGCTTATATTTTATCTCAAAATCTCAAGTCAGATTAATGTACATTTTTTCTGACACAGTTATTATTTGAGTGTAAATTCCCTCCGCAATAGTCCTGTAAATGCTTTCAACATGCTTGAGTGATAAACTTGTTGCAAGATAAAACATGTCAGTGTTTGAAAGAAAATTACTATATCGCACATATCTTTCATTATTAACATCATTAACATGTAACTATTTTCGATAAGTTGTTATTCACGGAAATGCCATTGATTGAATTTATGATTCTCGATAAGCAACGTATCAATCGTATATCAATTTTGTTGATGATATTTGATATAATTAGAGTAGTTTTTGAATCTTATGTTTTGTTTGAAATAGTTAAGCGAAGTCCCGATTAATAGATACTTATTTACTTATTGAATTAAAACATATATGTATAAATTAGGTAAAAATTATGCTTTATGGAATTATTTAAATGATTTCAGCAACATCAATATCATTATCTTCTATAGATTATCAAAAATAAATTATTTATGTAAAATGTCAGATTACTATTGTCATATTAATTTATTCATTTTGTCAATGTGTTATTTGAACCTTTTGCTAGGTGGAGCTTGAAGAAAAGGCCCAAATTTTGCACGAGGATATAACAAAGCATGTATGTATTTTGCTTAAACAGAATGTAACTATCAACAAGTAATGGATGACATTTTCACATGCACTTGTTATGTTTACTTACGTTCAACAAGTTGATATGATTTTGTTGGGAGGCCAATTCTTTTCTTTTTCTTTTTCTTTATTGATGTTAGTGACTTAGTGTGCTAGAAACCTAAAATAGCGTAATATGACTTGCAATTCCATTATGCTTAGCTTTCATGTGTACAATTTATAGATATTATTATGGCTTGTTGATATAAATTATCAATATCTCCATGTGCTTAAAACTATCTTAATATTTTTTTCTTAATAGTGCAAATTAATTTTACGTTTCATTTACAAATGTTCGGCCTAAATTTAATACATTGGTTATAGTATCTCCCTTGACTAACTAGGGTTATTGTGGTTTTTTGACTTTGTTTTGTGGATTTTCTTCAGTGGCTTGTAGGAGAACTTGCTCTGCTGCAAAAGCTCATTGATCGAGCCA
The DNA here is from genome assembly GCA_030490815.1 of Acer saccharum. Lineage (NCBI taxonomy): Eukaryota > Viridiplantae > Streptophyta > Magnoliopsida > Sapindales > Sapindaceae > Acer > Acer saccharum. Next base: position 50,119,973 of record CM059869.1, on the reverse strand, counting down.
ATGAAAAAGGATGGCGTAGAGAATATCCTTTCCTGATGTCTGTAGATTGACTACAATAATTGGATCTGTTTCAGTACATTGTTAATATGAGTATTTTGTTAAAAATTAAATTGTTAAATAAAAGAAGGTCTAGTTAAATGACTTGACAGAGCTAGTAGGAAGTTGGCCAAATTTAGTCTGTTAATGTATTAGATGAGATCAAAAGTGCAACCTAAGTGCTGTAAAAGTGTTATGATTGTTCAGTTAGATCGGCAAATAGGAAAGAATCACTAATACTAGAACTCCTAAAAATTCTTTTATAATTCTGCTGTCAGTGATACTATTGTAGTGGATTATATTTGTTAGATTCAGGATGCTTTGCAGTTGGTGCTGGTAAAGAATGTTTGGAGTTAGTATTTTTTGAGACTAGAGTTGGATACAGTGGTCTGTAAGAGCAGCCTTTGTGGATATGTTCAAGGCTTTTTATTCATTTGAATGAGTGATTCTGTAAGACTTGTTCGAGATTCTCTTCCCCTTGATCTCTGTTCAGTTGTCAAGAAAGTCTAATAAGAAATTAATATGCATGGGTTCTTGACAACCAGATGCAAAATAAATGCACAAAAACAATTATATTTTTCCTTTTCGTTTCCTTTTCCTGTTAATTTATCAGGATTTTGTTCATGTCACCTGTGATTATATCAGAAAACTCATATCTTGGGCTGTTTCTTTTCAGAAACAATTTATGAGAACAAAAATAGTTCATTAGAGGGCTGGGCTCACTTCTTGGAACCCTTTCTTACTATAATGCAGGAGTGATATGCTTTTATGTAAGAAAAAACATACTGTCTATGTTAATTCAATTTATAATGGTCTTAATATTGTTGGGATTTATACTGCAATTAACATGGAAAGTGAACCTGCAATAAATCATCATGGGATCCTTAACTTGTTTGTGCCTTTACACTGTATGAGTACTTGGACAGAAGACAGCTGCTTCAGACTCCTGCTGAACAGTCACGCCTTTTGCGTGAAGTTCCAAAAGTTATTGTAGAGGCCATAGAACAGGAAGCTCCAGAAGTTATTGCAGATGCCATAGAACAGGAAGCTCCAGAACATGATAGTCCAGATGGTATAAAACAAGGAAACAATGGTTCTCAAGTACCAATACTCAAGGAAACTTCAGAAATTCCTATTTGTGATATTGCAGCAAATGGCATTTCATCATGTTTTGTCTCTCATAGTACAGAGTTTACAGGTGTGTTATTAACATGTTTTAAATATATTTTCATGAAGCTGCCATCCAAAATTGAGGTGCACACACATGCACACGTATTTTGTGATATTGTTGCTGCTTGTTAACATCTCTTCTTACTCTAAATATTATTTGGTAAAATGTTCTATTTGTGAAATAGGATGTTGTATAATTTAGATAGTGGAATTTTGAAGCCTCATGAACAACTGCATGAAAAACATAAGGATTCGGTTTAATGTCTATAAGATTTAGATGAGTCCATAATTTTCAAAAGAGTGAGCATGAAGTAACCTCACATGGTAAATGAATCCAGTCTGCAAGTTGGAATTTTGGTGGTTGACACAATTTGATCTTTTCGAGTATCATACTGAGGTGTCGGCTCCATGTTTTGTTAGATTATAGGTGCCTATTATTTTGTTCCCACTGCTTTGATTTATTTTCTTGCAGCTTACCCTACTCTTTAGTGCCCACAATTTTAAAGATTGATGAGTTTTGCTGAATGGCTGGAAAGTTTTTTTTTTGTCCTAACATAACCCTCCTGCTGATTATGGAAATAATGTTAATACATATTCATTGAGTTTCCATAGTTTAATGTTGCGTTTGCTTGTCATTTTTATTTGTGAATTTGTTCTTCTACAGGGATCCAAGCTGCCTTGTCGAAGTCAAAGCAGCAGACAGAACCGGGTAAATAGTCATCTCTTTCACTATTGATTATGTTGGCTTCAATAGAAGAAAAAGGAAAAATCATGAAATAAGAAAATAGCATATGTGCTTAAACCACCTGATAAATTCCTTTATTTGTTCTATCTATGATCCAAATGTAGGTTTGCATAGCTTGGTGTCTTGTTTGTCCTTTGAATCATTTATTTCAATTCTGCCAGGTTCTAATGCTATATGCAATAATAATTCATTTTATAGATTTCCATTATCCATTTGCATCTTGGGTTTGATGCAGGGATTCTGCTAGACTTTTCCATGGGAGAACAGCAAAAGCTTCCAACAGAAATCAGAAATGAGAGCATTGTTGTACCCCAACCTGTGACAAAAGAGGAAAATAAGATGGCTGAGGTGATTGAATTGAGTGATGATGATGAAAATGAAATTCCGATCTTTGATTTTGACCTGGAGCGATTGGAATGGCAGTATGCAGATCCCCAAGGAGATATACAGGGACCCTTCTCAGTTACATCACTGAAACGTTGGAGCGATGCTGATTATTTTCCTCCCGGTTTCAAGGTTTGGAAGACAGGCCAGAGGCCAGACGAAGCTGTATTAGTGTGTGACCTTCTTCAATGGGCGTTTCCCAATAATTTTTAGTAATGGAGAATTGCTAGTTCTTTTGTTAATTATAATTGAAATCTGTGAATAGAATTCAGGAATTTTCAATACCAGTGCATAAAATTTTGATGACTTAATGAAGAATAGTCCATTCTTTTTTTATTCCTCAGTTGAAGTTTGGATATGTTTGTTTTAGGCAAATAAGTGAATAATACAGTATATAAAAAGAAGGGGGGACTTATAGGATATCATATGACACTTTTATCTCTCGTTGTGTAATTTATAAATTTAACCGGACTCCATTGTAATAAACAAAAAAAATTCAAATTTCCAAAACGGGTAAATACACTCATCTCTCTTGAAGTTTAATGTGAACACAATTAAAGAGTAAGTATGCGTTTATCTATTCAGATCTACTAGCTTTTAAGAGCATCTCCAATGCAAGCGTGGCTTGTGAAAAAAAGAGATGCCACGTAGGATAAATAGACGTTATGTTAATAATTGTGTCTCCAATGCAACCGTGCATATTCAACCTCAAGCTGACGTGGCAAAAAAAATGTTAGACATTGTCGACATGACCGTCCATTTTCAGACAGTCTGTTACACAGTTATTTTTTAGGTTAATTCAGCAAATATTTAAAACTGACATTAATTTTTCATATATTTTTGGTAAGGAAATAAAATAAAAAATAAAATGGGAAAAAAAGATGGACACGTCATTTAAAAAAATTATGTTTTAGACGGAAGCATTGGAGACCAAATTTTGAATTGATTGTCTATCAAGTCTATTTTTATGCCACATAGGAAGCAAGTCTCTTGACATTGTTGTCATGTCAACAATTATTGGTATGTAAGCCACTTTTGCATTGGAGATGCTCTAAAATTGAACTAATAAAAAGACTAAATTACCTTTGGTTATTAAAATTTTAAAATCAAGATTATCATTTTGTTGAAAAAAATAAAATAAAATAAATTGAAGATATTCCTTTCAATGGAATATAATTTATAAATTAATTTTAAAATGGATAAAATTTTAATTTATCTTCATTTTATAAATTTAATTTTTTTCTTACAATTTGTAAAGGTTAGTTATTAAAAATAAAACAATTTAATAAATCATAAATACTTTTTGATTTTTACTATTTTTAAATTTTATATTTTAAAACCCTTAAACAAAAATTTTAATTTTAAAATGAAGATAATTTTTTTTAAATAAAAACATTTTTTATTTTCTTTAATAATAGTAAAAAAAAAATAATTTAAAATTGATGAGAACTTAAAACTTTAAAAATAGTTTTTAATTTTCCATTTTAAAAATATTTTTAAAATTTATATTGCATTGAAAGAATTAATCTATAATTAATTTAATTTAATTTTTTATCTTCATTTTTAAATTGTAATGACTCATGATAATTTGGTCTTTTTGTTAGTTTAATTTTAGAGAGCTTCTCCTTACAATCCACAAATTATCTATTCACACTCCAATTTAATTTTTTTTGTTAATGACAATTTTAACCTAAATTAAAATTACTAAACAAGACAAAAAAAATTAAAGACAATCCAAACCAATTAAATTATTTTAAAAAAAAAAATCTCTCTCCTAAATCATTAGATTAAATATTACGTATTAAACTCTTCCTCCGAAAACTATTATTACCATTTTAAACACTCTCTCCTAATTAATCTCTCTCTATTTTTCAAAATAAATAAATAATAATAATCATATTTCCATATTTTCTCGATCAATCTTTAATTAATAGTTAAAGAAAAAAAAACCTTTGAATATTTTATTTTTTTACTAACAAAATTTATATATATATATTAAAAAGTCAATTTTCTAAATTTAAAAAAAAAAAAAAAGATATTGGAAAACTTGAATTATTTCAACTAGATTCGATTAAACTCAGAATTTCTTGAAATAATTAAAGTTCTCTAAACAATCACATACCTATAAGGATAACAAAAATCATTCTTCATATTTCGATTTTTTTTTTTTAATATATTCGTATATATGGTTCTTAAAAATCAAGTTTATTAGTAAGTTTTTTTTTTTTTTTTTTCTTAACTATTAGTCTTTCTTAAGAAAGAATGAAGATAGAAAATTAGAGATATGTATTGGAGGATAGAGTTTAATATGATAATTAAAAATTTAGGAGAGAGTATTTAATATTTAATAATTAATTTAATGATTTAGGAGAGATAATTTCTTTTTTTAATAATTTAATTTAAAAAAGATAAAAAGGATAATATTGTAACAAAATGAAGTGTTTTTAGAATTTTTTAAAATTTAAATTTTAAAAATGAAGTGTTTTAAAAAAAAAGTGTAAAAAGAAAAAATTGGATTGTCATAAGCTCTTTTAATTTTAAAGGCAGAAGAGGTCTGTATAAAAAAAATGGGTACTTGTATTCTAGCTGCATTTACGGGGAAGGCGAGTGTATTTACATGTTGGTCATAAATACGTTTAGCAAAAATAATGAAAAACGGATTCTTCGTTTTTGAGTGTTGAATACGTTTTGCGGAGAACTTTTTTGTTTTTTTTGTTTTTTTTGTTTTTTTATACATATGACTTGTTACCATTCATTGACCTTTGGAGCCTGAAGTCTAATAATTTGATGTAGAAAAATAATATAAAAACAGTAATTTAATTGTAGAAAATGAAAATAGAAAATTGTTTTTAAGGAAAAAAGAAAGAGAGAGTCTGGTTGGAGGTGAGGAGGCGACCACACAGAGAGACAGAGGTCACGCGTTGCTTTGAGCAGGAAAAGAAAACCAAAAAAATAAAAGTGGCTTGATCGTCCGTCATAATTACTCTCTACATGTCTTAATTTACACGCACACAGTCAGTGAATTGATTACACAGATATAGAGATAGGAGTTGTGATCTCTTGTTCGTTCTAGGGTTTTATTGTTACTGTAATCGAATTGAATGTTAGAAGAAATGGAATGAATTTGTGTGTGGAGAAATGGAGAACGGTCATGGTGGGAAATTGGCGGATAAGCTGTCGGGATTGAGGTTGAATCAGAATGAAGACAACAACAACAACAACAACAGCGACAGCTTGTTTCAGGTTATGAAAGCCGTCGAAGCAGCTGAGGCCACAATCAAACAGCAGGCATGTTCTTCTCAATTTCACTTTCTTATTATCTTATTAAATGCCAAATCTTCCTATCTTCATCTTCATCTTCATCTTCATCTGTGTTACAGGTTGAAGAGAACAATCGCCTCAGGACTGAACTTCATAACAGAATTCAGCAACTCGAAAAATATGTAACTGCTTCTCACTTACTGCTTACAATTCAGCAGTTTTGTTTCATATCACCTTATTATTGATGGATGATTAAATTTGACAGAAATCAGAGGAGACAACACCTCAAAGACCTCATAGTGATCCATGGCATCGGAATCTGAGTCTTCCAGAAGAAAGAATGAAAAGCATGGGCAACACTTCTCCTGCTGATCCATCAGGTCCACTGGTTCTCCACCGAGATCCGAAACCAAACAGTGGGGATGCTGCCATCTCTGAAACCAGCAAGAACAATGGAACATTCAAGGGACTATCTGCCGCTGCTGCCCAAACACATGCGGATACCCTGGCTCCCTCCCAGTTATCTTCACCATCTACATCTTTTTCTCCTACCAGGTATTTCACATCAAATCAAAATTATGCTTATTTGAATAATTCATCTCATTATGTTCAGTTTCCGGCAATGGTTTTTTACTTCCATTAGGTACCAGATAGATGGAGAATACGATCCGCGCTTTAATTTGTCTGGACAGGGGCTAATGCCAATGGCTGAAGTAAACAATTCTAGCAGCCTATGGAAACAGGTATTGTGATATGTTCTAGGATATTTACTTTTCTGTCTTCTTTTACTAAGTTTTAACTTCTTTTTTTTGGGACCAAATTCTGTATTCGGCTAGGACCTAGTTGTTAAGATTCGAGAGCATGAAGAAGAAATTTTGCAGTTACGGAAACATCTTGCTGAATATTCTATCAAGGTAAAATACATATATAACATGTCGCCTGAATGAATATATCTTCATTTCTTTTACTTCTATTCTTTGTTTTGAAGTGGCTAATTACAAATATTTGTTTATAGGAAGCACAAATACAAAATGAAAAGTATGTTCTGGAAAAGCGCATTGCATATATGCGTCTGGTATGTAGGCATTTGTTTCCAGTCCTTTTAACTTATTTTTTGTTTTTCTTTAGTTGATTATCGTTCAGGGGATAATGATTTTTTTTTTTTTTTTTTTTTTTTTTTTTTTTTTTTTTTTGTCTTCATAAAATTTTGAACTTCTTGATCCTAGGCCTTTGATCAACAGCAGCAGGACCTTGTTGATGCAGCATCAAAAGCTCTTTCATATAGACAGGACATAATTGAGGAAAATATCCATCTCACATATCAACTACAGGCACCTTTTCTCTCTGATTTACTGATTTCCCCCTATATATCAAGTAGATTGATCTTGCATGTGCTACTAGAAATTTTATGAATAATCTGTGGTTGTTATTTATGAGTTCATTGTTGTGTTTGAATACTGCTACAGATTGAGTCATGTTCCAGTTTCTTCTTTTTTATTTTCATTCAAGTTATTGTTCATAACTAGTCAACTAAATCCGGCATGTACAATTATCAATAATTCAATATGCGTCTTGTTGCTTTGTATACATTTTGGCCACCATAATAAAATCAGTTGTCGTTTTTTTAATTTGAATAGAATGTCCATCCCTGTGCTCACTTGCTCCAAGACCTGTTATTGAACATTGAATATTGATTCAGATAGATTGACTTTTCTTAAAAAAATTCTTTTGTTTTCAAAGTTATGCTAGATATTTACCCTTATAGGCAATTGTAACATTAATGTAATCCATGTTTGCCTTGATATCATTTCTAAAAATATGTCAATAATCTCAGCTTTTCAGATTTGTGTGATTATTCTACTTGAGTAATACAAAATTTTAATGTTTTTTTTTTTATAAAAAAGGTAAATAAATACAAGATTCAAAGAAACTTGAGCAATAATATTTAAGGTTCACATTTGTTTTTGTTTTTGTATTTTTCAGGCTGCACAACAAGAGAGATCGACATTTGTGCAGTCTTTGTTGCCTCTCCTTGCAGAGTACTCTCTGCAGCCACCGGTACCTGATGCCCAGTCCATAGTTAGCAATGTCAAGGTCAGTCTCTAATGACTTTGAGTTGTTTTTGTGGAATATTTAAAGCAGAAGCATTTTCTTTAAGGAAGAATTTATTTTAGTTATTTGATGTTGTAGCTTCTCTTGTAATCATGGTTTACCTAAAAAAAGGATTTAAAAATTAACTTAAGATATTTTATGCTATCTGTTTTTGATCATTTAATGATTCATTATCATGATACCTGGATGATGTAATGAACCCCCTGCCCTTCCCCCTCTCGTCGTGGTTGGCCTAAATACTTTCATATATAGCGTATTTCCTTTCTTTTGTTTATGGTATTTAATATTTATGAGAATACGCTGAAGGAGTATAGGTATGTTTGCTGATTAGATCTATTGGTCTACGTGGATTATATTATCTTCAAGAATGGAATTGCATAAGGATGGTGGTGACTATTAGGAGCATGGTGCATTACAATTATGTTTATTTAGAATTTGCTAGAGTATGTGTAAGCTGTTTTTTTTTTTTTTTTTTTTTTTTTCTCCCCCCATTTGTTTTGGTTCCATTTGAAGGAGCAACCTTTTGATATTAACTGATTTTTTCTTTTTGAAACAAAAACAACTTCCTTTATAACAAAAAAGCATGTACAAAGAAAGGGCAGGCCAACCCTAGCTTACGAAAAATGCCAGGTAGCAAAAGAATACACAAGTTAAAAGATAGGCCTATATAAAGACCCCTAAAAAAAACAAGAAAAAAATCCTCTATCAGTTGACAACTGCCTCCCAATTAATGTTTATAAGGACAAAAGGAACTTCTTTGAGCTAAGTAGATATGGATGCCAAAAGAGATGCCCAAAAATGGATTTTGTCCTGCAATATGTGAACCTCCACCCACTTATTATTCTCAAAGATTCTTCTATTCCTCTCCAACCAAATTACTCACAAAAGAGCCATCATTGCACTTTTCCAAAGAATATGAGCTTTACTCCCCCCACCAAATGATTAAAGATTTCAGCAAGAATATCTCTACAAAAGGCTGGCTTGGCCCACTATAAATGAATTGCTTCTAAAATTTATTCCAAAGGCTAGAGGCAATGTGGTAGTGGAGATTAGTAAATGACTTCTGTAGATCATTTTTCTAAACGCACCACTGGGTCTGCAAATTCCACCTCTTCCTTCTCCTTTGAACCATATCATTGGTATAAATATCTTGCCTGAACAAATAGACCAAATTAAGATCTTTACAAATAGAAAGTAGATACAAAGGTGAACAAGAGGATTTTACAAAACTTTTATTGCATAGTTATCTCTCTAGCAATATCAGTGGCAGAGCATGTGGTTCAAATTGGCCAATTATTTTTAATAATTAGATGAAAAAGTGTGTAAAGTATGTTAGATGAACTGTAGCATACCGAATCTGCTTCTTTTATGTACTTCACATGATGATGTTTACTATCAAGGGTTTTCTTCTTCTGCAGGTCCTGTTTAAACATCTTCAGGAGAAGCTCATTTTTACTGAGGTATGTTATGCAGAATGATGTTGTTAATAACCTGTCACATATGGTTTTGATCTTGATGGTGTGAATTTTGATAATGTAATAAATTCTGCATCATTACTTTATTTTCCCACTATGATTTGATATTTCCCTGGTGCCAGTCAAAGCTTAAGGAGTCACAGTATCAATTAGCTCCTTGGCGTTCAGATTTGAACCACTCCAGTGTTGCTCCACAGTCACCTACTCATTTCAACGGTGCAGCATTGGATACTTCAGTATGCTCATATATCTTTTTCTTAGTTCTTTCTTGTCTCATTATAGTTTTCCTTAAATCTATTATTTTCTGCCAGAACAAAAATGGACTTGAACTGGTGCCACAGCCAACATATTCCCATGGGAAGCTACCAACAACTTCTGATGCACAAGTAGCCACTAATTGGGAATTGTTGGGTCACCATCAGGGTGGTGTTATTGGAAAAAATCTGGACGATGACATGAGGAGGTATTCACCTCTTGCTAGCAGGTGAGCCTGGTCAAATGGAGACTGCTACTGTGAACTGAATGTACAAATAACAACCATCTGCATTTGTTGGTGGGTTCTGTTTTCATTGGATTCTTATGTTGATTGGTCACGCTTGAATGAATGGTTGTCCAGAGATGTATGTTAACATGAGGAATTGATTAATCTTTCATTATGACATCATAATGCTCCCACACATGGTAATCATTAATGTGATAAGGTTGCCAGCAAATTAACAACCTGCCTTTTTCTGTTGCAATCTGCATTCCTGGTTTATATAGTAGCATTATGCAGTATTTATTGTTTCCCACAAACACTAATCTCAGTTTCTTGTCTCCTGAAGAAGAAAATTAAAAGAAGGAACTTAGTAGTCTTAACTTTATAACATTGAGATGGAAAGTGCCAGAAGTTTGGAGGATAAACTTTACATTTACAATAATAAAATCAAGCTTACACCCTGTATTGCAGAAATAATATGAGAATTGAGCTGTTGATTTTTTTGTTGTTCTTGGCTCTCTGGAGATGCTTATATTGGTATACCTTACTCTTTTAAGGTTAATTTGAAGGTTGGCTTCTCAGTTTGGCCTTTGGGTACATGTTTTGAGGAGTGTTAGGCTGGTATGGTCAACAAGACTGGAGAGTTATTTTCTCTTGCATGGCTTCTTCCTTTTCCCAATTTGTGAACTTTTCCTTTCGTTGACTTGTTTGAAAACTAATTTATCTCCTATGGATGATACATTCTTAATTCCTCATAAGGCCATCAACTGATTTAATGGTTATAATAATTGCATGTTATAGGCAATAGGCATAAACTTGGTGTCCTGAGCGAGTGACTTGGTTGTTAATCAGGAATCCTGCTTCCCAAGACATGCCTGCACATTTTGCTAGCACTCAGGATGATGCACATTCTACACAATATGGTGAAGAAACTGTCAATAAGCAAGTCAAATTTTCTGTCCCTGTCAACAACAGTGAGATGGATGATCCTGATGTAGAGGAACACCCAAACGAGAGAGATCATTCATCCAATTGGGCTTCAGGAAACCCTCCTTACAACGCCAACCTTGATGATCCTAATTCCTCGTATCCTTATTTATCACCGGTTCTTGAAGAACCATCTTCATCTTTCTCTGAGGGTAATGAGCTTTTTCACTTCAAAGTCTATTAATTGGTATGGGCACGGGTTTTGATTATCTCAAATTGTAAAATTTGCAATATGCAGCTGCAGATGATGATGCTTTGCCAGCTATAGAGAGTCTCCAAATTACAGGTGAAGCTTTTCCTGGACGACAACTCCAGGCATGCGGATACTCTATTAATGGAACAACCAGTTGTAATTTTGAGGTACATTTACTGGTTGCTTTCACTTCCTATCAGTTTATCTCATTGATTGTTGCCCTTGTGAAATTTTTTGGATTTAATGTGAATTTCTTTTGTTAGCTCATTCTTTATTAAATTGTGATATCACTTACATGATTTTGCTTATTACATTGGCAGTGGGTACGCCATTTGGAAGATGGATCTGTTAACTACATCGATGGTAGTCCCCTCCTTATTCTCTTTGATATTTTCCTTTCATGTGTTAATTCCTGCCCATGTGTCCAAATCTGGATCTCAAGTAGTTTTGCATGACAGGAGCAAAGCAACCGACTTATCTGGTTACTGCTGACGATGTTGATACATATCTTGCTATTGAAGTGCAGCCTCTGGATGACAGGAAGCGTAAGGTACTAATACACGGTTACAATGCAGTTAGTTCGTTGTACTTCCCAATCTGTTGGCATGTGTGTGCATGTATATTGTTTTCCTTTGTCTTTTGCATTCCGAATAAATACTAGAAACATATAACTTAAGTAGGCGGTTAATGTATTGATGAAAAATTAGTGAACTTCTAATGGTATCTATTGAATTCAGCTTCACAACTTGTGGATCTTACAGGATGTCATGGCTATTCCTATTCATTTGCTTCCAGGTGCTGTCTTATAGTTTGCTTGGAAGCTTTGTTTATCCTCTGCTAATGTTATACTAACCTGACAATTATGTCATGCTGAGAATCATACTTCTGCAGCCACTTCTCTGGCTTCGCCTTAAATTGAATTAGTGCCGTAATTCTTTACATGTCTTACACTAAGAAAAAGGGATTTTAAGCTATATACTATTAGTTTATCTACTCACCTTTCTTAATTGGTCTTTTAGTTTATTCCTCTAGCTCTTTTTCAAACTGGCCAATAATTTTGTCAATGAATTTACTTTTAAAGAAATACCGAACTAATGAAAATAGGCATCCCGAAGCCTCTTGTCCTTCATTGATGATCTTATGCATTCAAGACAACACTTGGATTTCCTAACTTGTGCTAAATTAATGTTGCTAGTTTGGCTGACCTAGCAAAGGACTCTTGTCTGCAATCCTCAAATGTTAAAAGAATGCCCTTATAAAGAATATGGCATTTCAACTCTTTCTCCTTACTTTAAAATGTTCACCTTTTTCTCCTTGTAGTTAACCATATAATTATCATCTGACAATGTTATCTACCTGCGAAGCTGTATTCTAAACTTTTAAAATGTTTATTTTTCAAGCATGCATGGGAGAATTACAATTGCCAGTGTTTAATTTGGATGCACTTGTTGAAGATGGGGTTGCATTACATGGAGCAGTAAAGGTTATGGTTTGATCTTGTATAAGAAAACCATTAGTTTTAAGTCTAGAAGGGAAAGAGAGGGTGTGAGTATATTGGTGGAATGTTTATTTTTCAAGCATGCATGGGAGAATTACAATTGCCAGTGTTTAATTTGGATGCACTTGTTGAAGATGGGGTTGCATTACATGGAGCAGTAAAGGTTATGGTTTGATCTTGTATAAGAAAACCATTAGTTTTAAGTCTAGAAGGGAAAGAGAGGGTGTGAGTATATTGGTGGTCATTTTAACTTGATAAATATTGTTGTCTGTTGAGACTTTGATTGATATTAGTCAATTAGTGCTCACATAAAAAAAAAAAAAATTGTATAAGATTTTCAGGCAGCTGGTCTTTGCCCCTATTATTATTTATTTGCATCTCATATGGGATACATATAGTGGCTGCATATTGTTGCTTGTTTTCTAATTATCTTGCTACCTTATGATTCTAGGGAGAGCTTGTAAAGGTCTTTGCCAATGAACACAGGAAGATCATTTGTGGTAAGTGATAGTGCTGGCATATCTACTGGCTTCAGATGAAATTTTGTGCATCTTGTCACACAATGTATGTTTCCATTGTTTACTGTGTAGGATTTAAAATTAAGATGTTTGTAAACCCCTTAAAGAACTGCAAACTTGCAGTCAATTCTAAGCATTGCTGATGCATTGGTTATATTAATTTTATTATCAATTACACTTTATGAGTCCCATTTTCGGCCAAAATTTTCTTGCAGTTTTTGTGAACAAAGATTGTTAGTATTTAACAAGGGGGTTGTGGATCCAGCTAAGTTGTGCAGCATTATGCTGTTGTTCGTTTTGTTGTTTTTTTTAAGGCTGCCTCCCTGTAGATTTATTTCTTTTGGTTTCTGCACTGGTTTTTCACTTATCTTTATATCTCTTTCTCTTGCATCAGTCTTGGAAAACAATTTCATTAAATACAAGTCATTTGGGATACATGTCCTTTAATATGATTTGTAGCCAACACTATACTTTATTTTTCTTAATTAGGAAAATGGCTATTTGCGATATGTCATGATTAATCTCTCCTAGGTTGACTAGATATTTATTCCTAATGATAAAAATTTTATCTGCTTATGCTCTTGGACAGCTAAAACTTGTTGATATACTTGCTGTAATATTTCTTATGACATTATTCTTTTTGGTGTCTTCACTTGATGCAATTTTGCTCTTGTTAATTTCTTCCCATTGCTGTTCACAGATCCTGAGATGCAGAACTACGTAGAAAGGACTCTTTATGGTGGTCATGCGTCATACAAAGTATCCTTATCGGTAGGAGTTACATACAGAAGAACCCAATTTTTTTTATTCTGTTTCCCTGTTTGATTATCAAGCTCTTGCCATTGATACAAGTCTTGGTTTCTTTCGTTCTGGTTTCCCACATCTGAAAAGGCATGGCCCATTTAAATGTGTGCTTTGATGTTACAGACTGGATATCTTGACATATGGGAACCAGCTACGTTGGCTATTAAGAGGGAAGGCTACAGTATCAAATGCAGTGGAACCAGTAGTATAATCACTGAAAAGTTTTCATCCACAACTGTAAGATTTTGTACTTGGTGCTAGTTGCTATTCTGTAAGAAGAGCCTGACCACATGACATTGTAAAAAAAAAAAAAAAATTAATTGTTGTGTTGACCTGATTATCATCCTTGGGTCCTAGGTTTGTGATCAGTTGGTGGGTTTAGGGTTTTCTATCTGATCAAATGAGCTAGTTAGTCATGAATCGTGAGCTGCTCGTTAGTGGCTCACTTTGATATAAATTATATAATATATATCCTGGATGGGTACAATACATGCATACAGGCATAAATATGCATATTTAATAGCAACTACCATAGAATTCAACCTTGAGGAAACATACTTCATTTGTGAATCCAATCTGATGTTACATCTTAACCATTTTTATTATATAATTTAGAAGTGCTGATTCCAAATTTGTGATAGCAATTTAATTGATGAAGCTAGCTTTATGCTGCATCACTTGTAGAACTTGCACATCTTTATCCAGTAACTTTTTGGTAAGAATGATATGGTTCTTAACTAAGTACTTATCTTCCGTCATTGATCATCTCCATGTATATGTTGACTTGAGTCACTAATGACTGCAATTATTTTGTAAACTCTATAAATTCATGATGATGGTGTAAGTAGTATTTTGCTCAAACCTTTTTTCTTTCTGTAGGTTTCAATTCCTTACGGAACTGCAACAGAATTTTTGATAATTGGTTCCGGTGGTGATGGGCATCTCTTACGAGCAGACAGCAGTGCAACAGATGTTAGTTGGTACATTCTAGACCTTACCTGTAATTTCTATAGGAAACGAGGCAAAGAAGTTCAGAATGTATTTTATGCATAAACAAATTGCATTTGATGGAAATAATTGAAAAACGTAATATACTTTGGTGATAGTTAAAGTTATACCCTTTTTATGCTTATGCAATGGGTATGGTTTGATTCCATTGTGCATAAATTTTATTAATAGCCTACTCATTTTTCAATTGATAAGGTGTTCCAACTTTTTTATCTTAATTTTGTGTTGTTTTGCATGTTGGCCATGAGTGCTCAAGCTTGCTTTGATCTGATTTTTATTTTCTTCCTTTTGAATGGTTAATTACAATAGTCTTGGTTTTCCTCAAAGAAGAAACCTCTTTGACTATACAAATTATGAAACAATAAGGATTTCTAGTTTGTATGGACAAAAGAATGTTTACATGATATGATCTAGTGTTTTGAGAAATTCAGGCTGAATCCTTACATGCAAACCATCTTTGAGAATGTAAATTGTCTCCAAAAGTACAGAAAGAATCCTTTAATATACCTTTGAGAATGTTGTAGTATATCTCAGCTTCTTGCTGTAGTTTACCCAAAGCAGCAGCTGGCTACTAACATTTATAGAATCTTTTTATTTTCAATCCCTCTCAGTGTTTCTGTTTCTTTTGCAGTTCAAGGGATACAATTGTCTTCACCTTGAGACTGTTTATCATGAAGGTATAATTCTTCCCTTATGAACCATTTTTCCTTTATGTATAAATGAAATGACCTTCTCCGACTTTTGTTTAAATAATTTGGGATCTGTTGTTTGTTTGTTTGGCTTCCCTGTCTTCCAAGTAATTTAGCATTCTGCATACCGCTTAAATATAGTTGTGAGCATTGAGTGAGAATACATTACCTGTTTATGTATGATAACGAGGTTATATAAATGTAGTGTTAGGATTATATTTCTAGTTATACCCTAATGTCATTGATGTACATGGAATCCCATGGTTTGACAAACACAAGCTCATTTATGTTTTTTGTAGTGCATGGAAAAAAATTTTTAGGCTGAAGACGTTCTATATTGGGTCAACAATGTCAACCTAATTTGACATTTGAAAGTATGTATGTTTTATTGACTGTTGCAGGCTGGCGAAAGGAGGAAAGGAAAGAAGAGAAGTATATTCTTTCACAAGTAAAGGCACATTATTTCTCCGGCTGCTGCCTAGCTCTCGATAGGATCAGGACTGTTGTGCTGCCTGAATTTTCTGGACATTAATTATTCATCATTGGCAGGAATTAAATTGAGTTGTAATTGCAATTATATGCATAATTGCTTCATTGTTTTTGGTTGTCTATGCCCCCTTTCGGTACTTGTGCATACATACACACACATGGCGCGTCACAACTGTCTCTACTAGAAGATGGAATGGAAGGATGAAGAAATCTGTTGTGTATATAAAATATTCTTAGATCGCAGTTTGTAGACTTCATCGCTCATATTAGTTAGTGTTTAAACCAATTGGGATTAACTGTGTACACTTGGAATTGAAGCATATCAAACCGGATATTATTTAAGAAAAAATCATTAGAGAAATGTTTCTGATAAGAGTAATGTTATATGGCTAAAGAAATCATTCTAAATGATGAACAAGTGATAAGTGATAACAATCAAGGAACTTAAAATCGATATATCCACCAATATATCCATATTTTGGAGAGATTGATATTGAAACATAGGTAATATCCAATGTCTAATAAATATCCGGTCAATTTCAAAATATTCATAAAAATCTCCTGATGTTCTTGAAATATCCTGATATTTCCAAAATATTGTGAATTTCACCCCGAAATCTAGGGATATTTTGCAAATTATTATTTAAAAAAATAATAATCTTAAACACTTAGGGGGGTGTATTTAATTAGGATTCTTGTGGACATTGAAAGGCATTTTTAAGTGACAGATTTTCATGGATTTCTACGGATTTTCATGGATTTCTACGGACTTTTATAAATCCACATGAATTTTCATTGATTTGTTTAGACATTCATCTCAGACTTTTATAGATTTGTTTAGACATCTATCTCAGACTTTTATGGATTTGTTTAGACATCCATAAACTTTCATGGATTTGTTATCTCTGACTTTTATTATAAATGGAGAATTATACCACTATATGCCCAATAACACAACTTATACACTCATTGTTACTACACCTCTTGCTCAGCAAATGGGAGTTCTTTGTGTCATTATATTTCTTATTTTTCAAGTTTTTTTTTTTTTCTCTTTTTAATTTCTTCCCTCGTTGCTTCAGTACTAATCTATATATGTATGTATATAGGGTTCTCATTAGTTTTTTTATATATGCAGGGAATGAAATTATTGACGGCTAGAAGGAATAATGTTGTATAAAACAAATCTAGATGCTAAAAACAAGAATAATTAAAGAAAGAGAAACATAAGAAGACTAGAAGAGGCGGAGGGGAGAGAGAAGAGAACGGTGGGAACAGGGAAGAGAGGATGAGAAAGGAGAGAGAGAGAGAGAGAGAGAGAGAGAGAGAGAGAGAGAGAGAAAGATTGAATGAGGAGAGAGGAGTGAGAGAGAGAAAAAAAAGTTAAAATTTGTACACATGTCATAATATAATTGAACCGAAAAGTATAAATTAAATTGATTATGTTTGAGAGAGAGAGAGCTGTTTTGAGAGAGAGAGAGAGAGAGCAAAGTCCACCAAAATCTTTAGGGAAAATGCCAAACATTTTATAGCATTTGATATTTATATCTCTCATTATCAAGTCCACCAAAATCAATCAAAATCAATCAAAATCAATCAAAATCCATGACCTAAGAAAATCCTTTAAAATCTAGTCCTAATTGAATACACCTTGATTCTTGGAGACATTTTTAAAGTCTCAATTCAATACACCTGGATTTGGAAGGATTCTTTAAAAGTCCATAGAAATCCTAATTGAATACCATTGGATTCATATGGACTCTTTTAAAGTCTTTAAATGTCCAAATTGAATACACCAGGATTTATAATGTCTTTAAATGTCCTTAAGAATCCTAATTGAATACACCCCCTCTTAAATTGTTGTTCAAACAATCTATATTGAAAATTATTTTAAAAGAAGCATTAACAAATTTATAAAATTTTTCAACACAATAGTCAATTATATAATTACTGAAGTAGAATTGGGCAAAGATTGTGAAAGCAATCTAATTTGTTTGTGTAAAACGTGTAAAACCCATAATTTTTATTAAAAAATTAAAACAAAAAAACAAAAAGTACCTCAATTATTCACAGAGAATACAATGCATACGATTAAAAAAGTAAAATGAAATCAATGCATTTGAAAAAAAAAAAATCATCATAAACAAAGTCTCGGACAGTGTATGAAAAGTCTCGGAGAACTGTTGAAAAGGCTTGAATACAAAGTTAAAAGTCTTGGAGATTCAAAAAATCTCGAACAAAGACTTTTAACATTGTATTCGAGCATTTTCAACAGTTCTCCGAGACTTTTCATACACTGTCCGAGACTTTGTAAATAGTCTTCGAGCCTTTTCCAAGCCTTTTTAACCATCAGCTTTTTTTTGTTAATTTTGTATCTCCGAGACTTTGTAAATAGTCTCCGAGCCTTTTCAATTTGTCTCCGAGCCTTTTCAATCAGTTCAAAATTCCCAGATCTTTATCGTCTCCTACACTAATTTTCATAAATTAAAACTCTAACCATACCACAACCATACTCACATCGATAAATCAAACCAAAACCAAAAATATCTGAGTCTACGTAGAGCCATTAAACTAATTATCCAAAGATGTTCAACCTCTATTGAAGGTCTGTTAAACAGACCTCTATGAAGAAGATGAAAGAATAATAAAATAAAAAAAAACTCTAAAGTAAGAGAATATGTGTAAAGTAAGGGCATTATTGTTAGTTAACCATAATAGGTGTCTTTTAAACTTAAGTTATTAAAGTGGTGACTTTTTTACAAAACCACTTTAAAAAGGTGACATTTCCCACAATTTCCACATCAAACCCCTATGTCAATCTTGTCTTATCTAATAAAAAGCTTGTTTTAAAGAAAAAAAATATAGATATTATAGAGTTTACAATAGATAATAATTTTGATCTTTTAATAAAAATAATAAAAATAATAATTTAAAACTTACTTTTTCACAACCCATTTGTCTATTGATTTTGATTCATTCTCCATATTTAATAAGAAATTAATTTGTATTTTCTTTAAAGAAATTGAAAATATATTTGAAATTAGTTTTTAAAAAAGAATCTAAGGTTTAAGAAAATAGAAAGAGTTTTTATAATATATTTTAATATCAATAGGCTTTTCACAAAAAAAAAAAAAATAAATAAAAAAAAAAATAAAAAACGTGATGAGGTTGGTTCGGTGGTAAACCCCTCACACCTACACAACGAGGTTACGTGCTCGAGTCCTTCCCGCTCCTAAAAAAACTCCAAAATGATGTAAATGTGTAATACTTCCAAAAAAAAAAAGATAGGATTTTAAAAATAATAATTAAAAAAAAGACCATTAATAGATAATAGGGAACTTTCTTAAATGATTTTTTTTTTGAATCACTTCCTTAAATGATTAATATAAACTAGGACCAGGATCCTCTCCCCACCTCACCTCATCCTCACCTTTTCAAAGCATGTGATTGGTTGTTAATAAAGTGTCAATCACATCTTAACAATTTATTAATTGCAATGCTTATGTGTCATAAGATTAAGTGAGGTGAGGATAATGTGAGGTGAGGAGAGGATCCTTATCTTATAAACTATTACTTATTAAAAAAAAAAAATAAATAAAAAATAAAAAAATAAAAAAAAACCCATTAACAAGAAACTTTATTTTGATAAAAATTAAATTGGAAACCTAATTAATAATTATTTATAGGTATACTTTACTAACTATTTTATCATCTTATTAATTTTATCTAAAGATATTATTGGATTTTTAATTTACTTAAAGAGAGATTATTGGATTTTTAAAGAGGTACTAATTTAGAGTGTATACACCAATTTTAAGGTTGCGTAGATTCTATATAATTATAGAATCGAATATATTAATAAAATTGGGTTAAAAAAAAAAAAAAAAAAAATTTCTAATGTCATTTGATTTTCAATTAAAAAAAATAAAAAAATCTACTTTAGAGTAAGATATTTATCGAAAATAAATATCTATAAATCGTTATATTAATCGACATATCCCGTGATTGGATAATCATCCTTGGACTTTCCCGTTGCATTAAGGAATCTTGGATCACTTCAAGGTTTTTTTTATTTTTTATTTATTTTTTTAATGACTTATTTTACAATTAAGTTACTAGTTTTTCTGTAACTACATTTTGTTGTCGTGCAACTTCATTTTTCTTGTCCTAACTCTGCATAAACACTCCTCCTTGGATTCGATTCCTGTAAGTCAAAATTCACAATACCCTCTCTTTTGTCTCATTTTTTTTTTTGTTGGTGATGTAATGATGTTGTGAAAGATGAGAGATTTAAAGAGATGGGTTTGTGATCTTCTTCTTCTTCAAGCTTTTACTTTGTTGTTGTTTTCTGTTCAAATGAGCTTTATAAATCCATTTAGAATTGGCAGTTGATCAAAGCAAGAGGAGGATATGAATAGAGAAGAAAACATTGGGAATGAATTGGACATTGAAAATGAAGAATTCATGGATTGGAAACACAATACCCAACCACTTTTGTCCAAAAGGGTCAACACCACTTCCCAGATTGCTATTGTTGGTTCCAACATTTGCCCCATCGAAAGCCTTGACTATGAGTAACTAACCATATTTATCCAATCAAATTATGATGTTCCTTGTGCTATATGAGTAACTAGCTTTGTGGTTTTCAGGATTGTAGAGAATGAGTTATTTAAGCAAGACTGGAGATCAAGGAAGAAGGTTGAGATATTCCAATACGTGATACTCAAATGGGCTTTTGCACTGCTAATAGGGTTATTCACTGGACTAGTTGGCATCTTCAATAATATTGCTGTGGAGAATCTCTCTGGTTTTAAGCTGCTCATGACTACCAATCTCATGATTCAGCACAAGTGAGCCTTCTTCCTAACACCTGCATAAATCATATATGAGAATCCCTTTTCTGATGACAATGAACTATGAACTATCCATTTGTTTCAAATGGCTAATATTATTTCAAAGTTTGTTATTGAAATTCTCGTGTAAATGTGATAGATATCTATAAGAATTTCCAATTCATTCATTTAAAACTTAATATAAGATAATGGCTCTGTTGCAGGTATTTTAAGGCTTTCGCTGCGTTTGCTGGATGCAATGTTGTATTTGCAGCTGCTGCTGCAGCTCTTTGCGCTTTCATCGCCCCAGCAGCAGCAGGGTCTGGTATCCCCGAGGTGAAAGCTTATCTCAACGGCGTAGATGCTTATTCAATTCTGGCTCCAGGTACTCTTTTTGTAAAGGTGAGAAAAGTTAACACCTATCTGTATGTGCTTGCGCATGTAAGGATGGGTTGGTGCACAAATTCAAGACATCAGTTTTCTTTTTAAAAAAAATGCAGGAAGTTATAATTATTTGTGTCGAGGACATAAAACTTCACTTGAATCTGGCACTTGTTTGAACAATTATAGAAGAGATTACCTTTACTAGGTTGTCCTGTGTTTTTGGTCATGAAGTATACACAGTTATTAATTTATGGTTCTTCTTCATGAACATAAACTTCCCGAGATGGATGAATATAAATAGTACTTATTATAAAATCATATTAACCAAGTCTTAATGCATAAAAATTTCCAGACTTCTTGTGGCATGCTCTCTTTTAGAGCATGTTTACTCTTGTCTTGTACTCAAATTATTCTCATTCAAGAAAATCTAGTAGGAAAGAAAAACTATAGTCATTAAGTGAACTGTTTTTTTCCGTAATTGTGATGTGAATTGTGTGAAGTTTCCACTGTCCGGTGTAAACTTATTTCTGTTCCTTGAATATTCTGTGACGTTTATTTCAATTTGGCAGATTTTTGGTTCAGTGCTTGGCGTTTCTGCTGGATTTGTGGTGGGAAAAGAAGGGCCAATGGTTCACACCGGTGCTTGTATAGCCTCTATACTTGGGCAGGGGGGCTCACGCAAATACCACTTGACTTGGAAATGGCTAAGATATTTCAAAAATGACCGGGATCGTAGAGACTTGATCACTTGTGGAGCTGCTGCTGGTGTGGCTGCTGCCTTCCGTGCTCCTGTCGGTGGCGTCCTCTTTGCACTTGAAGAGGCGGCTTCTTGGTACCTTTTTCTTCTTCTTCTTAGCTGAATACTTTGTCTACTCAAATTTGGGAGACCAACTTTCTTCATTAAATAGTAGGAAAACAAGCATACATTGTAATATCCAGGATATTCTTTATGGCTCCGTTTTATAGTCTGTTGAGCTGCATTTGTGAAACTGAAGCACCTTGATCATTGTAGATTTTCTTGAAGTTTCTTGGTAGTTTGTAAATGTGCACCCAGATATGTATGCGTTTTGAAAACCTATTATTTGAAACCACTCAACCCAAAAGTTTAAGCTGTAAAGAAATAGTCCGACAATATTATTTAAACACTCAACACAACATTTAACATGCAATACCAACGGACCACACACATTACAAATTTATATAACATATAAAACATTCAAATATAATCACATAGGGGACCTCGAATTTAGGTACTTTTGAAGAAAAAAAATTAATATATTAGAAACCACTCAACCCAAAGGTTAACTATGTATTTTACTTTTCTTTGGACACGCTTCAGGTGGAGGAGCGCTCTTCTTTGGAGAACATTTTTCACGACAGCAGTTGTCGCTATAGTCTTGAGAGCTTTTATGCAACTTTGCTCTACTGGAAGATGTGGGTTGTTTGGTGAAGGAGGTTTGATAATGTATGATGTCAGTGCAGCTGCAGCTAGGTACAGCGGTTCTGATATATTGGCAGTTATACTTCTAGGAACCATTGGAGGCATATTTGGAAGCCTTTACAACTATCTTGTGGACAAGGTCCTTCGTGTTTATAGCATCCTTAATCAGTATGTCTTCCATTTGATTATGAATTTTCACATTTAACAAAATAGCTCATCACTAATATTGTGAATATCACAGCAGCATCAAAGTCATTTGTGATTAGTAATCGTCAAATTTTTCGTTATGATACTAAAATCTCACTGTTCTCTCATTTGCAGAAAAGGTGCTGCCTTCAAAGTCTTACTTGTTATTATCATCTCCCTCCTAACATCATGTTGTGCTTATGGCCTGCCGTGGTTGGCTACGTGCATCCCCTGCCCCACTGATGAATCAATTAGCTGCCCAAATACTGATAAGTCTGGAAACTACAAAAGCTTCCAGTGCCCTCCTGGTTACTACAATGATCTGGCCTCCCTCTTTATGAACACCAACGACGATGCTATTCGCAATCTACTGAGCACCAGTACTGTAAAAGAATTTCATATTTATACTCTATTCATCTTCTTTGCTGCTGTTTTCTGCCTTGGAATTATCACTTACGGAATTGCTATCCCTTCTGGGCTCTTCATCCCTGTCATACTGGCTGGAGCTTGCTATGGTCGTCTCGTAGGGAGACTATTTGAGACCATCTCTAAACTTGATGCTGGTCTTTTTGCTCTTCTTGGAGCTGCATCCTTCCTCGGTGGCACCATGAGAATGACAGTTTCCCTTTGTGTTATACTGCTTGAGCTTACTAATGACTTGTTGTTGCTTCCTCTTGTGATGTTGGTTCTGCTAATATCAAAATCTGTGGCTGATATCTTCAACAAAGGTGTCTATGACCAAATAGTGAAATTAAAGGGATTTCCTTATCTGGAGGCACATGCAGAACCTTACATGAAGCAATTGGTTGCACTTGATGTTGTTTCTGGTCCATTGATCACCTTTTCTGGCATTGAAAAGGTGGGGAATATATTACATGCTTTGAGGACTACAGGGCATAATGGGTTCCCTGTGATTGATGATCCACCTTTGTCAGATGCACCAGAATTATGTGGGCTAGTTTTCAGGTCTCATTTGCTTGTTTTACTCAAGGGAAAAGCTTTTTCAAAGGATAGGATACTTGCTGGAGTAGAGATATTGAATAGGTTTGCAGTATTTGATTTCGCCAAGGCAGGCTCAGGGAAGGGAATTAAAGTGGAGGATTTAGATATCGAAGAGGAAGAAATGGATATGTACATTGATCTCCATCCTATTACAAATACATCTCCTTACATGGTGGTTGAGACAATGTCACTTGCTAAAGCTGCAATTCTTTTTCGACAACTTGGTCTCAGGCACATGTGTGTTGTACCAAAGAGTCAAGGGGTAATACTCTCACCCTCTCTATTACTGTCCTTACATGTACAGTATAAGAAACTTTCTTGAGCACCAAAATTTCTGTACCTGAATGTTGACATATCTTCTCATTGCAGAGGCCTCCAATTGTTGGAATCCTGACACGGCATGACTTCATGCCGGAGCACATCTTGGGACTCTACCCTCATATCAAGCCTCACAAGTATAATTTTGATTAGTCTTGGTTGTTTGTTTTTTGTCTTCCTAGTGTTCTTTATCTGGTTGTGGATGATTAATGTCATGTTTGTTCTTATTGGTTTCTGTTGTTAACAACAGACATTAATGAGTTGGTGGAGAAAATATTCAAGAGTGATTTCAGAATGACAAAGTGGATGTTGTCAAGCTCCAAGTTCTTGAGAACGTCTCCCGGTTAATTTGAAGCAGAATGGAAACAGATGATTCATTTCCATGAAACATCCATACACCCATAAGTGAGTCATTATATTTTTGGAATTCCTAATTTTAATGGTTCCTCACTTCATTATAGTATTTTTGTGATGACATTTGAATGAAATGGCCACATAATTGTCAATTTGTTCTCTGGTACATAAACTGGCCATATATTCATTTTATACAAGGCAAAGATGATGTAAATTATATTTTATGGTTTGTTACTTTGTTGAGAGGACAAAGATCCTGTGTTCATCTTAAGTTTCGCCAAAGCTTCACAAGATCATTTCTTGATAATTTTAATATCGATGAATTTTCAACCTCGATGATTCGTCTATTTCAATTCCAGCTATACAAAGACTGAAAACCAATTGGTAATCATAATAAAAGAATGATTCCTATTATGCTACAGCTTAATAGTAAGAGAATACAGGAAAAATTACTTGTACAAAAGCTCCTGAATTCTTCTTCTTTCCTACATACACTCATTGTCATCTCTATAAACAGCTTACTAATTGTCAAGATAATACAAACCCAGCTTACAAGAAGTACAATGATCCCCTTGTTTTCCATGTGTACCTGATTCTCCATGATCCTTTCCACATTCAATCTGCAAATTGAGAGAACATATTTACAGTCAATACCAAGCAAGGGAAGGGATGAATGAAACAAAAATGATGGAACTGAAAGCAACTCCTCATTAGGCCTTATATATGAACCAGGTATGGAATTACTGAAAATCCTTAGCATGCTTGATGTTGGTGAATTTCACTAATTTCATTTAACTAAACAACCAGCAATAAGTATGAAAATGTTGTATCAATAATGTTAAGAATTGTCTCTACCTCAGCAAAGCATTCTCTCTCTCTAAAATATCCATTTGCGAAGAAACAATTAATTTCCAAGACATGATATCTTGAACATCTTTCTCCTGCAATGACAACATTGAGACTTGAGTAACTCTATAAGAACAAAAACAGATACTAATTACTCAAATAACAAAATTAAAGATAATGATATCGAAAAAATTCACATACAATGACTTCCTTCCTGTCACCAAGATTCTTCAAATCTGATCTCATTTCTTTTAGTCGTGCATCCTTCTCAGCAATTTCCTTCTTAAAATCTGTGAAAATGTTTCCATACCTAGAGTTCAACTCTTCCAGGTATCGCTCTAGGATAGACAAATTTAAATCCAGGGACCGCACCTTTTGCATAAGTATCTTAAGAACAGAATCCCCAGGGATCCTTCCCACAGTCTGCTGCCGCAATTCTCCAACTTGTTCGCCCATGTTATTGGCAGAAGCATCTTGTTTTGGTGTAGGGTGATCAGAAGCAGGATCTGAATCATCTTCCTTAACAAGATTTTGAGTCAGGCCATCCATTTGAGAAGGAGAATTTGTGCTTGGCTCCTCAGTTGATTCCTCTGATGCTAACTTATTATCTTGATCAGATATCAAATCCTCTAGCATGTGCTCAACAGCATCCACTCCATATACTTGCACAGTACTCAGTGTACAGTAGAACTCTGAACCATGGTGGCTAAGTAAAATCAACTTCAAATAGCGCACCCACTTAGGCTCCGGAAGGAGGAACCTCTGAGATTGTTTAACATTTTTAGCAGTAAAATTCCCTATTTCCACCCACAATTCTGTTGGATAAACCAAACTACCTAGTAGCTTAAAATGTTTTAAGTTGGAGGAATGGTGCTCAAAGTTTGCTACCTCAATGGTATATACTAAAATTTCTTCAGAGAGTTCTATGACTACAAATTTTCCTTCAGCAGAGCATGGATTGATAAGGTACTTGTCCATATCTTTGCCCAAGATATTAGGTGCACCCTTTGCTTCCTTGTTGACAGCCAAGACCTTAGCCCCCTTTGAAGCAGATGCAAAATTGTACTCGGCCCCACCAGGCTCTACTTTGTGCATGATGCTTCCAGTTTGATGAATTGAAGGCTTTCCCTTAGGATTAATGGCTTTATTTCTGAACTCGTCAAAACCTAGTGGCACATCACGAATTAACCTATCATTCTTTGAAGTAGTTTTTACAGATTTTCCATCCTGACTAAGATTTTCCAACTCAACTTTCTTTTCAACTGTTGTACCGCAGTTTTGAAAATCCTCTTCAGATGGCTTTTCCCTGCCTAAGATCCTCGTGTCAGCTTGTGCTGGTGCCTGAACTCCAATCAGCAGAAAGACAACACATATCTGCAGAAAGACACTCAGCTGCAGGAAGAAAACCTAAGATAAATCCTGGCTCAGCTTCTCGCCAACATGTTTTATTGCCCAGTGTTTCAGATCTATCTACAATCACATAAAAAGAGGGAATAACTGGTAAAAAAAAAAAAAAAAAAAAGGAATACACAATAAGAACCTTAAAAATTATCTTCCAAGGGGGGACTCAGAAACCGAAGTTTCTAGAACAGAGGCAAAGGAATTTTCAACACCCATAAAAGGTCAGATCTTGTGTAGCCTAATACAATTATGAACAATATAATATCATACAAATACAGAAAACATGTAATATTTATTTTGATGATATACTGGGACTGTAAGCACATGTAGAAGGCATTCATAAATGGATTTTACGCAATATTATTAGTATACTTAACATCATCAATAGAAGAAACAATTAAGCATCAACTAAAAGGAATAAATTTGCCAAATAATCCAAATCTATGACCAATAGAGTATAAAGTTGATAAGAAAATTTCAATCTAAAGAGATGATACCTCTGTGGGGATGGGCATGAACAATGGAGAAGTAGAGCCACCAAAAAAGAAGCAGCAGAGGCAGAGAAAAGTTAACCCAGCTCTTTGTAGGAGCATCATAATTGTTATATAAAGCTTTTCTGCGAAGAAAAGCTTCACGTGATCTCTGCATTGTTCATCACTGCAAATGGAAAACATATACAGATTTTCAAAACCCAATAGAGATTCAAGATTAAACTTTATAATAAATAAATCCCAGATGAGAAATCATGATAGTGAAGCCGCAAATCTATATATTTATTATAACATCCGTATACACATAGACCAGCGATGCATATAAATACGAATTCACGATTGACATAATAACAATTGCAGACAATCAGACATAATGATTGAGAAAGAGAACCTGAACGATCGCTAAAACAATCAATCTTGAATACCTAATCCAATGCGCAAATTGATCAAAATTGGGTATTTCATTCAGTTTTCAGACACAGACGCTGTAAAGTTTTGCTTCTTTACAAAATCAATTTTCTTTTTCTCCACTACCGATTTCTCTTCCAAAAATGCCCTTCGTAAGGTAACGGTTCCAGAGGATTATTGACAGGGTTTTGTCCTCATCTTGTAAATAAATGTATGAGGAAAGGGTAAATGTGGCCATATAAATTTAAGTCGTATAACAAAATCAAGTTACAACATTTGGAGCTTGACTCTTAACAGACTAACAGAGATGGTGGTCTTTATGAAAGCTATTGACTGCGGGAATTCCGTATGTTTTTTCGATAGGAATTAAACATTTTTAATTTTTTTTTCAGGAGGGATTCGGTTGTACACCTTTATCTAATAATTACATAATGTTATGGAACATATTATACAACGTTAAGTAATCTATCCGTACGAGATTCCTACACAGGATAAAGTATTCGTGATCTTTATACGTGAAAACTATGGAGGATTGGTTTTATATAGTATTGACATTATATGGATCAGAGTGCACTCCAAGCAGCTGTCTTCTCCAGGCCTCTTTCCCTCATCATTTTCCTAACTGTTTCTGCTTCAACCCATTTTCCAACAGAAGCATACATGTTGGACATGATTATATAGTAGCCTTCATTTTCTGGGTCTGATTCCATTGCAAGTTTTGCCATTCTTATACCCATCTCTATCTCATTGTGATGTTTACAAGCACTTAACAAGGCTCCCCACACACCCCCATCTGGTAGAATCGGCATCGACTTAACCACCTCTTCTGCTTCCTCAAGATTTCCTGACCTCCCTAAAAGATCCACCATACAAGCATAGTGCTTCAAATTTGGTTTCACTGAATACTGTTCCATTCTGTTGAACAGATATTTCGCTTCTTCAATGAGTCCTGCATGAGCACAGGCTACTAGAAGTCCAAGAAATGTCACTGCATTGGGTTTAACGTTTGAGTTTTCCATTTCTTGGAATATATCTATTGCTGATTCTGCATCTCCATGCGTTCCGTATCCTGATATCATCACATTCCAAGAGACCACATCCCTTTCCTTCATTGACATGAACAATTCTCTTGATGTCTCAAGTTGGCCACATTTTGCGTACATATCAACCAATGCGGTGGCTAGGGATACATTCAGCTCAAACCCTCCTTCCTTGATGTATTGGTGAACTTTTTCGCCTTTCTCCAGAGATGCAAGCTCAGAACAAGCAGAAACTACTGATACCAAAGTTGCTGTATTGGGCTTCAACTTTTCTGAAATCATTTTATCAAATAAGGCAACGGCCTCAGCAGCGTGCCCACAACAAGTGTATGATGAGATCAATGTGTTCCATGTGACAATATCCTTTTGTGTCCTACAAAATATTCTCTTCGCTATGGCCAGATTGCCACTCTTCCCATACATATCTATGAGTGAGTTGATAACCGAAATATTTTCTTCCGTATAAGTTTTAGTAATATAGCAATGAAGTGACCTACCTAAATCGGTTGCTCCTAACTGGGAACACGAAGAAATCACAGAGATGAGGCTGTTTGGGTCAAATTTAATGGCTAGATGTTGCATCTCTCTAAAAAGTTGTATACACTTTGCTTCCATGCCCGCTTTACCATAGCCAATAACCATAGTGTTCCAAGACTCCTTGTTCCACTCATATTCTGTTTTGAAAAACTTCTCAGCAAGCGTTACAAGTCCAAACTTGCAGTACATGGATAGCAGCGCATTATGAACCATCTGATCTAACACGTAATGCCTCCTCAAAATCAATCCGTGAAAGGCCTTTCCTTCGCCGACACACATAGAATTCCCAAAACCGGAAAGCATGCAACTGATAACAATGCCATCAGGGTACATTCCACCAACCTCCATTTCCCAAAACAGGTTCAAGCATTCTCTCATGAACCCAAACCTTGCATACACACCAATAATGGAAGTCCATGAGAAAAGATCTTTATCAACCACTTGAGAAAATGAAAAATAAGCTTCTTTGGGATCTCCACATTTAGCATACATAGCCAAAACCGAAGACTGAACAACTTGGCAACACCCAAGTCCAGTTTTCAATACGAAACCATACAAACACCTGCCTTGAATCAAAGCACCCAAATTCCCACAAGCTTGGAACCCACCTTCGACTGTCCGAAAATTCGGTCTTTCACCGTCTCCACCAACTCTAATCATCTCACGAAGACGCTCCAACCCCTTGTCACTCTCCCCATTCTGCAAGTACCCAATCACAAGCGCAGTCCAAGCAACCACATCTCTCACAATAATTTCATCAAACACAACACGCGCATCCTCCAAAAGACCACACTTTACATACATGTACACAAAACTAGACCCGACCGCAGAATTTCTCCCAAAAAATCCAGATTTTGAAGCGAACCCATGTACATAACTCCCATAAAGTTGCCAATTGAGCTCCGCAGAGGCAGAAACAACCATCGGAATCGTGAAATGGTCAGGTGGGGTGGCTGAGAATCGCATTCCGTGAAAGAAATGCAAAGACTGTGAGTAGTCAGCATTGGAGAAGTGGGACTTGATGATTGAGTTCCAGAGGAAGGCGTCTTTGGTGGGAATAGAGTGGAACACTTGAGTGGAGAAATGTGGATTGCCAAAAGAAGAATAGAGAGAGATGAGTTTGGAGGCAATGAAAATGTTGTGAGAGTTTCCAGTTGTGATGATGAGAGCATGGTGTTGAACAAGAGACTTGAGGGTTTGAGGCAGATGATTATAGTTTATAAGGTAATTAATGGAAGTTGAATATGAATGAGAGGGAAGATTTTTCAAGAGCTGCAAATGGGTGGATTTCACTTTCAGTTTAAGCATCGGTGTTTATGCTGAGATCATACACACTGAAAATCCTTTGAGTTGAAGAAGATGTGTTGGGTTGGGCTTCTACTGGATTGGGCTTCTACTGGTTATGACAAAATTTGACAACAGTTTTTAAGGATCAAAGCCCGACCATATCGTGAATGAAGATGAGGTAAGTATTAATGAGATTATGGATTGGAGTAAACCGACCAAATGATGAGAAAGTTTACCAAAATCCTTTCTTGAAATTCATAATTAAAGTCCCACTGGAGTCTGGATATGCTTGTATTTGAAAAGCAAGTCAACATTTGGATATATTATTATTAGGATAATGGAAAACCATAGGGGAAGCACCATAAGTAGTTTAATGGATTTTATGAGAATTGAGAAATGGGACAACACAGCATACTTTAAAGTTGTTTTGAAGATGCCAATGTGAAAAATCAACAAGTCATGAATTATGATTCATGCCTGGTATGACTATGAAGTATGAACACAATTGCAGGGCTCACAAATCACAATCAAGTGTATCATGGAGGTCCATGCTTTTATTAACCATGGGATACCCTTGTCGGTTGACCAAGACAAATTCCAACCTCACATTTCACAGCCATCAGCACCCAACAACCCATCAAGTGGTTCAGTCCGTGTAGAAAATTAATTTTTGATGAGTAATCCTGAAGACCACCATAAAGTTGAGTTGAGAATTTGTAAATGTATTCTATACAAGTAGATGAAGATGTTAGTGACATGTGGGGCCAAACATTAGAAAACTTGGAGATGGTATTATTATATGATTTGTTTAGTTTTAAATCTGAATTCATTAATGAATGGTTGAAGTTGAAGATAGCTTTCCAAATCTTATCCACCACATGTTATATTACGCAAAGGGTTAATTGCATAAACTTACCCTGTGTTTTGCCTTTGTAGCAAAAATTTCAATCAATGACTTTAATTACACGAACAACCCCTACTGTTAATGGTCAAACGTTAGATTTAACGGTTGACTTTAAAAAGACTTAAATACCCCTATTGTATATTTTATTATTTTTATTTATTTTATTTATTTAATAAAGGAGTAATTAAATATAAAAAATGTACATTTTTTCTTCAATCTGATTCTGAAACAAAGTTCTTTATCGATCCACATTTATTTTTTGAATCTGGAAACAAAAAAAATTAATCCAAAATCTTCATCAATCGAATTCCAAACTAAAGAAAAAAAAAAATTCCATCAATCCAATTGTTCTTCTTCAAAAATATTTCCATTGTTTTCAGAGACCTCAACCAATCTCCCCTCAATCCAAAACTATGAAATTTGGAAAAAAAAAAAAAAAAAAAAAATCATCCCCAGTTCATCTTCCTCACTTGTTCAACCCTCTCATCTTCATCTTCATCAACTTTGAAATCTTAAAATTAAAAAAATAAAAAAATAAAAAATAAAAATCATCTCCAATTCAACTTCTTCGCCAGCACAACCCTCTCATCTTCATCAACTATGAAATCTGGGAAAACAAAATTCAACCCCGATTCATTGGCAACCGCATAATCTAACCTCAAATTTTACCAAACAAGATGAATAAAGCACATTATAATTTTCGTTTTCTTTTGAACAAGATCTAAACCGATCTCCCCAAATGAACTGTGGACCCAATACTATTGCCTTCTTTTCTTCAACTAATGAAGACAAGTTAGAAATGTAAAAGTAAAACAAATGACAAAACAAACAAACAAACAAACAAAGCCAATGTTGTCTAGCAAGAAAAAAAAATTGCTATAAAGGAAGAAGAAGTGACCACGTTTGACCTGTAAAAACTAATCCACTCCACACAACTACCACCACAAGAAACTTCGAATCTACCTGCGAGCTTGTGGAGGAATAAGAGAGATGACCGGTGATGCGGCGGCGAAGGAAACGGTGGTGGAGGATAGTCTCCTATATGGAAAATGAAGGATATCTTCTGTAGGAGACCAAATCTCCATTGGAGAGATCTGGAAATCTTGTTCTATCTGGTTCAATGAGATAGAACCATGTCTCTATGAGATTTGGTGAGATTGAGATCTCCAATAGTCCAATATGTCTTTTTTATTTATTTATAATTTTTAATATTTTGTAAGGATATTTTATATTTATTAGTTTTATAATAAATAACTTATATATATATATATATATATATATATATATATATATTATGGAAAAAGAGACAATCATGCCCTTCCCACAATTAACTCTCCGTTAAATCTAATTCTAGTCAAACTAGTCAAGGGTATGTTCTTGTTAATTAAAGGGAAAATGCAATATAGTTGTGATATTGCAAAACGTCAAAGTATTTTATTGCAATTAACCCTTAGGTAAACACCTCACTCTTTATGAATTTGTATCTCATCCTTACCTCATATTATCCTCACATAAATTAATGGTTCTGATTAATTCTATCTTTTAGTATAGTAACGACATAAAAATTAATATAAATGATCCAGACTATAGATTGTCTATATTAGAGACGTGATAATAGATTAATGTAGGAAGATGATCCAAATCCTACTCATCAGTCATTACTATAATTAATGCTTTCAACAAGAAATTAGCCAATCATCATTAATCAAGATTATTTGTTTTATTAATTCCTCCATAAGCAAAAAAATAAAAAATAAAAATAGTTACATCTTTCTAATGTTTCTGGTAGTTACTAGTAGTTTGAAAACCAAATATGTCAGAGAAAGATTTGTAATAAAACAACTCCTTTCTTTTCTTTGTAATAAATCACAATAATGACAGATTTTTAGTTGATTTAAATTTTTATAAATTTTGATTATGTTATTAACCATTTAGGGCGATGCATTTATTAATAGGGAATAAAAATGGTATGGGTTATGGAATCAACTTTTATTGAAAGGATAATTTAATTTCCCAAGTGGGAAGAGAGTTAAGTAACTTGATTCCTTATTTGTAAGTGAAGTTCAGAGGCAATTTCCGATCATTTTAATAAATATTATAATCATAAATAAATAATTAAGTTGGTTTTGAGTAATTCATAAATTAGAGCTCAACCATATAATATAGAGAAAATTGCACAAAAGTACCTAGTCTTTACTAAAATTACAATTAGATCATATTTTTTCTAAAATTATAGATTATTACCTTTGACCAACAAGTTGACCGTTAGAGTTAACTGGTTTTTTTTTTTTTTTAATCTAAGAAGGGTATTAAGGTTTTTTCACCCTTAAATAAATCATAAAATTTAAACAAGGAATTTTTTTAAAAAAAATAATGAAAAAAGGAAAAATAATATTTAAAAAAAAAAAAAGATTTGGGAACCCAGCTTTCCCAATTCTTCTTTCTCAGGAAAAAAAATTAAAGCAAAAAATTGAAATAATAATTTCTTCATCAATAATCATTAACAACATCAATTGAAGGACAAAATAAAAATAAAAAACTTTTTTTAGGAGATTTGGAAACTCAGATTTTCAAATTAGAACTCATAAATCTTCGTCAATAATTCATAAATCAGAACTCAACAATATAATATAGGGAAAATTACACAAAAGTATCCTGACCTTTACTAAAATTACAATTAGATTATACTTTTCTAAAGTAACATATTAGTACCTTTGACCAATAAGTTGACCATTAGAGTTAGCTGGCTTTTTATTTTATTTTTTTATTAATATCTAAGAAGGTAATTAAGGTTTTTTCACCCTTAAATAAATCATAAAATTTTAACAAGAAAATGAAAAATAAATAAATATTTTTTTTTTGGAAGATTTGGGAACCCGGCTTTCCCAGTTCTTAGTTCTCAAGAAAAAAAATTAAGGCAAAAAATTGAAATAATAATTTCTTATTTCACAAAATGTTTTTTAAATTATAAAAGAGAAAAAAAAAAGCTTTTTGTTTCAAGAGGTCTTGTTCAAATCTCGCATTACGCAGGTGGAGTAGCAATGGAGTTTCATTTTCTTGGGAAAAAAATTTCCAATCGATAAATCTTATGTGGGTGTTTCTGTGGATGAATCTGAAGATCGAGAGAGGTGGGAAAATGACAGATCCATGAGAGAATTAAGAGACATTTTGGTGGAGAAGATTTTTTTTGTTGTTGTGGGGTTTTGTTTTGGGATCTCATTCAATGAAGCTCTTGATCTCCAATGGAGTTTGATCTCTAATGGAGAAGTTTTTTTTTTTTTTTGAAAGAACTATTAAAGGAGTTGACTCTATTCAATATTTTTTAATAATTGAAAAAATATGTTGCTTGGGGGAAATTTGATCATTTTGTAATATTTTGACTAGTCAATAGTTAACTCTAACGGTCAACCATTGGTCAAGGGTATTTATCTGTCATTTTCATAAAAGTATGATCTAGTTGCAATTTTAACAAACGTCAGGGTACTTTAGTGACATTTTCCCTATAATATATAGAACATGAGAGTTAAGTTAACAAGCTATTTCACTTTCACTGCAGAAAGATAAAAAAAAAAAAAAAAGTATAGTGAGAAGTCAAGGAAAAGTGTATAGACAGATCCTCTGAATCTAAGCTGTTAATAGTTTGAAATAAAATTGAGTCGGTTGGGTTTGGAATTTGGACAGCAGTGTTTTGCTGGTAAGTACAAAAGACTTTTCCTCTTAACTTTTCTAAAACACTAGTTTGGTCTTTTTTGTAACAGTAAACTTTGTGTATTACCACTCACACAATAGTACTATACTAGTCTGTACACCACTCTCCATAGACACTAGATAGAGAGGCGTTAAATGTTAATAATTAGCATTTAGCATTTAGCAATTAGCAGAGCTTCTTTTCTTTGAGTAATTAATTATCAATTTTTCTTTTTTACTATATCAAAATAAGATGACCAATAAAGACTGGGTAGGACAGAAGCTTCTCTTGAGATTTTTGCCTTACAAGTTAAAAAACACAAAAAGGCAAAAAGGAAAACTGCTCACAGCTCACAGCTCACCAGCTCACCAGCCACCTCAAATGAAGATCTTTTCTTTTTCTGCTCCAATCTGATTCCCACCCTAAAGGTACTTCCTTCATTGCAAATTCTCATCTTGATTTGTGCTTTGGTGACTCCTCTAATCTGTATGATGATGCTTTTGTGATTTGGGAATTCTCGGGATTTATTTTGTTCATGAAAAAATGTTGGAAAAGAAATGAAATTTTGATTTTTGTATCATACCCATCACAGTATTTTCTCAGCTTTCGAACAAAGGGACTATTTTGTGTTTATTATTTCCGGAATTATGTTGAATTGCTTCATGATTTTGGTTGAATTGCGTTTTCTATTCTGCTTACAGCATTTAGAGTCAATTTGTTCCTATTTCTGCTATGTTTTGTATTCATAAAAATTGTGGCTTTGATTTACCTTTTTTTGGTTACTATTGACTGTTATAACCCTTAGTAATTGATTCTGCAAGGGACCTTTTGAATTTTGTTGGGATGATTTGATTGAAAGTTTTTACTATGCCTTGGAACTTCAATGAAATTTGTTGATTTCCGGTAGTAGTCTTGATATTTAATCAAAGGTACCTTATAATTATGAATAATTGCATTGTCATTGACCTAGTCATTCATGTTTCCTGAAATGCACTGTTTCAGAGTGGAGAAGGTTCATTTGTTAATAAGAATGATTAATGATAAAACAAATTTAAACACAGTTATGAAAATCGCACCAAATCTTGGCGCCTTAAGACAGGTAAGGCGCAGCATTTCGATGAGCCAAGCACCTGGCCTGTGGCGCCTCCAAGGTGGGCACCTGTTTTTAATTTTTTAAAAAGGGATAAAAAACGACCTAAATGATTAAAATCCTAACAAACATAACAGGAAATTAAAATTTTCTCTGGTGCTATGATGTTTCTGCAGAGATGGATCTCACTCAAGTGTTTGTCGCAAATCACTTATCTTGTTTTGTTGCTCTGTAGGTTGATATAGTTGAAGATGGAACTGATCCTTGCTGCTTTAGTATTGTCTTGCTTGCATTCTTTGGTGTTGTCTGATTCTCAAGGTATGATGGATTCCTTTGCTGACATTCATATGTCCAGGGAGCATATAAATATGTTAATTGTTAAGTATCAACAGTGTTCTTGTTTGTTGGCTTGCTGTATTAAATTTGACATTCTTCAGAAAATGGAGTAGTATATACATTGGAAAAAGAAAAACAGAATTTGGTAACATGCCCTAATATCTCCTCAAACTATTCTGTAACTAAATTTTCCTGATAATAATGTCATCTCCAATTAATAATCATTTCAAAGAAAACACCGATTCGGATACACGGATATGATACGACATAAATACGCTGATAGGCTGGTATATTAGAAATATATATAACTTTAATATAGCAACTTTAATTATTTACTTTCTCTCAAAATAATCTCCAAAATTGCGTATCTGATACGAATGGGGGCGTGTCGGTGTCAGTGTCGGTGCTTCAAATGATTCATTTGAAGTAAAGTTCATATTTTGTGTAACTTAAATTTGGGTATTTATTTATTGTGGTTTTGATTGTTGATTGATTAGATGGTAAAAATATTCCTATGTTCTCTTTCAGGAGATGCCTTATTCGCATTGAGGACTTCATTGCATGTTCCAAAAGATGTGCTGCCAGATTGGAATCAAAACCAAGTTAACCCGTGCACCTGGTCAAATGTCTACTGTGATCCTAATAATAATGTTTTCTCTGTGTAAGTTATTCTGTGCATGTTGACCTTTTTGTTTGAACGTAATGCATAATAGCACATTTATGCTAATGTAATATAGAGAGGTTCATGCAAGATTGTATTCTATAATAGTCGAATTCTTTTTTTTTTTTTGTTCAAATGTATGCTTAAATATTTTACTCTTTGCAGATCATTGTCATCCATGAACTTTTCCGGAACCTTGACACCTAAACTAGGAGTTCTGAAGTCTCTTACAACACTGTATGTATGAAGTATATTGGAGTAATCAATCTTCACTTACGTTACATTATTTTTCCTAGTTGTTCGTTTCCATTTTCATGAAACAATTATTCTTAGTTTGCAAAAAATGGATTCAAGTGACATTATTAGTGATAATTTCATTTTGATATTATACAAAAGCCTAAACAATATTAAAGCATAGTAATCAGTAAAGGTATTACTGACTGACTTGGAGAGCCTATTGCCTGAATATACTTGCATCCTTGATTCATAAATCTGTGTTGACTAGAACACACAAGGGTGCAATTCAATTCATCAGTCATCACACCCTTGAATTCCATTTTCTTTAAGTTAGATTCAAAGTCCTTATATTAAATTTATCATTCTATTATGCCTACAAATTCAACCCTCAACCAAGAAGAGCGAACCATGAAACTCATGATTAAAAGCAGTCCGCTCAAAAGAACATTAATTATAAAAAATTACACCCCTTTCTCTATGTGTGTGATGTATATATGTTTGCTTTTATGGACATTTTGCATATTTTTATTGATATTTGTAATATTTTTTAAATATATCAAATGTAATTATCTTGCAGCATATTAAAAGGAAATGGCATAACTGGTGAAATACCAGAAGAGTTAGGAAATCTTTCAAGTTTAACGAGCTTGGACTTGGACAATAATCGCTTAACTGGTGAAATACCATCTTCCCTTGGTAATCTTAAGAAGCTTCAGTTCTTGTAAGTATTTCCATCATACTGTTTTAAGTTTCTGAGGTGTATTATATATGTTTGCATTTTTCGTAACTGGATATGTTTTTGATCATGCAATCAGGACTTTGAGTCAAAACAATCTCACTGGGGTTATCCCCGATTCACTTTCTCCTAACTTAATCAGCCTGTAAGTGATGCCCAAACTTAATTAGCTTCTGCATGAAGAACGATTAATTCTTTTCTTTCCCTTACGGTTTCTAAATGTGGAATTGTGTTCCTGGATATCTTTTTAAGATTTTGATTGCTTAATTGAAACCCTGTCTATGCAGCATGCTCGATTCCAATGGTCTTAGTGGTCGAATTCCCGAGCATTTGTTCAAAATTTCAAAATACAAGTACGCACAACTTATTAGTATTTTTTCAATGCCAATATTAGTCCGTTGCGATATTTCATACTATTATATATTTATTTTCTATAGTTTCTCTTATGCTCTTTATGATTATCAGCACTAAACTTGATTGGGTTGGCTGATATCAGTTTCACAGGAAACAATTTGAATTGTGATAAAAGTTTTCCTCACCCATGCGAATCTAGTAGTAACGATTCTGGTAATTTTTTTTAGATATATTGGTTTGACATTAGTTTGTTTCATAATTTGGGATATGTTTATATAGTGCAGCTGTTAAATCTCATCTCTTAAACCAGCTAATTGCTATTGTTTTTCTGTGCCTTGATAGGGAATTCAAAGAAGCCAAAGGTTGGAATTATAGTTGGGATTATTGGTGGAATTATAGTTCTTCTTCTTGGAGGCGTGCTGTTTTTCATGTGCAAGGGAAGACATAAAGGCTACATGCGTGAAGTATTTGTAGACGTTGCAGGTTTGTATTACTTTTCACTTTATACACTGAGAACTGTTGTTAGATGTTCTTATTTTTATTATGAGAAAAAAAAAATTGTTTCTTTATGTGACATGGATTTTGCTTTTGTGTCTTTTTGGTTGAGAATTGGACGCTTATTACTGAAGTGCAATCTTGACTAACTAAAATTGCCTGGAAGTTGAAAGACTTTTCTTCTGAAGCTCTCTTTTGTTTTGTGTGGTCAGGTGAAGTTGACCGAAGAATTGCATTTGGTCAACTAATAAGATATTCTTGGAGGGAATTGCAGTTGGCTACGGACAATTTCAGTGAGAAAAATGTCCTTGGTCAAGGAGGTTTTGGAAAGGTTTATAGAGGAGTGCTTGGTGATAACACAAAAGTTGCTGTAAAGCGATTAACTGATTTTGAAAGTCCTGGTGGAGATGCAGCTTTCCAACGCGAAGTTGAGATGATAAGTGTAGCTGTCCACCGAAATCTGTTACGGCTTATAGGGTTTTGCACAACACCAACAGAACGTCTTTTGGTGTATCCATATATGCAGAATTTAAGTGTAGCCTACCGTCTAAGAGGTATTGTTCTCTTACTTATAGTTGAAGTATATTTGTCTATTTGTTTTTGTATGCTTGTATTGTCTGGATATGCATAGTTCATATTTCTTGATTCTTCTCTTCTTAATGTTTGACTAATTTTAGCACTACTGCAGAAATTAAACCAGGGGAGGCTGTTTTAGACTGGGCTACAAGAAAACGAGTGGCCTTAGGTGCAGCACGTGGGCTGGAATACCTTCATGAACATTGCAATCCTAAGATTATTCATCGGGATGTGAAGGCTGCGAATGTGTTACTGGATGAAGATTTTGAAGCCGTTGTTGGTGACTTTGGCCTGGCGAAATTGGTAGATGTAAAAAAGACTAATGTGACAACTCAAGTTCGTGGGACGATGGGCCACATAGCACCTGAATACTTGTCCACTGGGAAATCGTCAGAAAGGACAGATGTGTTTGGTTATGGGATTACGCTTCTAGAGCTTGTAACAGGTCAACGGGCGATTGACTTTTCACGTTTGGAGGAAGAAGATGATGTCTTGTTGCTTGACCATGTAAGACAATTGTGATACTTTACTATCATTGTTTGTATATGATTTAGGCAAAGAAATCATGAAGTTCTTACTACATTTATTATGTGTGTGTTTGTTTCTGAAGGTCAAGAAGCTTGAGAGGGAAAAGAAATTGGACGCTATTGTAGATCAGAACCTGAATAACAGCTACAACATTCAAGAGGTGGAGACAATGATTCAAGTTGCATTGCTGTGTACGCAGGCATCACCAGAGGACCGCCCGGCAATGTCAGAGGTGGTACGGATGCTGGAAGGAGAGGGGTTGGCTGAGAGGTGGGAAGAGTGGCAGCATGTTGAAGTTAGTCGCAGACAAGAATATGAGAGAGTACAGAGAAGATTTGACTGGGGAGAAGATTCTGTATATAACCAGGAAGCAATTGAATTATCTGGTGGAAGATGATGAGGTAACAGATTTTTATCTCAATTGGGGAATCATTTAATTTTCTGTTAAAGTAGGTTAGTTTGATGTTTCCTTTTTTAAAGTGTAATTCCAAAGTGAGGGAAAAAATGAAAAAGAGAATGAAAAGATATTATATATGTATATGAAATGTTGTTGGTAAAAGCTCTTGTCTTGGTATTTTGAAATTTTGGTTGTCTTTGAATGAAAAGACATGGCTGGTCCAAAATTAAAGTTTACTAGTCAAAGATAAGAGATTGTAGGCAAAGAGATGGGATCTCTAATACGCTATTATTCTTTCACTTTTTTCAACAAGAAATTCCCTTGATGTTAGCCATAGGAGGACCAATGCATGCCTGTTTCATTCCAGGAAAATTAAATTTGAGATCTTCTCATATTTCATGTTTTTGCCTTTGATGTTCACTGTTAGCCGCTGAAGTAATACTACTCTGTTGGCATTAGTTCATTCGCACCAACTTTTTTCCCAACCAAGCAGGGAAAAGATCCGTGATTTGATTATTTCCAAGATTGAGAAATTCTACCATTCTATAAGTGGCCAATGATCTTGGAATTCTTCCTCGTAACTTATTGTTGCTTAAATCCATCATCCTCAAATCGTTCCATTCATGAAGTTTTCTGGAATGCTTCCATGGATTTTGTTGCTCCGTAAATCTAATACAGATAGGTGACCTAAGTTACCCAAACATTGCGGAAGCACGTCACTTAATTCATTATCGGATAAATCAAGGATATAAAGATATTGCAGATTGCATAAAATTTCTCCTGACAAGTA
Source organism: Acer saccharum (assembly GCA_030490815.1). Lineage (NCBI taxonomy): Eukaryota > Viridiplantae > Streptophyta > Magnoliopsida > Sapindales > Sapindaceae > Acer > Acer saccharum. The sequence goes on along the minus strand of CM059869.1, from coordinate 50,078,810 downwards.
ATTGTTTGAAACTAGGTAATGAATTGTTGACAGTGATGGAACTGGGAGTGGCCCTAGCAACTTATTAGACCTAAGATCCAAAACTGAGGAGAACAACAAGACTTTGGCCAAACCCGGTTAAAAAGTTGTTCAAAAGGTTCAACAATTTCAATCTATTTGTACTTGTATGTAACAACCATCTTGGAATTTGACCAGATACTTGTCGGAGGAAAGATCTAGCTCAAATAATCAATCCAGGTTTTGCAAGAAGTTTGGAAATTGGGTAAAGGTTGCATGAACCATAGTTTGGAGTTGTTTGCTATCCAAGAAAATGAAGAAGGATTCTGACCCAAAAAGTCATTATAGGAGTTTGAAGTGAATATGGAACTGGACCTAAGAAATTGCATTTAAATAGATCAAGTACTTTCAAAGAACCAAGGCATCCAATGAAAGTAGGAAACTCTCCAGTAAGACCTAGATGGATAAGCTCGGAAAGGTTACAAATTGAAGACGAAGAAGTAATTATCAGCAAGGCTGATCCATTCAAGATGAACAAGGTGGAAGAGAGTGGTGGTGGAGTCTATAGAACCATAGAGGTAGCTACTAGTGAGGTCAAGCGTGATGATATGGCCGGTTTCCTGATTGCACCATGAGAGCTGAGCTATCTAAACACAATTATGAGTAAAGTCATCATATCATAGACTTTTTGCTGAACAAACTAACTTGGAAATTATATAAGGTCAAGTCATCTACACCATCTCTTTAGAAATCAAGAAAGCATAAATGAATGAAACTGACTTGGACTGTAACCAGTCAAATTATTCTTTCACAACTATACATATATATATATATATAGATTAGATTTTTGTCCTTTAAATTAATCTCTTGGAGCAGTGGCAATTACAACATAGAGCATTGAAGGAGCATAGAGAAGCAGAGCAGTTATGACAATTACAACCAGACACAACACAGAACGTTGAGCATAATTACTTCCACAGGACAGCTTCCCAACCATGATCTGTATGACATTAGCCATGGACATTGTCAACAACACAATCCCAACAAACGATGCCACAATCGACAGAGCCAACAGAGCCCGTCCCCAGAACTCGGAGAGAAGAACATCTTTGAAGAGCCTATCGACTTTTGGTATGCGTTTGATCTTTCTCTTGATCTTCTTCAAGTTTATAAGAACTTTGAGTGACTTGGCTGACAAGCTTGATAAGAGGAAGCAAGCGAAGGAGACGACTTCGTAGAGGATGAGCCTCTTTGAGAGAAGAGGGCCTGCGTCGCATTCTTGTCTGATTTCAAGACTGTGTTGGTTTGGAGAGGCTACAGACATCCCAATAAACACAGCTATTGTGAAGAGTGAATTCACATTCACAAGGTCATCTAATGCTGTTAGATGAACGTCTATGATCTCATCATAATCAGCTCCTTCTCCTTCTAATTCATCTCTTTTCTTTGGAGGTATCATCATCATATACAATAATGTAATAGCTTTTGTTTAGATTATTGGGCCGGGGTGGTTTTATAAGCAAATCCTGGTTGAATTGGAGCCACAAAACAAAACCAATCTCATGATCTAGTATGGTTTGACAGTTAGAGATGACAAGTAGAAAGTGTACCAGATTTTCAAGTGTAATGAATATGAATGAGACATTGATAGGATGCATTATGAAATGAAACACGTGTCTAAACTGAAAGTGACTTGTATACACGTGTCCAAACCAATGTTATGAAAAAGACATTGTGGGAAGGACTCGAACCCATAATCTCGTGATACAAGTGTGAGGGGTTTACCACCGGACCAACCCCACTTATAAATTAAATTTTATATGCCACATAGAATTTTACATGCTAATTAAAAGTGGAATCTTACATGCTAATATGCTATAACAAACATAATTTTACACTCTAATTAAAAACATAAGAGGTCCCCTTGTGAACGGAGCTACACATATTGGGAGCACTTTACCCCTTAGTGGGCCGACCCGGTGTGAGTCCGGATTAGTCGGGGTGTGGTCTGGGCTGATTGCACTGTATGGTGGATCCGCCCCACCCGGAAACGGGATGGTTTAAACCAAAAAAAAAAAAAAAAAACATAAGAGGCAACCATAGCTAAAGTTAACAAGAAAAAAGAAACATTATTGAGGGTGGATAAATTTAAATTTTCCTGTAATTTTATTTATTTATTTATTTATTTTTTAAAATGCATTCTGTAATTGAAAGTCTAAAACCGGGAATTTCCTCACATTGTAATTGGTTGTCTAACTGATCGATGATGAGACTGTGGATAACTGGATGTCTAGACATATATGATATATGGTTCACTACTTCAGTTCTTCGGTCTTTCAAATTTATAATATTAATTTAAAATTAATAATAATTAAAGGAAACCAATTGGCCCTAAATCCATAAAAAGGCCTATAATTAAGAGTAAATTGCAGCCAACCTCCTTGAGGTTTGGCCTTTGACAACCAAAAACAACTTTTTTATTAATTGACAATGACCTCCCCTACCGTTAGTTAAAGCCAGTCAAGTTTAACCGTTGACCGGATTTGACCGCTATAAATTCCCATGAATAAAAAAAATAATATGATTTTAAAAATATATAAATATATGAAAACAAATCTGGATCTCCACTATAAAAAAATTGATAATTACAAATTAAAAAAAAAAAAAAAAACGTGGAGACATAGATTGTATCTCTATATTTTTCTTCAAATTCAAAATTCTAAAAAATTAATAATTTGGATCATCAAAATCCAATCCAACAACATTTTCTTCAGATAATTTTTTCTTTTTCTATATGGATTCCCAAATTTTTCTTCATATTCAAGTTATTTAGATTTTTCAAAACTAAAAAAAAAAAAAATTTGGCTCATCTAAATCTAATCTAACAACATTTTCTTCTTCCATTGATGTATTTCTAGATTTTTCTTCATATTCAAGTTTTTTAGATTATTCAAAAATAAAAAATAAAAAATGTGGTCAAGATGAATGGTAAAGATTTAAAGCTTTTAAATCTATTTTTTATTAATAAATAAAAAGGCTTGAAAGGATGGAAATATCCTTATCTCGTTAAGTTTGACTAACTTTAGTTAATGGCAGGGGAGGTTATTGTCAATTAAGCATAACGTTGTTTTTGGTTGTTAAAGACCAAACCTCAAGGAGGTTGGCTGCAATTTGCTAATTAATTAATGTGTTTGCTAGATCTTCTATAGACTAACATGGTGTCTCCCAAAAAGAGTGATTGATATTTGCACCCCTTGAAAATCGTAATTGCACCCATTTTATACGTACATCCCATTAATTATTTAAAAATCAATAATGTTACATTGCCTAAATTTGGTGTCCAAATCTGGTGCCCAAATGATGTGGCAACACTATGGGCCATTCATTTAAATTGTATTAGATTTGCATATTTTAAATGAATGGCCCAGAGTGTTGCCACATTATTTGGGCACCAGATTTGGATACCAAATTTGGGCAATGTAGCATTACTCTTTAAAAAAATACATATATTAGATTTTGTAAACACACTCCACACATTACCAAATATGTTATATGGAAATGGTGGGAAATGTCACCCTTTTTAACTGATTTGGTGACTTTGTCAGTACTTTAATAAGTTAAGTTTAAAAGACACTAATTATGGTGAACTACCAAAATTGCCCTTAGTTCTTCATTTATGTTATTCTGTTTATACTTTTCTCTCTCCACACTTCCAAAAAAATGAGACTTTCTCTCTTCACAGTGACTCTCTCTCTGTTTATAGAAATAAAAGTTCAAGGTTGGATCGACTTTCTTCTTCAACTTATAAAACGTTTGGACGTGCTTCAGTACAACAAAGTAATATTTTTGGCAAATACTTCTGTTAATTTGTTCACATTTTCATTTGTTTATATAGAAAACTATTATAACTTTTTTTGGATCTCTGAGACTTTTGTTGCCTTGACTAAGACTTTTCCGACCCTTTTCTTGCCTTCACCAAGACTTTTCCTTGCCTTTGAAATGAAAAAGTATCGAGCCTTTCAGAAATTTTTTCGAGCCTTTTGTTACCTTGACCGAGCCTTTTCCGAGTCTTTTCTTACCTTCATCGAGACTTTTCCTTGTTTTTGAAATGAAAAAGTATCGAGCCATTCTGAAATTTTTTCAAGTCTTTTGTTGCCTTGACCGAGCCTTTTCCGAGCCTTTTTTTGCCTTCACCGAGACTTTTCCTTGCCTTTGAAATGAAAAAGTATCGAGCCTTTCAGAAATTTTTTCGAGCCTTTTGTTGCCTTGATCAAGCCTTTTCTTGCCTTCACCGAGCCTTTTCCGAGCCTTTGAAATGAAAAAGTATCGAGCTTTTCAGAAATTTTTTCGAGCTTTTTGTTGCCTTGACCGAGCCTTTTCCGAGCCTTTTCTTGCCTTCACGGCTTCACCGAGACTTTTCCTTGCCTTTGAAGTATCGAGCCTTTTAGAGAAATTTTTGAGACTTTTGAAGTCTTCTCCGATCCTTTTCAATATCCTCACCCGAGCCTTTGTAAATGTAAGATGTGAAAATATTTTTTATTCCAGTGTTTTTATTAATGGTTTGTGATGAATAATTTGACAGCATCATGAATCGGGTTAGGATTGTAATATCTTACAACGGTCGATGGGAGCAGTTTCTCGACGGAAGTCAGAGGTTTATTGGATCTGATAACCGGGAAATGTATGTGTCAAAGAATATGACTTACGAAGAATTGTTGGCGATCGTGCATACCATTGTGAAATATGATGAAAACAAATTCACTGTTGATCTGTCATTAATATCAATCGTTCCTGGCAGTACATGTCGCACATTGATAAGGAATGACGACGATGTCCAGTTTATGCTGGGGGAAGATCGAGTGATCCCACAAGTATGTGTCAGTGTAACTGAGAGGACAGCTGGAGATATGATAGGGAATGATATTCCTCGTCCTGAAAATACCCAACAGATTGGATCCTTTAGTGGTAGCAACCAAGGGTTCACCCAAAGGAGTGCCGCCGAAGGTGGGGAAAACATGTGTGGTGTCCCACCGGTAACGGTCGACCATACAGATGTAGTTGAACCTCAAATTGTTGATGTGTTTGGTTGTCGAATTGAGTAGTACAATGAGCAGTACAATGGGCATTACAATGAGCAGTACAATGAGCAGAACAATTACCCGAACCATGACGTGGATAATGATGCAAATAATGAATAGGTTGATGATCTGCAAAATGTGGATGAAGAGCCTGAACAAACCCAAACACATGGTAGATGTGTACAAGGAGTTAGTTGCACTGCACCAGATATGGCTGGGACTTCCGAGGTCCGGTATAACGTAACAGCATCTGATTATGATAATGTGACAACGTGGGTTATTCCCAGAGCAGATGCATACTTGTTTGGTACTGGTACAAGCAGCACCTTTGCAGCGCAAAAACCTAGAACCATGATTTATAAAGGTCAATTTTTTTTGAGTAAAAAGGATTTAAAAAGGCTAGTTAGCCATTTTTCAATACGGCAGAACTTTGAATGGAAGGTGAAAAGGTCGAATAAGACAACTTTACATCTGGTCTGCATCATTGACGAATGTACGTGGAAATTAAGAGCGGTGAGGAGAGCTGAAGGGACTTACTTTCAAGTCAGAAGTTTTGTCAACGAACATAGTTGTCCGTTGGAGGAGATTCACCGTCGGCACCGACAAGCTAGTGCAGTCACAATCGGAGAAGTCGTTGCACCTAGACTTCAGCAACATGATGGTCGTCTCATACATCCCAAGGACATAATTGCCGATATGAAAAAAATATATGGCATCCAAATCATGTACAGTAAGGCACATGATGCCCTGCAATATGCATTGTCATTGAGCTATGGAACGCATGAAGAAACTTTCCAACTACTGCCATATTTTGCATACATTCTTGAACAGCAAAATCCTGGCACAATCACAGACTTATAGTGCGCAGACGATGGTAAATTCCTATACTTTTTCATGTCGTTATGGTCCTCAATTAGAGGTTTTCGGAGGTGTATGCGTCCTGTGATTGCAGTTGATGGTACCCATTTAAAGGGAAGATTCGGGGGTACAATGTTTGTTGCAATTGCACAAGATGGAAACGAACAGGTGTATCCAATTGCTTTTGGGTGCGATACTAAGAAAACAACCAATCATGGGAGTAGTTTTTGGAATGCTTAAGGGGGGCCCCTGGTCATATAGATGATCTGGTTTTCATTTCCGATCGTCATGCAAGCATTGAAGTAGGGATTTCAAAAGTCTTCCCTTATGCAACCCATACCATATGTTGTTGGCATTTTGGTGAAAATATGAAGAAGCGTTTCCACAGAAAGGATTTTACCGACATAATGGATAACGCTGCTAGGTCGTACAGGGAAATCCAGTATGATCGCCACATGGAGGAGTTACGTAAGCTACATAAGGGTGCATACGATTATGCTATTGATACCGGTCCACACAAGTGGTCTTGCGTTCACTGTCCCTAAAGAAGGTACAGGTTGATGACCACAAATGTTGCAGAGTGCATAAACTCATGCTTAAAATTCGCACGGCAACTGCCACTAATGACACTGGCATATTTCATTAGGAATATGCTACAGAAGTGGTTTCACGATCGTCATACAGCTACACAGTCCATGCATCATCGATTGACCGATGCAGCACATGGGGTGATCCAGAAACCTGTCAAGAAATGCAGTTATATAACCGTAAATACAGTTGACTGGAACATATTCTCCGTCAAACACAAGGGAAAACAATGGACGGTTAACTTAGCCCGGAAGACTTGCACGTGCAACAAATTCCAAATGGACTTTTTACCTTGTTCACACGCACTCGCAGTGGCAAGGTACATGACAAGTTACATTTACCGCTTTTCTATCACCAAACATGAATCTCACTGTTTTCATTGTTGCAGGGAGCGGAACTTGGATTTCACATCTCTGTGTGTAGACTACTACCTGAGGGAGACACTTATTGATGCATACTTGGTTCCTATTATGCCTGTTGGCCATCCTTCTTCATGGATAGTTCCATCCGATATCGCAGCGCGGGTGGTTTTAATCCCAAAGACGAAGAGACAATCAAGTCGCCCCATGGAGGGTCGACACGCATCATCTTCGGAGAAGACAACTACACAGTCGTGTAGAAGATGTGGACAACCAGGACATAATAGCAGGCGGTGTTCGAATCCGCCTATGGTTAATGAAGGTCCCAGGATAATTTTCCCCGATGATTACTGTCGCAAGTGTAGCATCTGTCACACAATAGGACACAACAAAGAAACATGGCCTTAGAAGGACACGCCAGTGGAATGAATGGAGCCGTACAAGAGGAAGACGATCAAACATAACAAGGCACTACAAGAGGAAGACGATCAAACATAACAAGGCAGTACAAGAGGAAGACGAATTACCGCCAGAAAAGCTTGTGATTGAGAAACATGTCTCCAACTTGATGTCTTCCAACATCGTTTAGACTTTGGGAACCATGATCGATACAGTTGTTTTATGAGACCCTTGGTTCTTATGCTTTTATGTAGAACTAATATGATTGATTTTATGTTCAAAAATATATTTGAATGTAGTTCTTCATTTAATGTCATACTGGATCCTTTATTGAATTTGCTGTATTGTATATGGATTTCAATGTATGAAATGTTTATAAAAAGGCTCGAAAAGCTTTTGATTGCTAATGTGTTCCAACATCGTTCAGACTTTGGGAACCATGCTTGATACAGTTGTGTTATGGTTTTATGTTGAATAATTTTTTTTTTCTGAAATTGATTTGAATTTAGTTGTTTGTTTAATGTCATACTGGATCCTTTGTTAATTGCAAACACTTAAAAAGAAAAACAAAATATTTTTTTTCATTACTGAAATGTTATATACATAAACTAAATCACTATCTCAAAGACCAGTCCTTTGAGTTACAAAAAACCTCCACAGCCATCTTCTCTCGGAGGGTGGTCATATCATTTTTCGACCAGTCAAAAGTATCCCTGTTTGCCGCCAGATACTTTGTCAATCTTAAAGTATGGGCACCACAGTTACCCCTACAATTCACCACATGAACAACCGTTAGAATGGAATGATATGAAAACGAATTTGGATAAAATCAGATCTTGAAACAGTCATACCCTGTTTCCTGTTGTGGCACACGGTCTGCAGACACATAATAAAAAATGAATGCCCTAATAGTCTTTGCGTACGTCATATCGCCCCTCCGTCTGCTCTTGTGAAAGTGCACCGCATGCAGCATCGAGGGTAAAAAATACCCTAAGCACGCGAGCTGCATTTTCCTGTGGCGCATTGGAACCTCCCGTCTGTACGAGTCAAAAAGGTAGATATTCCCTCCTGTGAGGTCATTGCTGGCCAGGGCCCAACGCGTACGTCCAAGGTTGCACGGAATCAGAACCTGCAGGTGTTTCAACATTGTGTGATTAGTGTGACATTTTTTTTTCAAAACTTTAATGGAAAACATGTAAAATAAACACTCACGGAGTCAACATTGTGCCATGGTATGTTTCCTAGCGGGACCAATCCACGTACCACCATAAGGTCTTCTTCGGACCACTTCTGCTTCTGTGAAGACCAACTTGTACAGGGTTTCTCAGACCCACTTCCCATCTTTCTGTCCCAGCGGTTACATAACCATGACTATACAAAAACGTTAGGTTATAGATGTATGAAACACATCAATGCACAAGCAAATACTGTACAATTTAAACATTTACATAAAACTGTGAATCCAGTATGTTGATCCTCAGACCGTAGATAGTGGGAAATGCTCGCTGACGCTTCTGCAGAATCTTCAAGTATGCGTCAATGTGCTGAAAGTTTGAACATTTTTATTTGTTAGGATTATACAATTTTTGTAACAATTTATACATATATTACAGTTATGAACATACCGTATCCTCCAATGCCATAAAGTTGGTTTGAAACCAGTGGAACCAAAGGACATCGACTGGCAAGTGTAGATCCACATCACGCCTGCATAATTACAATTCATGTAAGGATTCCAATCTATTGATTGGCTTATTTCGTGGACAAACCACATATTGGGGCTTGATGTAAGGGTAGCTTAGGTATTTGATGGTTGGTGTTTTACACAACCAAGGCCCTCTCAAGACCTCAAGAGAAGAAGCACCAAAGGTAAATTCTAGTGCTTACTTGCTTTGAAGAGATCTAGTTGCACACACACACAACTCATGCATAAATCTTATTCTTGTATGTTGTGTGTTTTATATGTGTGCATGCATGTTCTTGAACATCTCTTCTTGCATGTTTTATTTGATTGCATCTTGTTCATTGAAATGCCATGACATGTTTAGGCATTAGGATGCAAAGTCATGAATTCTATTCATGCATGTTTAAGTGATTGCATCTTGTTCATTGAAATGCCATGACATGTTTAGGCATTAGGATGCATTCACTTCCCACACTTGTACTTCATGATTAGTCTTAAGTGTGTTGTAATTCGTTTCCGTTTGTGTGATCGGAAATGTCCCGCTTGCACGATGGTGTGCATGTCTTAGTGCGATGGTTGACCACTTAAGAAGGTCTCATTCTTCTCTTGGATAAGTGGTAGTTTTGGTTTGGTTGAATGGAGTAAGGTGTCTAGTTTCAAAAGATTGGATTTCAATGTTTTAAGTGTTTTCAAAACTGACCTTTGCATGGTCTTGTGACCATAACTTTTTACACAAAGCTTCAAAATGAGTTTTGAAAATTTCTGTACAAACTAGACACCGATACTTTTCCAACGGTATATTATTCATAATATTTCATGACCGTTTGGATTGGTTTTAAAATCTCCAAAGTTACAACTAAAACAGGGCAACTCTGTTGTTGTTCGTTTCTAACCTTTGGTCACTCAATTGACCATAACTTTTTCTACAAACATCAAAATGTCATTCTGTAAAAACAAGTATAAATTAGACATCCATATCTTTCTAACAATATATCATACAAAAGGTTTCGATAGCGTTTGGTTATGTTTCAAAGCGCTTGAATCTTGAGCCGTTGCACTGACGCGAGTACCGCAAAAATGCCCATAATTTTTCCATTCTTCCAAAACGACATAGTTTCACTTGGGCATTATAAATACATATCTTTCTCATAATTTTGAGGGCTGAGCCACAAAATAAAACCCTAGAGAGAGAGGCTCCTTATTCTTGAGAGAGAAAGAGAGACTTGAGAGAAAAAGCTTAAAGATTACATCTTTATCTCTCTAAACCCATTCCCACATGCACAAATCATCATCTAGGTATCATCTAGGTTCATCTAGCATGTGCTAATGCATGGGTCTTCTTCAACACACATGGTATGATTTGTTGAACACTTTTATCTTACATAATTAGTGTTTCTACTTATCAATTTTATCTCATTTATTACTTGTATTTGTTTAGATTAATTTCTACATACATGATTGAGATTATGTGTTGATTGGGTTAATTTTTGATAGCTTAATTGATTAGGTCTTTATTGCCTAAAAGCTATGCCATAAACATTCTTGTGTGATTTATTTATAACTAAGTTGATAAATTGTTTTTTAATCAACTAGTTAATCTTTTGAATGTTTGTGGATTTTTTGTGATAGCTTTGTATCTAGGATTGGTTATCCTTTACTTAGCTAAAGTTGTATGCCATGACATATAGCTATTTTCATATCTAGGATTGATTTTATTGTCAACATATAATCCTAGGTAAGCATCTAGAGTACCCTAGCTCTATATTGCATATTTGGATATCATTGCATATTCACTTAGGGTGTTGATCTCTTCGGAGAAGTAAGTCTTGTGTGATAGACCGGGATTAGGTCGTACACCGAGATTAGGTGGTCATATGAGCAAATTGGACTAGGTCCACTTTTACAGGCCTGCGGGTAGTGGTAGCAGGATATTGGCCGGGATTAGACCGTCAAACCGGGATTAGGTTGTATACGCTATCACAATTAGTGGATTCGAGGTTCGAGTGTGGCGCACTTACCATCCCGTGGTTTTTCCCTGTTGAGGGTTTCCACGCAAAAATCAAGTGTCGTTTATATTTCCACACCATATTACACTTGATTATTGTTTTGTTAATTGGAGTTAAATTTGTAATACTGACTAATTCGAAAATTTGGTAATAATGGATTAACAACCCTTTCTCACACCCTCTAAGTCATATTTTAAAAGACACGCACACGTAAACGGGAATTCATTATTCCTTTCAATTCAGTTTTACTAAGCTATTTCAAAATAAATACAGAGATTGTAATATCTACGATTATACTTACAATTCCCCCGTTGGGTTCCTCTTGTACGCTTGGTACGCTGCTAGGTGATCAAAATCTATCAGTTCGTGGGGCGCCCATACATGTGGTGGCTGTGGCATAGTCCATGCCCTCTTCGGCCGACAGGGGTCAGTGTATGGGCTCCGCTCATGCAAACCTTGCCTGCGAACCCAATCCTGACGCTGAAGGGGTGGGGGACTCCGATCCAAACCACAGCGATCCACCAAACGTGTCCGATGTGAGGAGGAACTATGTCCGTGTGGATCCCCTGCCGGGGTGCTCTGTATAGAGGAACTCTGTCCCCGTGGATCGCTAGCAGGGGTGCTCTGTATGGAGGCACTTTGTCCCTGTGGATCCCCTACAGGGATACGCTGTATGGAGGAACTCGGTCCCCGTGTCATAGGGTCCTGGGTGGGCTGTATGGAGGAACTCTGTCCTCGTGGATCGCCTGCAAGGGTGAGCCCTGCTAGGATAGACCCGATGGGTGGGTTGGGACTGAGGAACTCTGTCCCTGTGGAATGAATGGAGGGGTGCGCTGCACTAGGATCAACCAGAGGGGTACGCGGTATGGAGGCACTCTGTCCCAAGTGTTGGGGATGAACAACAGGGTCTGGTAATACCTGATGAGGTACCTGCTCTATCTCTATATGTGTTGTCTCAGTTTCACTAGTACCACCAGTAACCTCCTCTCGTGGTGTCACACCAAGCCCCTGCTGATCAGACACTGTCTTCTTAGTGGGGTGCAGCTGACGCCAAGTCTCTGAGTCTGCTCCGTCCTGATGACCACCGGTCCAGTCTCTACCACTAAAGTCTCGGTCTTGGTCATCGATCGGCGGGTCATCGATCGGTGGGTCATCGGATCGTCTGCCTTTAGTAGGTGTCAGTGACGTCGAACCCTGAAGCCCTCGAATCAAATCCAGCAACTCCTTATGCTGTTGATCTCGCTTTTTTCAGTCCTTTGCACTTCGTCCCGTAACTCTCGAAACGCATCCAGCAGTTCAGTATACCTACGGTCCTGAAATGAAAAAAAAAAACACGTTGTGAGTACTAAAAGTTTCCAACTACTTTCAGATTAAATACTGCGGTGCAACTATTTTTACGTACCTCTGGATGCCCTCCAATGCCTCGTCGTGAGTCACCTCTAGGTCGAGGCTGTGTGGGTAACACAAATCGAACCTGCCTATGCCTCACGGGACTCTCACTGCGACCATCCACGTTAGAACCCTTTGTATCACTAGGTCCCGAATGCGGATACTCAGTATCACTGGGTCTCGAATACGGACCCTCAGTATCACTGGGTTCGAGAGTCGTACGGTGTTCGGCATGGGCATGGGCATCGGCATCGGCATCATACAGACTGCCTCCCTCCTCAATGCCCTGGTAGTATCGTTCAGCCATTTCTGCTGGTGTCGGCACCAATTTCACCCTCGCAAACATCTGAAATCATTGTTAGACCATTTGCTAATTGCATACATACTATTAACTATTAACGTTAACATCACAAATACTTACCCTTTCAATGAAAATGGAATCCAACTTATCCCCCCTCGGTCGCTGACTCAACTCCCATTTTAGAATACGGGGGGATAGCTCGATTTCCCTATGGGTCCCACAATCTTCGATGGCAAGATCGGGGATAACCTCAAAAGCAAATATCTGTGTAATAGATAAGTACAATAATAATCAAACACATCAATCATATGAAAATAAAAAATACAATTAAAGTATGGATTCAAATTCTAAATTCTTACCAAAAGTGCATAAGTACAACCGTATATGTTGTACGTCTCCACCTTGTGTATTTCAACGCCCTTTTCTCACTGTCTTTTTTCGAACCGTTCTCGACGACCATCCAACGCATGCTTGAAGCCAGAAATAGATCGCCTATACACGTGCGCACCCCACGGGAATGCATCAAAAGCGTCCAAGTTCTCGATTAGGCGAAACTGCCATAATGGGATTTTCTCTCTCTCGTTCAAACCCATTAGTATCCAGTTAAGCATATATAGTAAGCATATCTTAATGGCATCGTACTGCTCAGGAAAAACACCGGTCCGTACAGTGGCTCTCAGCTCTCCAAACTCGACCTCATCTCGACCCTCCAAGTACCGCTGATGTATGCCATTCTGTACCACATCATAGTTCAACGTGTCGGGAAGTTCTCCGAACTTCAGTCCGGTGATCAGACAGAACTCAACCTTCGAAAACCGGACCGAATGCTTTCCTAGAAGAAATCTCATCTCATCTTCCGCCTTGTCGTGATGCAACTCATGAATAAGCAATCGATGGATAATGCCAGTTGAAAACTTCAAGTTGCGCTTCATCCGAAGGAAATGTCCAAAACACGACTCAGTGTACCGACGTCGTTCTTCGACCGCAAGATCTTCAGGTACCTTTCAGTGGATTCCTCATCTGCATATTCACATAAAAAAAAATTAAGAAAATAAATATATATAACTTCATGAAAAGGCTCGGACACTGAAAAATAAAAGTCACGGAGACTTATTGAAAAGGCTCGGATTGCTTACTAAAAAGGCTCGGAGTGAGATTCAAAAGTCTCGGAGACTTAATGAAAAGGCTCGAATACACTTAATAAAAAGGCTTGGAGACTTTATGAAAAGGCTCGAAATATTATGTAAAAAGCTCGGATGAAGGTTTAAAAGGCTCGGAGATTCAAATTTCGAAAACCTACAACATGTTCCTTAAAAGGCTCGGAAAAGGCTCGGACGATGGTTTAAAGGCTCGGAAATGAAAAATTGCAGAAACCCTAATCACATTACTTAAAAGGCTTGGATGAAGGTTTAAAAGGCTCGGAAAAGGCTCAGCCGAAGGTTTAAAAGGCTTGGAGATGAAAAATTGCAGAAAACCTAATCACATTACTTAAAAGGCTCGGATGAAGGTTTAAAAAGCTTGGAAAAGGCTCGACCGAAGGTTTAAAAGGCTCGGAGATGAAAAATTGCAGAAACCCTAATCACATTACTTAAAAGGCTCGGATGAAGGTTTAAAAGGCTCGGAGAATGTTGTTGAAACAAATTAACGGTGTGTATAAAACTATCTAGAGGGGGGGTGAATAGATTTTATCAATTATTACCCAATTTTCGCGTTTAGTCAAATTTACGAAATTGCCCCAAACTAGACAATATAATAATCAAGTGTAATATGGTGCGGAAATAATAAATGACACTTGATGTTTACGTGGAAAACCCAACCACTGGGAAAAACCACGGGCTGTTTAGTGCGCCACACTCGGACCTCGAAATCCACTAATTGAAATGGAGTTTACAACCTATGTAGACCTCGTCTAACACTCCGGTCAATAACCCCCCACTTCTACCACGTGGGCCTTTAAAAGTGGCTCTAGTCCAATTGCTTATGTGACCACCTGTTCCCGGTGTCCGACCTAATCCCGGTCAATCACACAAGACTTCAATCTCTCAAAAGAGATGCACAACCCTATGTGAATATGTATGAATATTCAATTAACAAACAAGGCTAGGGAACCTTAGATGCTTATCTAGGATGATGATATATTCAATTTAAATCAATCCTAGATATAAAAATAGCTATATGTCATGGCATACAAATTTAGCTAAGTAAAGGATAACCAATCCTAGATACAAAGCTATCACAAAAAACCCACAAACATTCAAAAGATTAACTAGTTGATTAAAAAACAATCTATCAACCTAGTTATAAATAAATCACACAAGAATGTTTATGGCATAGCTTTTAGGCAATAATGACCTAATCAATTAAGCTATCAAAAATAATCTCAATCATATAATGAGATTAATTAGCTAGATATAAAATAGGCATGAAAACCTAGCTAACATAAATAACCCAATCAACACATAATCTCAATCATGTATGTAGAAATTAATCTAAACACTTACAAGTAATAAATGAGATAAAATTGATAAGTAGAAACACTAATTATGTAAGATAAAAGTGTTCAACAAATCATACCATGTGTGTTGAAGAAGACCTATGCATTAGCACATGCTAGATGAACCTAGATGATGCCTAGATGATGATTTGTGCATGTGGGAATGGGTTTAGAGAGATAAAGATGTAATCTTTAAGCTTTTTCTCTCAAGTCTCTCTTTCTCTCTCAAGAATAAGGAGCTTCTCTCTCTAGGGTTTGATTTTGTGGCTCTCCTCTCAAAATGATGAGAAAGATATGTATTTATAATGCCCAAATGAAACTACGTCGTTTTGGAAGAAATGGAAAAAGTATGGGCATTTTCGCGGTACTCGCGTCAGTGCAGCGACTCAACATTCGAGCGCTTCGAAACATGACCAAACGACATCAAAACCTTTCATATGATATATCGTTGGAAAGGTATGGATGTCTACTTTCTACTAGTTTTTACAGAATGGAATTTGGATGTCTGTAGAAAAAGTTATGGTCAATTAAGTGACCAAAGGTCAGAAACGGACAACAACAGAGTTGCCCTGTTTTGGTTGTAACTTTGGAGATTTTAAAACCAATCCAAACGGTCATGAAATATTACGAATAATATACCATTGGAAAGGTATGGGTGTCTAGTTTGTACAGAAATTTTCAAAACTCATTTTGAAGCTTTGTGTAAAAAGTTATGGTCACAAGACCATGCAAAGGTCAGTTTTGAAAACACTGAAAAGATTGAAATCCAATCTTTTGAAACTAGACACCTTACTCCAATCAACCAAACCAAAACTACCACTTATCCAAGAGAAGAATGAGACCTTCTCAAGTGGTCAACCATCGCGCTAAGAAATGCACACCATCGTGCAAGCGCGGACGTTTCCGATCACACAAACGGAAACAAATTACACCACACTTAAGACTAATCATGAAGTGCAAGTGTGG
Organism: Acer saccharum; assembly: GCA_030490815.1. Lineage (NCBI taxonomy): Eukaryota > Viridiplantae > Streptophyta > Magnoliopsida > Sapindales > Sapindaceae > Acer > Acer saccharum. The sequence continues at coordinate 50,062,691 of CM059869.1, read as the reverse complement.
GTATTGAATGCATCCTAATGCCTATCATGTCATGGCATTTCATAGAACAAGATGCAATCAATTTAATGCAAGAAGAGATATTGAATAATCAATAAAGCACAATGCACACAAAATATAAACACAACATTCAAGAATAAGAGTTATGCATGTTGTGTGTGTGTGCAACTATATCTCTTCAAGGCAAAGTAAGCACAAGATATATACCTTTGGTGCTTGTCCTCTTGAGGTCTTGAAAAGGGTCTTTGATCTTCAACTAATCACCTAGACTACCCTTACAACCAAACCCCAACATGTGGTTTGTCCACGAAACAAGCCAATCAAATAAAGGGAATCCTTACAGTTGTATTCATCGTCTTCAACAAAATTTTTACAGAACTTTAAACCCTAACCTAACCTAACCTAATCAAACAAATCTAATGAACAATAAATCTAATCAAACCTAATCTATATGTCTAACCAAACACCAAACATTAAACGCAAATCAAATTAACAACAACAAAACGCGTGAGACAGAAAGTTCAACTCACCACTGTCGATACACGCTTGGAGTCGAGAGGGGTACTGTAGCACCACCGCCGGTGATTTGCCGTCGCTTTTTTGGCCGGATTTCTTGCGCCAATAACTTCTCTCCCAACTGTTCTCTCTCCCTCAAGTTTTTTCTCTCATGTTTCAAAACACACAAACAGACAAAATGGGGGTATTTTTGTCTAATCACCAAGATTGGTGCCTTTTAAACTTAGATTACTAAAGTGGTGCTATTCTTACAAAAACCCCTCTAGATAGTGCTATTAAAATTTTGAACCCAATATGTTATTCTTTTTAATTTAGAAAAATATTATTAAATAATTAAAATGAAAAATGATACAGAGTGTGAGAGGAATTATATCAGGTTTGCCAGAATAATATCTGAAAATAAAATAAAATAAATAAATAATAAAATCACTCTCTCATTGTGAAGTTGTGTTAGAACTCTATTCAAGAAAGCAAACACTCTTTCTTCATTGCACACTCATCTAGCGATATCTCTCCTGTTCTAATAAAATGACACCATTTTATTAAAGCATGTTTGGTGGTCAGTTCTTCTGAAACTCCTCCATCTTTTCAGGTTCCTTTGATAAAAAAAAGTTGGATACTTTTCAAATTTAGTTGGGTTAGTACAAAAGAAAATTATAATATATTTTGATTAAAACATTGACAATTTAATTTAAAGATAATTTTGGAATTTTAAAAATATATAAATTTAGGGTGTAAATACAATTTTAGATGATGCAAATATTGCCACTCCTCCCAAAATTAAGTGGGCCTGCAATTGTGCTTTTGGAAGATGAGAGATGCATGGTTGAATCTCTCCAAGTTAATTTCTTTCAACAAGAAATTAATTCTCTTAAAATATATTAATGATCAAATTATACATGTGATATATATATATATATATATATATATATATATAGTTAAAGTAATTTTGGGAGATGATCAAGTCATATATATTGCTAGCTCCCTGTAGACGACCCTTGCTTGTCGCTATACTTATCTCTTTTGACTTGTGTGCCTGCGAGGTTAATTTTAGAAATATATAAGAACTAACCTTCTTATCTTTGACGTGCAAAAATGGTGATGTCATAGCGCAATTAATAAAATTTTCCCATAATTCAGTTAAATTAAAAGGAAAATCATCAAAGCCAAATTTGATCATGGAAGCCATTATTATTGCAACATATTGTAACATTAATTAGATGAATACATATATATTTGGTCTGGTCATGCATGGAATTGAAGCAACAACTTTAGCCCATTGAACCATCTTTGCTTTCAACCACTGCTCATCCAATTCATAATGATCCCTGATCTTCTTCTCTGAGTTTTGCTCAGCCATTAGATAGGGCGGTGGCTGCCATTGTTAGAAGCCAATGTCTTCAATCCGACGTCACTTGAAGCTCAATACAACACTCTGTGTAATCAGTGCTGGCCATCGCCAGTGCTTCAATGGACATGTCTATAGCAATTGCTAATTTTTTTTAATGTGATGACAAGATGATCGATGAAGAACAAATTAATAGCATTATATATATATATATATATATATATTGAAACAGCAAAATATATTTATTAAAATAGGGATCATAACCCCAAAGAAGAAAGAGTCAGAAAAGCAAAGTCAGCAGATACAATCACAACAAAGCCTATACCCAGGCCAACAACGACATCCCAAAGACTACAAAATACCATCCAGTGCAACACAATAACACTGCAAACAACAACCACTCGCATATGACAACCTCACACTTACTACACTGCAATATTTTATCAAAACTAACCCAAATCAAATATTGCCCCATTGAATAACATTCCCTTCCCTATTAGAGCCCTTCTTAGCCAAATTATCAGCATAGGAGTTGGAGGATCTCAAACAAAAACAGACTAACATGCTCCCATGAACTTTCAACAAGTCCCGGATATCGAAAACCAATTTGACATGAGCAAAGCTTCCAAAATCATCAAAGTTAATCCATGTAACCGCCACCAAGGAGTCACTGACAACTTCAATTATTTGTCCCTACAACAACGGATTTGATACACAAAGAGAAAGAGCCCTGCTAATGGCCATTAGTTCAGCCATGATAGCATCCTAGGTACTTACAAAAAACGAGAAGAGGCATAAAACCATTCCACTACTGTTTCTCAAAACCTATCGATACCGGCCAGCCCAGGCTAACCTCTTGCAGACCCGTCCACATTAAACTTCAAAGTCCCCATTCCAGGCGGCACCCATACTTCCGACTTACGATTCTTCACTTTCACAAGATCTTTACAAAACTCACCCAGACCTCGTAGAAGAGTGGTGAGAGGATCATTGGAGCCACATCCATGATGCTTAAACCACCAAGCAACACGAAATTGAATTGAATCCTCAGCAAGAGGCAACTCAGGTTCCACATTACTAAATACCTTCTGATTCCTAAACTCCCATATTGTCCATACAATGGCAAAGAACAGTGTAGTCCACGCTCTCCTGCTTTCTCGCAATAGGCAAAGAAACACCTAACCTGTAACTTACTCAATGATAGACTTTGGCGCACATCCATACACTCCCCACCACCCCATCCCTTTTGCCCACAATTTCCAAGACCATGAACACTGCATAAACAAATGGTCACCAGATTCTTCCTTCTCATTACATAGCGGACACAACAAACTCGAGTTATTGAGCAATCCGAACCTATTAAGGACAACTTTAACCATAATTCTCCCTTGTAATAGCTGCCACATCAGTAAATTGATCTCAGCCATTCGTTTGTTTAGGTGCCATATGTTAGCAGATCTTCAAAAGAAGAGCAAAAATGGGATTAGTAGGGGATCATGATCCTTAAAGAGATTATTACAAAAATTATTGTCTTAATGATAAAAAAAATACAGGAGGTAGGATTATATTAATAATATTAAATAATTATTGAGTATCCACTTTTCAGTTTAAAAAAAAAAAAAAAATGTATCAATTTTTAAGAATTATTATCATTAAAAAAAACTTTTAAACTTCTACTTCTAATTTACAGTTTAAAAATTATCTATGAAACAAGAAATTATTTTCTTTTTTATCTACAACAATACAAGTCTACAACTTTCTTTTGTTATAATTTTTTGCTCTTACAACTTACAAGTTACATCTTCGCAGTCTACAATATTTTTTAAATTTATTATTTATATTACCCTTAATAAGAGATTGAGGTATGTAAATTCAAATTTAAGAATTTAGATTTTTTTTTTTTTCTAATTGTTTGATGAATCAAGTGGCTAATTTTGATATGGTTACTACTTATTGATTGTTGTTGTTCACGGTAGATTTGAGCAATTTGAACAATTTAGAGAGATTTTTAATTTTTTAGTTGATATTAAAAAATTAAAATGATTAAATGATGATAATTTTAAAAAGTATTGTCTTAATCTTCAATTTGTTTAAAGCATGATAATTGTTCTGATATATATAATTTTGATTTTATTTTCTGAGTTAAAAATCTTAAGAGAGATTAAATACAAACTGGGGTTGAAACATTATTATCTTTTATATATATAAAAAAAAAAATTGATTCTTTTTCAAATAAATGTATAGCCTATAGAATATTATTAAAAACACATAGTTGCTTCAACTGAAAGAAGTATTTCAAAATTAAAATTAAAAAAAACTTATGTAAGATCATAAATGAATTAGCTCTTTTATAAATTTAAATAGAGTTTTTAGAAAATATTGAAAACAAAAGTTTAATTAAAAATTTTACATCTCAAAAACCAAAAAAAGTTCATTTTTTTAAAAGATTTTTTTTTAAAATATATATAGTGTCTCTTTTTTTTATTAATTTAATTTTTTTAAGGGGCCAGGGTGGACTTGAGCCCACCTTAGCCCCCACATAGGTCCATCCTTGCTCCTACCACTAACGTATGGAAGAGACATACCAATTGAAATAAGAGAGAATGAGTCTATAGTGGTGTAGTTGTACTCTCTCTATCATCCTATTAATTATAGGATCGCTAAGAAGAAGAATTAAACAAAATGCTCCAAATTCTAAGTAATTCTTTAGGATCATGAGATTCTCTAAGGTATTCAATTGGCCTTTATTGACATGCATTCATGCATATATGGAGGTGTCACGAGGGCCGAAAAAAAAAATTCAAATGAATGAAAGTTTGAAGTTTGAACATTGAAAGAGCCGATCATCGATGGAGATGAATTGCAAATGCAAATGGATGATAATAAGCACAATAAATATCTTGTGATGATATCTAATTGATTGATAGTTTTTTTTTTTGTTTTTTTTTTTTTTTGATTGATAAAAGAAAAAATACAGCAACCAAAAACTGGAAACAAGTCAGGATCCAGCCACAAGTGCTCCTTCGCAGAGGAGACAGCGTAGTTTTGAACAAACGTACAAATAGAATTCAAATGGGAATTATATGTACGCCGTACTCGTACATTGATTACAGCTTTTTAAATTGACTTGTAATTAATATTGATTTAAGCCATGATATCATTTTTTTTTTAGTGATGATATTTAAACAATTACACTCCTCAAAAACTGTATGTACACCCTAATTTAGTATAGTTTTAAAAATCAATTATTATCCTTAAGTAAAATTACTTAAAGGACTAAATAGTTTGTAAGTATACACCAATAATTATTAATTGGTTTTATATCAATCTTTTGTAAAAAAAAAAAAATAAAAAAAAAAAAGGAAGTTTCATATTAATTGTTTGATATGATAATAAAAACCTTTCTATTTTATGAAACCCTAACTTCTATTTTAAATACTGATTTCAATTTTTTTTTTATGGAATACAAATTGATTGAGTTGACAAACAATTTACTGCTATAATTGAGTAAAACAAAAATCAATACCAACAATAAACTATATTAAAAAAAAAAAAAAAAAAAGAACTTTCTTAGTAACAAAGGAATTGAGATACATTGTTGTGCGTTGAAAGACTCTTTTTACATAAAGAATTTTTTTTTTTTTTTTTTTTAAAGTTTTAATGCAATGAAAAGAAATTTTTTTCACAAAATTTTTTAGTGACATTAAATGTTTTTGTAGGAGTTAGAAACTATTTTTTTTTTAAAGAGAAATTATTTATTTGAATAAAAAGATATAAAATAATAAAATTTTAAATAAATTTAATTAGATAACAAAATAGCAGGGTATGCTAACAAATATATAATACAATAAAATTAAAGAAAGGGTATTCTTGGCATTAAGTGGGGTTTATTTACGAACCATAGATTTTTAAAATATTTTAGGGGTGTACTTACGAAAGGGGTGTACATACAGTTTTTGAGGGGTGCGAATATCACGATTTTTTTTTTTTTTTTGATATAAAAGACAGCCATTACACAGAGGGAAAAAACGAATAAGGGTTGGAGTCCAGCCAAAGACTCCCTAGTGGAGGAAAAAGCTACCATCGCAAGCTTAGAGGCCAAGGAATTCCCAAATTTGGGAATCGCTTGGCTCTTACAAATGCAAGCATCTAAGAACATAGTTTTAATATCATTAACAAGAAATTTAGATCCCCTTACAGTAGGGGCAGGATCGTTAAGGGTGGAAATCACATTAGGAGAGGCAACCTCTGTTATATCAACCTGAAGATTATAGTAAGTAGCAAGCAGAAGGCCTTCTCGAAGAGCAATAAGCTCGCCAACAACAGAATTAAAAATCCCAGGTAGCTGAGTGGACCAAGCAACAATGACCCTCCCCTTATCATCTTTAATAGTTGTACCCACACCAAAGGACCTAGAATTTCTCCGGAACGCAGTAACCGAGTTGAGTTTGAGGTGACCAGGGGGGGATCCAATCAGGGAAAGACCAGGGCGAAATAGAGGGGCTACCTGAGGCTAAAACATGCTTGGAATTCAAAAATTCAGCCAAGAGAGACTCAACACCCGAGACCACCAACTTCGGCAATTTACACTTACCATCATTCAAAATTGAGTTCCTACTTTCCCAGACGGCCCAAGCGACCATACAAAGGCGGCCAAGGTCGTCAGGGTAAAGGTGGGAGGAGGGGAACAAAAACATATCTGAAGGAGGGAGGTACTGAACAGATGCTAACAGGCAATCAAAACCCGCACAAGACCATGATTTTTTTGCCTTTTTGCACTAGAAAATAGCATGGCTGGAGGACTCAATAGGGGCAGCACATCTGTTACACCTAGGAAAGGCCACAATACTCATTTTCCAGAGATTCTCTAAGGAATGGATGGCATTCAAACAAGCACGCCAGACAAAAATTTTAACTTTCGGAGGAAGGTTGATGTTCCACAAAGAAATCCACCAAATATGAGACTTAAAGGGATTTGAAATAGAAGCACTAGCCAAGTGGTACCCACTTTGAACCATATAAACACCTCTTTTGTCGAAATGCCAAGCAAGTGAATCACGGCCCCCTTTCCAACTAACCAGAATGTGGTGAGGATATCATCTCTGTCCACAGGAAGCAAAAGGCAATTTAACTTGACAGCATCCCACCCACGACAGAGACTATCCAAGAGATTAGCCACACAAATATCTGAACTAGGATTAGGCGTAATAGTTCTAAAGGAGGTAGGCCGAGGGATCCAACGATCTTTGAAAACATTAATGTTTTTACTGTCCCCAACCACCCATCTTAGACCATTTGAGAGAAGAGATCTTCCGCACAAAAGACTTCTCCAGAGGTAGGAAAACCCATTCTTAGCTGAGGCCTGAAGAAAATCTTCACTCCTAAAATATTTAGCCTTTAAAATTTGAGAAGCTAAAGAATCTGGATTATCTAGAATTCGCCAAGCTTGCTTAGCCAGGAGGGATTGGTTAAAAGAAGCAAGATCTTTAAACCCCAACCCCACCCCCATTACATTTAGGCTGACAGAGAGAATCCCATTTAACCCAATTGATCTTTCTCTTGCCATCTTTGAAACCCCATTAGAATTTATAGAACATGGCACTATTTGTTGATTTATAGTCAGAGATAATTACACTACAATAAAAAAGGCATATTGGGACGAAACTCTATTGGGACGTTTTTTTTTCGTCCCAATAGGAGGTCTATTGGGACAAAATAGGCAGTCTATTGGGACGAATTTTGTATTTAGTCCCAATAGACATTCTATTAGGACGAAAAAAAGTTCATCCCTAAAAGTCTTACCACATTGAACAAAATTTGTCCCAATAGACATTCTATTGGGACGAATATTTATTTCATCCTAATAGAATGTCTACTGTGACAATTTTTTTCCAATGTGGTAAGACCTTTAGGGACGAATTATTTTCGTCCCAATAGAATATCTATTGAGACGAAATACATAATTTGTCCCAATAGACTGTTTATTGGGACGAATTTATTTGTCCCAATAGGTTTTTTTTTTTTTTAAATTATAATAGTTAATAAATTTTGTTGACCTTTAGGGCCGAATTTCTTTCGTCCCAATAGGACATCTATTGGGACAAAATACATAATTCGTCCCAATAGGTTTTTTTATATTTAAAATTATAATAATTAATTAATTTTGTTGACCTTTAAGGACGAATCGTTTTCTTCCCAATAGAACATCTATTGGGACGAAATATATAATTCGTCCCAATGGACTGTCTTTTTATTTAAAATTATAATAATTAATTAATTTTGTTAAAAATTCTTAATTTATTTTTTTGAAGTTTTTTCCTTGAAGATAGATTAATAATTAAATTACCATATAAATTAGAAAATGATGCAATATGGATCATTTTGTTCGTCCAAAGTGGTTCTCTATCGAGATGAATTTTGTTTTTTTCCTAATAAGTTCTTCATAAGGATCAATAACTATTAGTCTTGAAAGGTTTTCTATTATTTTTAAAAAAAGGAACAGAACCGTTGAAATTGGAACCAGAACCGAACTATCGGAACTAGAACCAGAACCGAACTATCGGAACTAGAACCAGAACCGAAACCGAAATCGAAACCGAAACCGTTGGTTCCGAATCGAAAATCGAAATGTGGAAATGGTGGAAAATGTCACCATTTTAAAGTGGTTTTGTAAGAAAGTCACCGCTTTATAACTTAAGTTTAAAAGGCACTTATTATGGTGAATGAATAAAAATGCCCTTACTTTACACACATTCTCTTACTTTGAAGTTTTTATTTTATTTTTTTTATTATTCTTTCATCTTCTTCACAGAGGTCTGTTTAACAGACCTCCAATGGAGGTTGAACATCATTGGATAATTAGTTTAGTGGCGCTACGGAGATTTTTTTGGTTTTGAATCTTCCATTGTTGAGCCTTTTCATTTTATTCTTCGAGTATTTTGTAAACCCGAATCGGAAATCGAAATCGAAACCGTTGGTTCTGAATCGAGAACCGGAACCGGGGTCATGTCTAATTCCAAGTACGATTAATGATTGACCCTTTGATCATATGATTTGAACAAAATAGTTTAATTAAATGTTATAATAAATGTTTTTTAATATTGTTATAGATGAAAATAGTCATGAAGGACACGTCATCACCATAAAAGGCCACGTAAGCAGGAGTCAAGATAAGTCAACAAATGGAGCAGAAATTTCCCATATAACTTACTCGAAAAAAGAGTGAGTTAGCCCGACCACGGACGAAGACGATCAGCTCGGGCAGTAAACCCTACTAGGGCGCATACTTGGGCATGCTCGGGATTCAATCAAAAAGATAGTCACCAGTGTTCATATTCCAAAAGTAAGACAGAATCAACGACCGACATCTCCACGATAAGCAACGGTGTGGCTTCTCAGAGTTTAAACGAGGAAACAAATAGTTTTTTTCGTAAATAAAGGAGGAGGAATCAGAACCAAACTCAAGCTCAGCCAAATTAGGAAATATACAACAAAAAAGGAAACAAAACCCGTCTAGGATGGAAACACTCGCCCAAAACTTGGGCACCACGACACCAAACCCTAGCGGCCACCCCAAACCCTAATAATAACATGTATAAATACCCCCCTTAACACACAAAATAGGGGGACGCGAGAAAGAGTGAGAGATCAGAGTGTATTATTTTGTAACGATTCTTGACAGTGGATTTGGCTTCGTTGCTCCTAGCAGCAACCCGTGGATGTTTCTCCATCACTGGAGTTTTACCACGTAATTGTGTTTGTCATTCTTCTCGTTTTGTTTCAATCATTCTCATTCAATTAATATCATAAACTTCAATCAACCGTTGACCACGTGACCACAAAAAATCACCGTCAACAATTGGCGCTAGAAGGAGGGGGGGATCAAGGCACTTGTGAGGCAATGGCCGGCGAAGGAGATGGTAGCAGTTCCAGGAACAGTCATGGACTACCTACTAACGAATTGGGGGAGGACACCACTCCCAACATTGCGGATGTAGTCTTAGCAACGGCAGATCAGTCAATTGCTTTAGCTGGCCTCCAGCGCTTTCCCCCAACTAATGAAGAAATTATGCAAAGGTTCCGTGCTTCTCTACAGCAACTCATATCAGATGTAGCAAGGCAGGGAGTTGACCTTTCCACTATGGAGGGTTTGATGTCATCTCACAATCTTTCCACCCCAAATCAGCAGACAGCAAGATTGCGTTCCACGGTGGTGGTACCATCACCGGATGCACCCGTAAAGGCGGGCCGAGGTCCTACAGACAGGCCAGCAATTTTTTCTGAAAGGCTAGCCAGGGATAGCAGGGAATATAGAGAGGATAATGATTCTGACAGAAGGCATGAGCAGGATCGGATGGCCAGGGATCGGGGTCGCCCCAAAAGACGTACTCATCGGAGAGCCCGATCATCAACCTCAGGAGGAAATGAGCAGAGCGATCATCGCAAACGCCAAAGGGGCACAGTTCGGCTACATGGCCTACACCGAGGACATAGAGAGTTGAACCTAGAGGAAAGGGGCCAAAAGCTGACCGTAAGTTAAAATTTCAATGCGATGGGAGAACCGGAAGGAGATAGGGACATACTCATACAGAGTTTGACCCGGGAAGTTCAGAATAACCGTCGACAGATGGATGCTCTAGTCAGGCGATACGGGCGTAATGAATTATCGGACGACGAGTCCGGAAGCCCTTTCACCAACGAAGTTCTGAGAATGCCCTTCCCGAAGAGATTTAGGATGCCTCACTTAGAGCAATTCAAAAAGGACACTGATTCGAAGGAACACGTTAGAAGGTATAAGAGTGCCATGGCCCAGTATGTTTACAATGACGCCCTGCCATGTTTGAATTTCCCTCAAACTCTTAGGGATTTAGGCTCCAGGTGGTTCGGCAGGTTACCAGCAGCGAGTATAGGCAATTTCAGCTAGCTGAGTAAAGCTTTTTCAAGGTAATTCCTCGGTAATGTACATAGGAAAAAGTCGGTGGCCCACTTGTCCCAGCTAAAACAGGGGAAATACGAGTCGTTGAAGAAATATTTGGGGAGATTCGGGCAGGAAGTGTCCGAGATCGGGAGTGCAAATGACGAGGCCATAATTGCCAAGTTCATCAACAACCTTCAGAACGGCCAATTGTCATTTGACCTCCGAAGAGCTCGACTAACAAGTTATGCCGATATGATGGATATGGTTGGGGGTTACGCCCTAGCTAAGGAAGAAGAAATTGCCACAGGAGGTTACTTCGTGCATGGCGGTCGCCCAGAAGGATCAAAAACCAATAACCAAGCAAAAGCGCCCGATACCAAAGGTGACAAACAGAGGAATAAGGCGCGGGATGGTCGGGATGGACGTCGAGCATACGACCCAAAAACCGATCAACCACGGCAAAGGTTCCAGGGCAGATATACAAACTATACTCCATTCAAGAAAGATCAAGAGGAAATTCTGGCAATCCTAGAAGAAAAGAACATGTCTAAAGAGCCGCCTAAGCAGTCAATGTATGCTCGGAGGGACACCACCAAGTATTGCAGGTTCCATAAGGAAAATGGGCACGAGACATCCAAGTGTTTGCAGCTAAGGGACCACATCGAAACCCTCATTAGGGAAGGGCATTTGAAAGATATCGTCTTAAAAAAGGTTGATAGGATGGATGGACAAAAAGATAGCCGGCAGGACGGACGGGCAAGAAAGCCTAGTCCCAAGAAAGCCGAGGATGAAGGAGCAATCAACACCATCTTTGGGGGACCAGCGACTGGCAAGAGTAACAGGGAAAGGACCCAGGAAATCCGGGAGGCCGTGGAGGCACGGAGAGACCTGGATGTCAATTTTATTGAACCAGACCCAAAAAGAATCAAGGAGGGCTGGGACCCGATCATATTCACAGAAGCCGATTCGCATGGAGTAGATGTAAGGCCAAATGACGCGTTGGTGATCACTGCACGGATCGGTCATAGAGAGGTTCATCAGATTTTGATTGACAATGGGAGCTCAGAAGATATTCTGAGCGCGGAAGTATATGACCAGCTGAGGCTAGATAGGAAAGAGCTACAGCCATTTCCCACACCCCTTAGAGGATTTGGAGGAGTCGAAGTAAGGTCGCTTGGTACGGTGAAATTACCTGTGAAGGTCGGGAAGGCTCCTTGCCAAAAAACAGTGCTACTTGACTTTGTGGTGGTGGATACAGAAAATTGGCCGTACAACGCCTTATTGGGCTGACCATTCTTGAATAAAGCTAAGGCGGTGACAGCTACCTACGCCCTCATGATGAAGTTTTCGACAGAATATGGGGTAGGAGTGGTCAAGGGGTCACAAGAAATGGCCCGAAGAGTAAACTTGTCAGTATATAAAGATAGGGAAGTGCACCAAGTATATGCGGTAACAACCAAGCAAGAGGTTGGTGAACCTGAAGAGCAGGTAGAAGCACCTACAGAATTCGAGTTGGATCCCAGAGAAGAACCCGAGGCTAAGAAAGACGAGCCAACCGAAGAAGTGTTGCTGGATCTAGAGGATCCGAGTAGGACAGTAAAGGTAGGGGCAAATTTGAATGTACATGTCAAAGCCCAACTTGTCACGCTACTAAGAGACTACAAGTATGTTTTTGCTTGGAGTCACGAAGATATGCTGTGGATAGACCCGAAGGTGATATCACATTGCCTTTCCATCAACTCGGAGTTCCGCCCAGTAAAACAGAAAAGACGACTGTTCAACCCCGAAAGGAGTACAGCTATTAAAAATGAAGTAAGAAAGTTACTTTCCGCAGGATCAATAAGGGAAGTCAAGTACCCGGAATGGGTGGCCAATGTGGTGCTGGTCAAGAAAAAGAACAACCAGTGGAGAATGTGTGTGGACTTTCCAAATTTAAACAAGGCTTGCCCGAAAGACAGCTTCCCACTGCCAAGGATCGACCAGCTAGTGGACGCAACAGCAGGGCACGAATTGCTAAGCTTCATGGATGCATACTCGGGGTACAATCAAATCTGAATGAATAAAGCTGACGAAGAGAAAACAGCATTCACCACAGACCAAGGGTTGTATTGCTATAAGGTGATGCCATTCGGATTGAAGAATACCGGGGCAACGTACCAGAGGTTGGTGAACAGAATATTTGCTCGGCAGATTGGGAGAAACATGGAAGTCTATGTAGATGACATGCTGACCAAGAGTGTCACGGTAGAAAAACACGCAGAAGATCTAAAAGAAACCTCTAGGGTTCTAAGAAGGTATAAGATGAAACTTAATCCGAACAAATGTGTGTTCGGGGTACCATCAGGTAGGTTTTTAGGTTTCCAGGTACATTAGAAGGGCATCGAAGTGAACCCCGAAAAGATCAAAGCATTAGAAGAGATGGCTTCGCCAAGTACGCTGAAGGATGTACAGAGACTGACGGGATGTCTTGCATCACTTAACCGATTTATAGCAAAATCAACAGATAGATGCGCCCCGTTTTTTAAAGCAATAAAGAAAGAAAAAGGGCTCGAGTGGAACAAAGAATGTGAAGCAGCCTTCCAGAAGTTGAAAGAGTACTTAGGGCGTGCACCCATCCTCTCAAAGCCAGTGGTGGGGGAGACATTGTACCTATACCTCTCGGTCACAGAAGTGGCAAAAAGCTCAGTGTTGATCCGAATGGAGGAAGGGATACAGAGACCAGTATATTACACCAGCAAGGCGTTACTGCCCGCAGAGACTAGGTATTCACCGGCAGAAAAGATAGTGCTCGCCCTGATCACGGCAGCCAGGAAGCTAAGACCATATTTCCAAGCACATGCGATAGAGGTATACACAGATTGCCCGCTGAAGCTCATTTCGCAAAAACCAGAACTGTCAGGTAGGCTGACTAAATGGGTGGTGGAGTTGAGCGAATTCGACATCAAATACACCCCAAAAGTGGCAATCAAGGGGCAGGCAGTGTCAGATTTTATAGCAGAATTCACTGAGCCGGCTGCCGAGGTAAGAAGGATAATGGAAGACGAATAGACGAGTAAGTTCCAATGGAAGTTGCATGTAGACGGATCATCAAACACACATGGCAGCGGGGCAGGGATAGCCATAACAACCCCGGAGGGAGACCCTGTGGAGTGTGCCATGAGGTTCGATTTCAAAGCCACCAACAATCAAGCAGAGTATGAAGCTTTGTTGGCTGGCTTGAGGGTCTGTATAGCTTTGGGAGTAGATGAGTTGGAAATTTACAGTGATTCACAGGTTGTGGTTAACCAAGTACTGGACGAATATCAGGCGAGGGAGGAGCACATGATAGCTTACTTGGATATTGCAAAAAGATTGCTCAGAAAATTCAAAATGTACAAAATCTTCCAGATCCCTCGGGAAGAGAACAAAAAAGTAGATGCCTTGTTCAAATTAGCTTCAGCCACAATGAGTATCAGGTCCAAAGCAATACCGGTGGCGCACTTGACTAAGCCGAGTATAGCAGAGATCCGACCAGGCTCAGGCGACTGGACATCACAGCTCAGAAAATACTTGGAAGAAAACATATTACCGGAAGATGCTGTGGAAGCTAGATGCATCAAATACAGGTCCACCTGGTACACAATTCTGAGGGGAGAATTATATAGGAGAGGGTTCTCAAAAGTACTACAAAGGTGTATTGCCGGCGAAGAAACTAGAAAGATCATGAAAGATGTGCACAGTGGAGTATGCGGGAACCATACTAGGGGTAAGAGCCTAGCACATAAGGTACTCAGACAAGGATTATACTGGCCGACTCTGTTCGCGGAGGCACAACGATTCGTGAAAAGTTGCGAAACATGCCAAAGAATAGCAAACGACATTCGACAACCCCCAGAGTTACTCAGATGCTTAACCTCACCTTGGTCTTTTGCCATGTGGGGCCTCGATCTAATAGGACCAATGCCCACAGGAACAAAGGGAGGTGTAAAGCACGCTATTGTGGCAGTAGACTACTTCACCAAGTGGGCAGAAGCAGAGGCACTCGTACACATCACCGAGGCAAACACCACCAGCTTTGTCAGAAAGAACATAATATATAGGTTTGGGATCCCGAGCATCATCATAACGGACAATGGGACCCAATTCGACAGCAACAAGTTCAGAGAAATGTGCGAAGAATATAAGATTGCAAACTATTACGCATCGCCTGCTCACCCGCAGACCAATGGCTAGACCGAAGCTGTAAACAAAGTGATCAAGCACACACTAAAAGCAAAATTGGAAGCAAAGAAAGGCAGCTGGGCGGACAAACTACCCGAAGTACTATGGGCATACCGAACAACTGTCAGGTCATCCACAGGGGAAACTACTTTTGCATTGGCATTTGGAACAGAGGCCGTTATCCCAGCAAAGATAACTTTTACATCCCCCAGGGTTCAACTATACAGCCCCGAGCACAATGTGAACATCCTACAGCAAAACCTAGATGAGCTTGAGGAAGTTAGAGATACAGCGCAAGTAAGAAATGCCGCGTACCAGCAAAGGGCTGCAAGGTACTATAATTCCCATGTTCGGGAGCGTAGATTCCAGCTTGAAGATTTAGTGCTAAGGAGAGTATCCCCAAACACCAAGGACAAGTCGGTAGGATCCCTTGCCGACAAATGGGAGGGCCCATACATCATCAAAGGAATCACGGGTCACGGTGCTTACACAATAGCCCGACTAGAGGGTAGCTTGGTACTCCGACCATACAACGCGCAATATCTCAAGACCTTCTATCCTTAAGGAAAACATCCATGTTTTTATGTTAATTTACTCCGTTTTAGTTCAGTTTTAGCTTCACATTGATTTTTTCAGATTTATTCATTGATTTCATAAGCCATGTTGATTATCTAATAAAGTTCAGTTGCTAATAAAAGTTATTCAGTGGAGATGATAAAAGAGCAAATACTTCCAACAGCGGCCATTCAAAAATCGACCAAATAAACACCAAAAAAGATTCGGGCGCTATAAAGCCGCGAAAGAGCGGAGGAGTAGTGCTCGAAGGGCGAAAAAGCTGCAATAGCGTGCCCGCCTAGTTAAGGCGATACAAATGCATCCCTTAGCAAAAAGGCAAAGCTGAGGCACCAGAGTAACTGGAAAATTGCTCGGAGCGCCGCTAGAAAGACTAGTGAGATGCGCAGCCGTGTTGGCTGGTATAAGTTACACCAACGATTCGGTGAAACCTTGCACAGATAAAACCGGGAGACGTCCTAGGTGACTTGTGCAAGGACCTTAACGTATGGTCATGGCGAGCCTCGGCGTAACGTTGAGGTGAACAAACTTAAAATCACAAGATAAAAGCCAGTTACATAAGATACTCGGCTAAAATCAGTTACCAGTTAAATAAGATACTCGGTTTAATTGATTAAACTGCCAGTAAATAAGATACTCGGCCAAAGAAAAGCTAGGGATTTCCAAAAGATCCACAAGTTCAAAAATAGCCGAGTACAAACTGGCAAAAAAGCAAATTGTGCTTAGTTCATCCCATTTGTGCGTTTGTCATGCAGGAAATTAGCAACAGAGGAACAATATAAAAATAAAAATCCGTATGTATATATGGGAAAAGGTGAATACAAAGAGTATTACAAAAAGACAGCAATTAAAGGATCAAGTAGGTGGCACTGGGGTTGTGAGCTGCTTCCGCCAACACTCGGATCAGGTTCCATTACATATTCACTCAAAAGGCTGTCATCCGAGGGCCACACAATCACATCCTCCTCTTCGTCATCCACCCAGGCCCTATAGTTAGTCCTGGGGACGGGCCCCAAGTCAGGTTTCTCATTGTCAATCCCCGCTTTCTCACAGGCATAAAAGGTGGAGAAAGAATCGGCAGTAGGAACCTCAAGGTGCATGGGATGTGGCGTTTTACCTTTACTTTTGCAATATGCCCGCCACTCTTTCATCTGGATCCAAAGGAACTCCAGAGATGTGTCCACATGCTTTTTGATTGAAAGGCTCCAGTTGGCCCTGGCCCGATCAGTCGCCTTATTTTTCTACTTGAAGAATTCTCCAGCCGAGACCATTCCCCTTTAGAACTCCCGGAGAAGCAAAGCATCATAGGCTGGAGATCTCTTGAAACGGTCAACGCCTTGTATCTCCAGTTCTAGCCTAGCTTCCTTCGATAGAGACTTGACTGTCAAGGCTTGACGCTCCAAGTCTTCGATTCGGCGTTCATAAGATGACTTGGCATTTTCAGCGTTTTGCTCAGCTTGAAGCAAAGCATCCTGAGTGGATGACAACTGATCTTGTAGAGTTTTGACCTCTTCAACAGCGAAAGATGCTCTTTGCTTAGCCTCCATTTGCCGTGCCAAGCATTGATCCAGGAGCACCTGACTTAATCTAGCCCCCTCTTGACAAGCGAACTCAGCCCGAGAGCGATGGTCCTCACTCTCCTTCAGTTGGGCTTCAAGCTACCTTATTCTTTCTGCCTGAGCTTCACCAGCCTGGCAAGCCCCGGACATCTCAGCCACCATCTACGGCAAATCAACAGCAAACGAGAGTGAAGTAAAAACAAAAGAGAGCAAAAATAAAGAAAAAATAATAATACAAAATTATGCATATAACCAAGGCATTACTCACATAGGAGGCACTATTGAAGAAGTTGCAGAGCCGGTCGGAAATGGTGCTAGCCCTAAGGTGACTCCAATGATCCTCTCCAATGTAGGCTCGGCCTGAAGCCATGGCCCGTAGCATAGTCTCGGGGGCAAGATCGTCTGTTTGATTTGAGGGGCCCGAACCACCAACACAAGTTTCAGGGAGCCTAGCAGATGTGGCCACCCGAGGAGAAACAGCCGAGCCACCGGCACTGTTTTTGATCTGGTCCCGTGGAGGGGTCATACCCGCGTTTTTTCCAACCTCTCCTCCCCCCTTATCACTTGAAGATGAATCAACATATGCAACTACTCGGGGGATCTTGGGGGTCGGGCGACCGGGAGAAAACGAGGCTTTTCTCTTTCCCGATTGCCTCCTGCGAGAATTCAAGTCAACCGTAGGGTCTTTAGAATCCAAATCAGGGTGCCTCATTTCAACACCGCCATCCCCGGGAGGAGTAGAAATTGGCTCGGCAGGATTTGGAATCTCCGGAGCTGGAGTAGGATTTGGCTCGGCAGGAGTTGGAATCTCCGGAGCCATCGCGCCCGAATGTACCCCAGCTGCTTCAGCACCCTAGAATGTAGCACTTGGCATGTTTGCAGCAGAGTGGGGAGAATTGATTCCACAGGAGAAAGCCGCTGGCTCTAGCTTAGGCTCAGGCTCAGGCTCAAAGGGGGGCCCAGCTTTCTCTTTCCCCTTAGAAGAAGGACCAGCTTGATTGTCCTGCGCAGCATCTGTCCTACTTGCTCCAAAGCCTTCCGAGTTGGCCACAGCACCCGCTGAATGTGCAGTCATTTCTTGACCATGGGTCTCCTCGGGCATGTAATTGGGTACTCCCTCTTCATCTTCTCCCTCGGGAGGATTCTCGGGAGCACTCCCATCAGAGTCATCTTCGAGAGGGGCTATTCCAGCATCTCACTGGCGAAGAGCCACTTTTCGGCTTGCTTCCACGATGCCTTTCATCCAGTGTGCCTGAGCATCGCAGACTATGTCTACATCGAACATTTGAAAAAAAAAAAAAAAAAAAAAAAAAAAAAAAAGGGAGCCCGGGTCAGTAGACTAATTTAAGAACAAGAATGCAAGAGTAACCAAGAAAAACAATTAACTTACGGCGTTTGCGGCATGCAAAAATCTGGGGAAAAATGCGAGCTTTAATCATTTTCCCCTCATTGTAAAGATAAGGTCTGCCCCTCTTCCCCAAAGGGCGGACGGCCGATCGCCCGAGCCAAAGTCTTTAATTCCTCGTCAGTAAAGGCAAAAGTCATATGGTTCCATTGGGGTGAACAAAAGTACCGAGGAACCCTACAAGTCATCCGAGTACCGTCAAGATTAAAACTGATTGATTGGCCCCAGAGTTTGCCCACGAAGAACCAGCTATTCTTCCAAAATTTGTTTGAAGTGGGGAAGCCCCAAACAAATCCCTTCATCTTCTCATCCGTGGTCGGCTCGATTTCACCCTTGACCACCACGTCTTTTGGGATCCAGAACTCGGGCTGGTTCGATTTAAGGAAATAAACCCCAGTCTTCCCCACGGGCCTCAACGCATAAAAGTGCCAAATTTCGCGAGGTGTGAGAGGTGGCCGCTTCATCCTATGCCACATGTGCCACATGCACATCAAAATCCAGTAGCTATTCGGAGTTAGCTGCGCCGGAGCGAGTCGGGCCTCAGCCAAAAACCAAGTGATGAAAGGCTGGAGAGGAAGAGTAACACCACAAGTGAGCATTGCCCCATAGATTGCCACGTGGCCAGGTGGGGGGTTCCATGCAGCTCGACCATCAGCAGGAATCAGCGAAATCACATTGCTATCCAGATCGAACCGCCGCATATACTTTGTTATCTCTTCAGGGCCGACCACGTTCGGCTCGGGAGAGAAAGGAATGCGAGCGGCCCTATGCTCCTCTTCAATATCGTTCTCAACAATCCTCTGGGTCACGACTTGGCTCTCCAAGGAGTGAGAATCCTTGTAAATTTTACGAGTACTCATCCTCTTCCCCGGTCGTCTCCAAGGCCGAGCATCAACACAAGTGGAAGCAGAAGAATCTGACCAAGCTTCAGGCTGATAAGAGTCAAGCTGCGATGAATTCGAAGAAACAGAATGAACTTCGGGAGTGGGAGGAACTCCGGAAGTAGCAGGGCTGTCACGATAAATTTCAGAAACGTCGGCGTTAGTAAAATGCGGTTGATCAAAGAGAGGTTCTTTTAGTAACCTGTGGACAACCGATGTAGTGAGAGCATCATTTCTTTCAATAGCAATCATACCAACAGTAAAAAGACGATACCTAGCTTCAGGATCCATGAGAACTAACCTTGATGTAGCGAAAAACTGAAGTGATGCAAACTACAAAGGAAGAATCTTTAAGAAAAGGTCCGGGAGTTGAAGCAGATTACCTTGATGAAGCAAGATTAAAAAGACGAGTTGAAGAACTAAACAAAGTACCCAGAAACACAAGGGGCACAGGCGAATTTCTCTTTCGAAGAAAACACGAAGATAATGGAAAAAGAAATAAAAATGGAAAAGTGAGTGCAAAGCCAGTATATATAGGCAACACATCGATTTCAAAAAAGGACCAAAACCCTAGGAGAAGCGCAGAGAAGCGGGAAAACAGAAGAGCGTGGGTCGTGACGTGGGCTGCACGCAGATGAGCAGGAAGGTTATGTCTCATAAATGCATTGTGCCACATCCAAACAAAAAGAGACAAGTGGCAACTGGAGAACATCTTGAGCCTCCAGAGAGCAGAAGCGTTACCATCAAAAGATTTCTAAAATAAGTGACGAATTGAATGTGTGCGGTCGCAATTAAGACACGTCATTAAAAGCTTCGAATCAAACGAGGATGTATTAATGAAGAAAACGACAAACGAAGACAAGTTACAAAAGAAAAGTATGAAATTAAATATTTGTCCCAAGGGGACCTGGCTCGGCACAATCGGCACAAATATTTAAGGGGGTACTGTTATAGGTGAAAATAGTCATGAAGGACACGTCATCACCGTAAAAGGCCACGTAAGCAGGAGTCAAGATAAGTCAACAACTGGAGCAGAAATTTCCCATATAACTTACTCGGAAAAAGAGTGAGTTAGCTCGACCACGGACGAAGACGATCAGCTCGGGCAGTAAACCCTACTCGGGCGCATACTCGGGCATGCTCGGGATTCAATCAAAGAGACAGTCACCAGTGTTCATATTCCAAATGCAGGACAGAATCAACGACCAGCATCTCCACGATAAGCAACGGTGTGACTTCTCATAGTTTAAACGAGGAAACAAATAGTTTCCCGTAAATAAAGGAGGAGGAATCAGAACCAAACTCAAGCTCAGCCAAATCAGGAAATATACAACAAAAAAGGAAATATAACCCGTCTAGGATGGAAACACTCACCCAAAACTTGGGCACCACGACACCAAACCCTAGCGGCCACCCCAAACCCTAATAATAACATGTATAAATACCCCCCTTAACACACAAGATAGGGGGACGCGAGAAAGAGTGAGAGATCAGAGTGTATTATTTTGTAACGATTCTTGATAGTGGATTTGGCTTCGTTGCTCCTAGCAGCAACCCGTGGATGTTTCTCCATCACTGGAGTTTTACCACGTAATTGTGTTTGTCATTCTTCTCGTTTTGTTTCAATCATTCTCATTCAATTAATATCATAAACTTCAATCAACCGTTGACCACGTGACCACGAAAAATCATCGTCAACAAATATTAATTTGTTTATCATATAAAAATAAAATTTAAATTAGTGGAATCAATCTACAAACAAAATTTTGATTGAAAAATAGTCAATAAAAATTTAATAACAAGTAGATGTTATATATAAAAATTACGTTTTTGTTATCACAATAAAAGGAGCAACAAGGTGGGTTGGCATGTGTGGGTGGGCGTGTGTGTGTAGGGTTCAATTCACCATGAGGACACCAATTAAATTTTATTTGTGTGGGATGGCTGGTGGGTGTGTGTGGGTTTGTGCGTAGGTGGGTGGCTTGGTCGTTTGAAGGCAACAATTTTTTTTTTTTAAATTTTGTCCCTATAGGATATCCAAAGGGACGAAATATTCTAAAGGGACGAAAAATTATTTAAAGGGACAAAATATTTCGTCCCTACAAGTTGTCAAAGGGGACGAAAATACAATTCGTCTCTACAAGTTGTCTATTGGGACGAATATTTTCGTCCCTATACATTATCAATTGGGACGAACAAAAATCGTCCCTATAGGTAGTTTTAAGAGACGAATTTCAATTTTTGTCCCAAAGAAGCTATTGCGACCCACTTGAGGCGACGGAATTTGGGACTCGTACGTCCCAATAGACCTATTGGGACGATTTTTGGGCTATTGGGACGAAAAGAAATTGTCCCAATAGCCCCCCCTTTTTTTTTCTTTTTCTTTTTTGTAGTGTTAAGATATATTTTTTTTTTTCTATTTTAAGATATTTATCTCTATCTTTCCATCCTTAATTAAAAGTTAAAACACACGTTTGCTTGAATTAATCCTAGCTAGTTAATGCAAAATCTGACCAGATAGAGAGTTGAAGACCAGAAATATTACCAGCTATATTCTACAATCAAACCATATTTAATTAATTGGTATAAAGGTAATTACTTTTCTTTTTAAGTAAAAGGTAGTACAGTAAATTTAAGCCAAATTCATTTTCATTTTTTTTTTTTTTTAAAATTCATTTTCATCCCTATATGAATTTTGATTTGAGTGTGTAAGGTTCATGATGTGTATTGGCTTGATTCCATTGCAAAACACTCCATATTTGTATTAGTTGTTGCTTAGGACATTATTTGAAGAAAGGAAGCTTAAAAAGTGAAGAGCAACGTCTAGTGCAAAAGTCGTCTTCAAGAGGTGAAAAGCGTCAAAGGTATACCTTGACTCCTATCCTCTTGCAAGGCGTTAGCGCACACACACACAATTCATACATGTGTGTCCCTGCATCGTGGTTCAAACATTTGGTGAAACTAATTATAGCACGGTGTGTATAAAACTATCTAGAGGGGGGGTGAATAGATTTTACGCTTTTTACCCAATTTTTCGTGTTAGTCAAAATTACAAATTTACCCTCAAGATAATATAAACAAGCAAGTGTAATATGGTGTGGAAATTAAATCAACACTTGATTTTTACGTGGAAACCCTCACGAGAAAAACCACGGGCTATGTAAGTAAGCCACACTCGAACCTCGAATCCACTAAATGTGCAAACGATTACAACCTAATCCCGGAAGTAATCACACACCTACCTAATCCCGGTATGAGTGAACCTAATCCAATTTGCTTGTGATCTAAGCAACCTAATCCCGATTGCTACACACAAGACTTACCTTCTCTAGAAGAGAATACAACCCTAAGTGAATATATGTAAATATCCAAAATGCAACATAGAGCAAGGGAAACCCTATATGCTTATCTAAGATGATTAATATGCAATTAAGAACAATCCTAGATATCAAAACTAAATGACATGTCAATTAGTTAAGCTAATCAATATTAAGCACAAAACCTAATATGCTAGCACAATACAACTTCTCAAACATACATCATACTAATCTCAATCTTGTATTCAACAAATATAAAATCACATACAAGTAATTAAATTGAGATTGCTAGATAAGAGAAACACAAAATATGTAAGATATTAGTGAAAAGCTTACCAAGCAAAGTATGATGAAGATTCCATGCTAGATGACATCTAGATGATCTAAGATGATGCTAGATGATGATTGATGATCATGAAATAGTGTTTGAGTAATTAAAAATGAGTTCTTTGTGTATTTTTCTTCTCTTGAAAAATATCCTAAGCATGAAGCATGAATAAGAACTCTTGTAAGTGACCTAAAATCAAGTTAGCATATATATAGAGGCCATAAGTGAAGTGAGGTCGTTTTGAAATTTCGCCAGAAAAATGCTCTGTGCGCTGGTGGACCAGCGCACAAGCCAATTTTGGCTTGAGCGCTGGACGACAGGTGCTGCCACCAGCGCCAGTCCAGCGGCGCCAAACTGGGCGGCCGGCGCTGGTCGACGACGCTGGTCCACACCAGCGCACGACTAGCGGCGCTCCACTGGGCGATTTGCGCCGGTGAGCGGCGCTGGTCGACCGGCGCTGGTGGACCAGCGCATAGCCCCAAAAATGTATCCCACAAGTAATTTTGCAAGGGGTACAAAGTTAAACAAAAAATGCATCCTAAAAGCCTAAAAGCTATGATGTTATAAACACAAGATGCAATCATAAAATCAAGCAAGAAGAGATATAAATAAGCATTGATGCACAACAAAAAGAAACACAACATACAAAGATTAAACATATGCATGAGTTGTGAGTGTGTGCAACTATCTCTTCAAGACAAGTGAGCACTTAGAAAATTACCTTTGGTGCTTGTCAATAATGAGGTCTTCAAAGGGCCTAATGCACTAATAACAACATTTAAACTACCCTTACAAAGGATCCCCATTTATGGTTTGATCACGAAATAAGCCAATTAAAAACAACGGAAATCCTTACATTTGGTATAACACACTCACACACTTCTTAGTATGCTCATGCATTGATCTTGTATTGACAAACATTGTAGAATTGCATGCTTTGTGACTATCTCTTTGATATGGCATGCTTGTGTGAATATGTGTTTATTTGTTTGTGTATTTTGTGTTTTGGACTTGAACATATTCTTATTTGATGCCTTATTGAGTTCCGGTCGTTTCGGTTACTCATTCATAAGGTTTCGAGTCCAAACGATGTAGCTACGCTACTTTTCGTTCTCATTCGTTGAGTTGACTTCATCGTCATTTTCCAAGATGATTTCTCAACTATTTTTCAAAGTTTTGTAGTCGTAGTCATGCGTGAGGGAGTCATAATTCGTAATCTGCAAATGGATTCGAAATCAGAGTTCGGATGCCCAAGATACGGCTGAAGAACGTGAGAGTGCGCGAGAGAGGCTAGAGTGGCCATGAGACCACGTGTTCCCCTCCCCGTGGGGGAGGCCGTGGGGCCCACGGCCAGGGACCCTCTCTGGTCCCGTGAGGCCCACGCACCCCCCACGGGAGGGTGACGTGGCTCATGGTGATTGGCCCTGAAAAACCTTCTCTTTCCTCCTTTTAAACTCCTCTCCTTCCCTCCACACTAGTTGAAGAACTTGAAGGGATTTTCACGATTTTCTGCAGTTTTCTTCAAATTTTCTTTTTCTTATTTTGATCATAACTTTCTCATACGAACTCGAAATCAATCGATTCAAAAACCAAAATTGTTGGTCTTAAAGACAGCTACAAACCCCAAGCATTTTCAAAGGCATTTGACTTTGACATGTTTCCCAGCAGTCTCATTTTCAGTACGTGGTCAGGTTGTTTGTTTCAACTTCTTTTTTTTCAATGTTATCTTTGATCATCTCTTGATTCTTACTATTTGATTGATGAAATTTGTTAAGAAGTATGTTAGATCATATGCTAGGGGTGTTTGATCATTTGTTAATTGAGATTTAGCTTTGTGATTTCTCTTGAACATATATGTGCTAAACTTGATTTATCATGAAATTGATTCTAGAAAATGTATGTGTGATGTGCTTCATGTTATTTTCTATGTTTAATTTCATGATCTAAGAACTAGGTTTTTAGTGTGATATATTGAATATTCATACCTTGTTCTTATTGATTTACATGTCTTGATTTCTAGATAATCTTTGTGATTGTGTGTTGGAAGTATATTCTAGATTGTCATTGAACATGTACATTTTGCTTGATTGATCATCTAGCTTAATTTGTTTGTGTTTGCATCACTTGCATCACTTTAGATCATAGCCTTGCATTAGGTTGAAGTCTCTAGCAAAGTGAGTGAAGCTTTGTGGATAGAGCAAGGAAGTCTTGATTAGAGTCGGGGGGACTCGGATAATCAAGCAAGGAAGTCTTGTCTAGGGTCGGGAGGATCCGGATAGGCAAGCAAGAAATCTTCCTAGAGACATGAGCGTCTTGGATAGGAAGTTGCTTTCTAGAGGTGTAGGATACATCTCGGATAGGAAGTAGGCTTGGTGATTCACTAGCCCGAGGGTAGATTAGGAGTTGATAGCTTGAGCGGATATCATGAGTGATAGCTTGAGTGTGTAAGTCCTTTTTCACATAGTGGATTGCTTTGCCGGTGGTTGTGGTATCAACCCGTGGATGTTTCCTCTTTGAGGTTTTACCACGTAAAAACACTTGTGTTCATTTTTGTTTTTACTTTTCTTTATCTTCCATATCTTACATTGATTGCATATCTTGTAAATTGATTATCTCTTGTATTAGTGAAATCAATTCATTTGCTAAATCTAATCAAGTGTGCATTTTCTTTGTTATATTCCGCATCTTTTTTAATATTGGAAGAATTTGAGTAAATACCTATTCACTCCCACCCCCCCTCCTAGGTATATTTTACACTATATTGCTTAAGGGAATTTCAGAGTGAAATTTTGATAGTGGCTACTTAATTCGATATTGTTATTATTATTATTTTCTTGACAACAGTTTTCTATTGTTATTTCACATGCATGCCTTATCGTGCATTCTTGTGATTTAAATTTCCCTATTTTGTAAATATATAAATTATTGAATTTTTTTTTAATTTCTTTTTTCCATAAAATTATTGATTATTTATTAGTGTCAGTCTAATTTTTTTTATTCTTTTTAAGGAAAACAATTCGTAGAAGAACATGCTACAATATCGCCCCCAATACAAAATTTGAAATACTAGGAGGGTAGTCCTCCTCCCAAATAAAATCAGCAGCAAAACCTAACCCCATCTTAGCAAGATGATGGGCAGCCATATTAGCTTCTCTAGGGGAAAAATAACACCACAGCTAGGATAAGACTTGAGCAACTGAAGCACATACTGAATAATTAAACCCACCTCAGCTTGAGGAGGAAGGCCTTCCTTGATAAGGTTAATGTTAAGATTATGTCAAATAGAAAGAGTGTAATATTGTTTTTGACAATCTTTTTATATTAATAAAGTTATTTCTGTTTTAACAAATCTTATAGCATTTATAGTTTAATTATTATAATTGTCAGAAGTAAATAATCATAAGGTCAAAAGACTATGATAAATAAAGAATTGTTCGTACATCTGGATATATATGAGGTAGACACAATTTTTTAGTTAGTATTGAATAATGTTCACAACTTAAGATAAAGGTTGGGCACATTTACCTTGTTAAAGTTGTAGATTCTTTTGCTAGCATTTGAGTGGGATCAAATGTGCTATGATGAGTCTAAAATCATCAAAGTGTAGTGAAACAAATATTGCACAGTGTGTATAAAACTATCTAGAGGGGGGTGAATAGATTTTAAACTATTATTACCAACTTTCGCAATTAGTCAATATTCCGAAAATACCCCAAACTAGTTAAAGCAATAAATCAAGTGTAAAGTGCGGAATTTAAATAACACTTGATTTTTACATGGAAACCGAAACTGGGAAAAACCACGGCCTGGTAAGTGTGCCACACTCGAACCTCGAATCCACTAATGGTAAGGTGAATACCACCTAATCCAGGTATAACTCACCACCACTACCTAATCCGGGTATAAGTGAACCTAGTCCAATTGCTTGAAATTTACGCAACCTAATCCCGGAAGCTATACAAGACTTACTTCTCAATGAAGAGATAAAATGGCCTATATGAATATGTATGATACCTAAAGAGACAATAGAGCTAGGGAACCCTATGTGCTTATCTAAGATGATAAGATGACAATAAGATCAGTACTAGATATCAAATGTTAAATGACATGTCATAAAGCTTAGCTAAACATAGATTAGGCAATCCTATGAAGCTATCACAATACAACTCTCAAACAATCAATACACTAATATCAATCTTGTATCTAACATATATTCTAATGGCATGCAAGTGATAAATGAGATTGCTTGTTAAAAAAGACACAAAATATGTAAGATATTAATAAAAAGCTTACCAAGCAAAGTATGTTGAAAAACCATGCAAAGATGACATCTAGATGATTAAGGATGATGCTAGATGATGATTGATGATCATGGAAAAAGTGTTTGAGTAATCAAAGGTGAGTTCTTTAGTGAATTTTTTCTCTTGAAAAAATGTGCTAAGCAAAAATATCTGATTTTAAACTCACTATAACGACCTAATGCTGAAGAGGCATATATAGGGTGTCAACATGAAGTGGCATCGTTTTGATAAGTTACCCTATTTTTGCCTTGGGTGCTATATGAGTTGTTGTACGTAGAGCGACTTGTACAGTGCCTACCTTGGAAAAATGAAGAACATTCTTCATTGTCGCTCTACGAATAGCACTTCTATAGAGCGACCCAACAGCGCCACAACTCTGTTCTTCTCGGGAAAACAGAGAGTTGATGTTTGAACAGTGACCGTACAGCGACCATAATTAAATCGATCAGGTCTGTACAACACCTTGCCCAGCTCCCACTAGATCTAAGATAGGCGCTATACGAACAGCGCTATCAACAACGCTTTGTACATCGCCTTTACACATGTATGTAACCTAAGCCTAATCATGATATGGCATTTGACATACAAGATGCAATCATATAAATATGCATGAAGAGATGTTTAAAAACATGAATGCACATAAATAAAAACACACAATATACACAAAGTATGGATATGCATGGAATGTGTGTGTGTGCAACTATATCTCTTCAAAGCAAGTAAACACTTAGAAATTTACCTTTGGTGCTTCTTTTCTTGAGGTTTTGAGAGGGCCTTAGTTGTGCAAAGCACCAACCATCAAAAAGCCTAAACTACCCTTACATCAAACCCCACATGTGGTTTGTCACCGAAATAAGCCAATCAAACTTGAGGAACTTACATGTAGTGTCTTTGGGTAAAAGAATCTAGTGCACTAGGTTCATTGAATAGGATCACAGTGAAACACTTTATCCAGAACCGTTAGTGGATAAAATTTTTCACTTTGAGGACAATCGGAGAGTCTATCTTAATCCTGAGATAAATGATGGACTTATGGTTACGTGTTATCATTTGAGCTATCAATGAGTACGATTATATAGCATAGTTTATCCTCGATAGTTTGGTGGTATTCATTTGTTAATCAATAGAGAACTTCATTTATAGATATGGACATTGTGGCTCCATTTATTAAATGAGAGTAGATTATTATCATATAGATATTTCGAGGTATTATATATTAAATATTAACGTTAAGTTTTCGATAGTGTCAATTGAAACATGGCTTCTGGACAAGTCAAAATATCCAAGTTCAAAATGTGGTCATATGAGTAAATATAGTAACTAGGAGAGCTATAGGCAGTCTATGAGCTCTTGGCGAGTACTGATATTTTCACGAGGATACATTATCTCCAATAAGATTGTCTAGGGTACGAATGAGAAACATTTACTTATTCTATCTTTATTTAAGAGTTCAATTTTAATTCTTTAGTTGAATGAGTTAAAATTAATAGATCGAACCTAAGTGAATCATTTGTTGATTGTGATTGGGTTATATCTATTGAAGCTTAAATTTAGATAGCCCGCCAAGATCCTTAATCCACACGGACTTGCATGGATCATTTGATATATTCTACCAGACTAATTTATAGGTCCATCTAGAATTGTAAGGCATGTGGACTTGTTTCTTTTAGTAAGAATGAGTATAGTTCACATGTGGAATTTTTATTAAAGTCCAATGGATTTAATAAAATGGAAAAACAATATATCGCCCATGTAGTGTAGGGAAAAAATAATAAATAAAAGTGTTACACGCAGCGGAAGCGATACTAAAGACGATTTAGTGACTTTTAAAATTTTTCCTTTATGAACCTTAAACCCTTTTAATCAATAAACATGCATATATATCAACAAAAGTAAATTACCTCTTGTCGCGTGATCCGATTGACTTACGTCGATGGTAATCCGCAAGACCTTCAATCCGAGCACGAACGTGGATCACCTAGGAGCGTGGTCTCCCTTTCCTTTGAATTGCAAACCTGTGAATGGACCAAACAAATACTTTCTATTCTTTGTTAGTCACAAAACAATCAAAAGAATGTCAAAATTATTCCGGTCACTTTTGAGTTCTCAATCTTATGATCGAAACTCGTGTGAACCTAGATCGATATCGTATACACAAGCTTATTGATGTTTAAGCAATTGTATACTATCAAAGAATAATTTTTCACTCCTTTTTGTCTCTCTAGA
Source organism: Acer saccharum (assembly GCA_030490815.1). Classification (NCBI taxonomy): domain Eukaryota; kingdom Viridiplantae; phylum Streptophyta; class Magnoliopsida; order Sapindales; family Sapindaceae; genus Acer; species Acer saccharum. Next base: position 50,033,123 of record CM059869.1, on the reverse strand, counting down.
ATAAAAACTCTCTTAGAATTAAGAAGAAGAAGAAAATAAAAACTCAAGCACCAATTAATTGATGTGGCCGAACCCTATAAGAACATATATATAGGTTGGCCGAATTTTATGTAGTATAAGATTAGGGTTGGCCGAATTTCATCATGTCACTTATATAGGGTGACAAAAATTCAACCCTAATTCTTTTTAACTTTTTAGACTTCAAACCCTAATCCAACTCTTTTATTTTTATTCTTTTATTTGACTAAATAAAAAAGACTCCTTATTTGATTAAATAAATAATACTAATTTATTTATTTACTTATCAAACAAGTCTTTTACTTTTAGGAAAGATTTGTTTCTTTAATTAAACAATTAATCAATAAATCAATTAATTCTTATTTAATTAAAACAAATGAAACAAAATAATATTTTTAGGTTAAAACCTTAACCTAGCCGCCCCACTTATATAAGATGGGCCTAATATTATTTTCCTATTTCATTTAATCCATTGGACTTTAAATAAAAAAGCCCACATGTGAACCAGACCCATTCTTACTAAAAGAAACAAGCCCACATGTCTTTCATTAATATATTAATATAATTGAGCAGCCCATTACTTAAATAATGTGCAAATTATATTCTTTAATATATTAAATGCAATTCTAGATGGACCCTTAAATTGGTCCGGTAGAATATATCAAGTGATCCATGCAAGTCCGTGTGGATTGGGGATCTTGGCGGGCCATCTAAATTTAAGCTTCAATAGACATAACCTAATCACAATCAACAAATGATTCACTTAGGTCCGATCCATTAATTTTAACTCATTCCACTAAAGAGCTAAAACTGAACTCTTAAATAAAGATAGAAAAGGAAGATGCTCCTCATTCATACCCTAGACAATCATATTGGAGATAGTGTATCCTCGTGATTAATATCAGTAATCGCCAAGAGTTCATAGACCGCCTATAACTCTCCAAGTTACCATATTTACTCATATGACCACGTTTTGAACTTGGATATTTTGACTTGTCCAAAAGCCATGTTTTCAATAGACACTATTGAAAACTCAACGTTGAGATTTAATATCCAATTACCTCAAAACATCCATATGATGATATTATACTCTCATTTAATTAAATGGAGCCACGATGTCCATATCTATAAATGAAGTCCTCTATCGATTAACAAATGAATATCACCAAATTATCGAGGATAGACTATGCGATATAATCGTACTCATTGATAACTCAAATGATATCACTTGCAACCATAAGTCCATCATTTATCTCAGGATTAAGATAGACTCTCCGATTGTCCTGATAATGAAAAAACTATTATCTATTGACGGTTTTAGATAAAGCTTTTCATTGTGATCCAGTTCAATGCACCCAGTGCACTAGATCCTTTTGCTCGAAGACACTCCGATGATTTTAGACTCATCATATCTCATTTGATCCCACTCAAATGCTAGCAAAAGAATTCTACAACTTTAACAAGATAAAGGTGCCCAACCTTTAACTTAAGTTGTGAACAATATTCAAGACTAACTAAAGAATTGTGTCTACCACATACATATCCAGATGTACGAACAATTCTTCTTTTCCCATAGTCTTTAGACCTTATGATTATTTACTTTGACAATTATAATATAAACTATAAATGCTATACGATTTGTTAAACCAGAAATCACTTTATTAATATGAAAAAGATTGTTAATTACAACATTACACTCTTGCTATTGAGCATAATCCTAACAATCTCCCACTTGCGCTATAGCAAATGTGTCATATCTCTCAAGCCCATATTCTCTAGATGCCCATCGAAACTCTTCTGAGGTAGAGCCTTTGTGAAGGGATCCGCTAGATTTTCTGCTGACGCGATTTTGGTAATCGTCACGTCACCTCTTTGAACAATCTCCCTTAAAAGATGATACTTTCTTTCAATGTGTTTACCTCTCTTGTGACTTCTTGGTTCTTTCGAATTAGCCACTGCTCCACTGTTGTCACAGTAGATAGTGATCTGCTTATTCGCACTAGGAACCACTTCTAAGTCAATCAAGAATTGGCGGAGCCAAACAGCCTCTTTGGCAGCTTCGCATGCAGCAACATACTCAGCTTCCATGGTGGAATCAGCAATACAAGATTGCTTGATACTCCTCCATATAACTGCTCCTCCTCCAATAGTAAACACAGCCCCTGATGTGGATTTTCTGGAGTCAGAATCTGATTGGAAATCAGAATCTGTATACCCAACGGGAACCAAATCCCCTCCAGAGTATACAAGCATATTATCTCTCGTTCTCTTAAGATACTTGAAAATATGCTTGACTGCCGTCCAGTGATCAGGTCCAGGTTTCGATTGAAACTTGCTAACTATGCCAACAGCAAAACAAATATCTGGTCTAGTACAGAGCATTGCATACATGAGACTTCCAACTGCCGAGGCATATGGAACTCTACTCATGAATTGCTCTTCATGCTCATTCTTAGGAACTTGTTCCTTAGAAAGCTTGATTCCATGTCTGAAAGGTAACATGCCTTTCTTGGAATCCTGCATGGAAAACCTAGACAAGATTTTGTCTATGTATGAAGCTTGGGATAATGCAATCGTTCTATTCTTTCTATCCCTTATTACTTGGATACCTAGAATAAAACTTGCTTCTCCTAAGTCCTTCATATCAAATTGTTTTGCTAACCATTCTTTTACTGATGTCAATACACCTACATCGTTTCCAATGAGTAGTATATCATCAACATAAAGAATCAGGAAAACCAACTTGTCGCCTTTAATCCTTTTGTATACACAAGGTTCGTCAGGATTTTGAATAAATCCAAAACCTTTGACAGCTTGATCAAACCTTATGTTCCAGGATCTGGATGCTTGCTTTAATCCATATATGGATTTCTGCAACTTGCATACCTTATCCACTTGGCCTTTTTCAATGAATCCCTCTGGTTGCATCATGTAGATGCTTTCGTCAAGACTTCCATTTAGGAAAGCTGTCTTGACGTCCATTTGCCAAATCTCTAAATCTAAAGATGCTGCAATGGATAAGAGTATCCTAATGGATTTAAGCATGGCCACAGGAGAGAAGGTTTCCTCGTAATCGATACCTTCTTTCTGTGTATATCCTTTAGCTACCAATCTAGCTTTAAAGGTTTCCACCTTTCCATCCATACCTCTTTTCCTCTTATATACCCACTTGCACCCAATGGGTTTTTATCCCTTTAGGCAAGTCTACAAGGGACCAGACTTTGTTATCGAACATAGATTCAATCTCGGATTGCATTGCCTTTTGCCAATGGCGACTATCAACATCCTCCATAGCTTCCTTGTACGTATAGGGATCATCGTCGTCCGGGAGATTCTCCACTGATTCTCCCAGACCGATGTATCTTTCGGGTTGTGTTCTAACCCTCCCACTACGACGAGGAATGGTAGGTTGTTGATCTTGTGTTGGATCAGAACTTACAATTGGGTTAGGTTGTGTAACCTCTCGTGGAATTGTATCTCCTGACATCTCATTCAGGACAATTCTACTTCTAGGCACAAAATCATTCATATAGTCCTTTTCCAGAAATTTAGCATTTGTCGAAACAAATACTTTAAGATCTGAAGGACTATAGAAATAATATCCTTTAGTTTCTTTTGGATACCCTACAAATATACATGTTTCTGAACGGGACTCCATCTTTTCTGTCTTTCCTTTTAACACATGCGCAGGACAACCAAATATCCTTAAGTGTTGTAAACTAGGCTTGCGCCCAGTCCACAACTCATGCGGTGTTTTAGGAACAGACTTAGATGGTACATCGTTTAGAATGTATATAGCAGTTTGTAAAGCATATCCCCAAAAAGAAATAGGAAGCGTTGAATAACTCAACATAGACCTAACCATATCTAAAAGAGTTCTATTTCTCCTTTCTGCTACCCCATTCTGTTGAGGTGTACTTGGTGCAGAAAACTGAGAAACTATCCCATTATCAATAAGATATTGCTGAAACTCACCAGATAGATATTCTCCACCACGATCAGATCTCAAGATTTTTATGTGTTTCTCAAGCTGATTTTCCACTTCAGCTTTGAATGCTTTGAACATGTCAAAAGCATCCGACTTATGTCTCATGAGATACACATAACCAAATCTCGAGTAATCATCCGTGAAGGTGATGAAGTACTCATATCCACCTCTAGCTTGAATGCTCATAGGTCCACATACATCAGTGTGTATCAATCCTAAACATTCAGTGGCTCTTGCACCTTTGGCAGAGAACGTCCTTTTGGTCATTTTAACTTCCAAACAAGATTCACAAGTTGGTAGATCATCAACCTTTAAGTCACTCAAAGGTCCGTCACTTACCAATCTTTTAATCCTATTAAGGTTAATATGACCTAAGCGTAAATGCCAAAGATAGGTTTCATCTGTTGATAATTTTACTCTTTTATGATTAGGTTCCGTTATTTCTGTGTCTAACGAGTGAGAGATATTTCTATGCAAAAAGTATAGACCGTTTTCCAATGTACCTTTGCAAATAATTTTGTCATTCTTACTAATAATAAAAACTTTATTAAAAGTAACCGAATATCCAAATTTATTCAAACAAGAAACTGAAATTAAATTCCTCTTGAATTGAGGTACATAATAAACGTCTATTAAATCTAAATGCCTTCTAGAATCCAAATAAACTCTAATATCTCCCACTGCACTTGTAGACACTAACGTTCCGTTGCCCAAGCGTAAATTGATTTCATTCTTACTCAGCTTTCTCCTTTCTTGAAACCCCTGCAAGGAATAACAAACATGATTAGTGGCTCCTGAGTCTATGATCCAAGAATCTGTAGAATCAGCCAAAAAACATGTTTCTAGATAATTCAAATTACCTTCTTCCTTCTTGTTCTGGGACTTTGGACAATTTCTCTTCCAATGTCCCTTTTCACCACAAAGGAAGCATTTCCCTTTGATCTTGGTTACTTTCTTGGTCTCCTTCTTGATAGGCCCAAGTTGCTTTTTCTTCTGTTGTTTCTTGACCTTTTGACGGGCCTTAACAGTAGCAACTTTACCAACCATATGAATTTCTTGACCTTTGCCTTTCACAAGGATCTTTTCAGCACTTTGAACATCTTACATCAGGCCTTGTAAGGTGTATTCCTTTTTGTTCAAAGTGTAGTCCAATTTGAACTGATCAAAGGAATCTGACAATGAATTGACAACCATATCAATCTTTGTCTCACCATCTATCTCAGCGCCATGCAGTTCAGCAATGTTGAGATGTGCTATGACTTTCATCATGTGATCTTTCACAGCTTGTCCAGGTTTCATCCTAAGATTCATAAAAGCAGTCACTGCCTCTCTCTTAGTCGTCCTAGACTTCATAGCAAACATCTCCTCTAGAGACATCATTATATCAGCAGCGGACTCCATTCCTTCATGCTGCTGTTGCAACACGTCGGAGATAGTGGCCATAATGTAACATTTTGCCATATCATCTGAAGTCTTCCACTGCTCATACTCATCTCTACACATTATGCTAGATTCATTATTAGGAGCAGGTGGTTTAGGAGTAGTTAGAACAAACTTATGTTTTTCACTTTGCAGCAACAACCCAATTTTCCTTTTCCATGTGACATAATTATCTCCAGTTAAAGTGTTATCTTTCAGGATGTTCATAAGTGATGGGGTCATGATTTCTGAATAAAACAAAACATATATAAGTAAATAATCATGATAAAGCACTTTTAAATATTTATCTTGAATTAAATAAATAACTCAATCATAAAATTCAACGGTGATCTAACACCCATAAATGTTACGCCTCCTTTGGGAGTTCGCACCATTTACTAGTTAGACTAGGTCCCACCTAATTGTTAACATAACAACCAGCGTTTTCAATTTTAGCCTTGCAATTTTACTGACAAGAACTCTTGGGAGGATATCAATAAAATTACATTGAGTGTGTTACCAAGATATCGACCCTCAATTTTCTCTCACGAAAATCCCTCCTTGGGGAGTAGATCTCGTTTGAGTTCATTGTCTAGTCTATCCTTGTAAGGAAGTATGTTGCTAAATTCCATTCATGGACGCCCCTTGGGGGGATTACCAATAAATAATAAAGCTCAACTAACCTTGGAGGCCATAGGTGTTACCAAAACACCTTCTCCCACTCAATTATTTAAGGCGTGTGATTAAATCCCATAGAATGATTTACCGAGTTATCTAGATGCCAATTTAGATACCTAAATCATTCAATGCATGTTCATACCAAAAGAGATATATGCGTGGCACTCCTATTCTATATGTCATGTTATCATACAATAACAAATATTGTAATATTTAAGCATAAATTAAATAGCAACAATTTTGGCCCATCCTAGAAAAACAAGTAAATTACAATTTGTCAGGAATACAAGATCTTCAGGTGGCCCATCAACCATACGCTCATCCTTCGGCCTTCTCCCATGGGCGTGCGCAGCCCACAACCCCACAAAGGGGCTGCCTTGCGCAGCCCATAAGGCCACACAAGGCTGCCATGCGCAGCCCACCAAAGTTTGGGCTTGTCATGCGCAGCCCAATCCACTCCTAGGGTGCGCACGGTGCTCGTACTTGGTTCCGGTTGCTTCGTTTTGCTTCGTGTCTTCGAATCTCCAAGACCTAAATATATTACGGCAGTATATATATAATAAATACTGCAGTATTAAAATTTTTTTTTTTTTTTTTATTCACTGCAGTATTTTTACAAACCAAAAACTGCACATACTAAAAATAAAATAAAAAAAACTGCAGTAACCCTAAAAAAATACTGCACATATAAAAAAATAAAACCTAGCAATCTACCAAGAAGGAATTATGGCGATAATAGACCACCCTTCTTGTTACAACTCCGAAACAAAAATTACATTGAAAATCTAGGGCCAAAATCGAGCAATAACAAACCACATAAAATATATATAAATCCATACATCACATGTAATTATATATTTGAATACCTAGAGTGCCATCTCTTTCTAAACATGCATAATCACAATAAAAAGAAATAGATCCACGTATATATACGTTAATTAATTAAAAGGGTTCAACCTAGGCTCTGATACCAATTGTAGGGAAAAAATAATAAATAAAAGTGTTACACGCAGCGGAAGCGATACTAAAGACGATTTAGTGACTTTTAAAATTTTTCCTTTATGAACCTTAAACCCTTTTAATCAATAAACATGCATATATATCAACAAAAGTAAATTACCTCTTGTCGCGTGATCCGATTGACTTACGTCGATGGTAATCCGCAAGACCTTCAATCCGAGCACGAACGTGGATCACCTAGGAGCGTGGTCTCCCTTTCCTTTGAATTGCAAACCTGTGAATGGACCAAACAAATACTTTCTATTCTTTGTTAGTCACAAAACAATCAAAAGAATGTCAAAATTATTCCGGTCACTTTTGAGTTCTCAATCTTATGATCGAAACTCGCGTGAACCTAGATCGATATCGTATACACAAGCTTATTGATGTTTAAGCAATTGTATACTATCAAAGAATAATTTTTCACTCCTTTTTGTCTCTCTAGAATAAAAACTCTCTTAGAATTAAGAAGAAGAAGAAAATAAAAACTCAAGCACCAATTAATTGATGTGGCCGAACCCTATAAGAACATATATATAGGTTGGCCGAATTTTATGTAGTATAAGATTAGGGTTGGCCGAATTTCATCATGTCACTTATATAGGGTGACAAAAATTCAACCCTAATTCTTTTTAACTTTTTAGACTTCAAACCCTAATCCAACTCTTTTATTTTTATTCTTTTATTTGACTAAATAAAAAAGACTCCTTATTTGATTAAATAAATAATACTAATTTATTTATTTACTTATCAAACAAGTCTTTTACTTTTAGGAAAGATTTGTTTCTTTAATTAAACAATTAATCAATAAATCAATTAATTCTTATTTAATTAAAACAAATGAAACAAAATAATATTTTTAGGTTAAAACCTTAACCTAGCCGCCCCACTTATATAAGATGGGCCTAATATTATTTTCCTATTTCATTTAATCCATTGGACTTTAAATAAAAAAGCCCACATGTGAACCAGACCCATTCTTACTAAAAGAAACAAGCCCACATGTCTTTCATTAATATATTAATATAATTGAGCAGCCCATTACTTAAATAATGTGCAAATTATATTCTTTAATATATTAAATGCAATTCTAGATGGACCCTTAAATTGGTCCGGTAGAATATATCAAGTGATCCATGCAAGTCCGTGTGGATTGGGGATCTTGGCGGGCCATCTAAATTTAAGCTTCAATAGACATAACCTAATCACAATCAACAAATGATTCACTTAGGTCCGATCCATTAATTTTAACTCATTCCACTAAAGAGCTAAAACTGAACTCTTAAATAAAGATAGAAAAGGAAGATGCTCCTCATTCATACCCTAGACAATCATATTGGAGATAGTGTATCCTCGTGATTAATATCAGTAATCGCCAAGAGTTCATAGACCGCCTATAACTCTCCAAGTTACCATATTTACTCATATGACCACGTTTTGAACTTGGATATTTTGACTTGTCCAAAAGCCATGTTTTCAATAGACACTATTGAAAACTCAACGTTGAGATTTAATATCCAATTACCTCAAAACATCCATATGATGATATTATACTCTCATTTAATTAAATGGAGCCACGATGTCCATATCTATAAATGAAGTCCTCTATCGATTAACAAATGAATATCACCAAATTATCGAGGATAGACTATGCGATATAATCGTACTCATTGATAACTCAAATGATATCACTTGCAACCATAAGTCCATCATTTATCTCAGGATTAAGATAGACTCTCCGATTGTCCTGATAATGAAAAAACTATTATCTATTGACGGTTTTAGATAAAGCTTTTCATTGTGATCCAGTTCAATGCACCCAGTGCACTAGATCCTTTTGCTCGAAGACACTCCGATGATTTTAGACTCATCATATCTCATTTGATCCCACTCAAATGCTAGCAAAAGAATTCTACAACTTTAACAAGATAAAGGTGCCCAACCTTTAACTTAAGTTGTGAACAATATTCAAGACTAACTAAAGAATTGTGTCTACCACATACATATCCAGATGTACGAACAATTCTTCTTTTCCCATAGTCTTTAGACCTTATGATTATTTACTTTGACAATTATAATATAAACTATAAATGCTATACGATTTGTTAAACCAGAAATCACTTTATTAATATGAAAAAGATTGTTAATTACAACATTACACTCTTGCTATTGAGCATAATCCTAACAGTATGCACTTGGGTAGCAAGGTTAAGTAAATTAGCCTATTATATTGTTTTATTTTATTGTTTAATTAAATGGAAGTTAATTAATTAATTAATTAATTAAAAGTCAAAATCTTTTTTCTAACAAAGAAATAGGTTTCTTAGTGTTATATTATTGTTGGTAGTATAATAAGAATCAAAGACTTTATTTGATAAGTAGATAAATAAAAGGAATTTATTTATCTAGTCAAATTATGAAGTTTTTGATTAAGTCACTATTTAATTTATATTCAATATATTATTGGATAATACACTAAAGAGTTGGATTAGGGTTTGTATTCTAAAGTTGACAAGAATTTTGGTGAAATATAAATCCTCTTTTGGGGAGGATTTCGGCCACATGGCATGAATCCTCTTTAGGTGAAGATTTCGGCCAACCCTAATATTTTTAGGGGAAAGAATTTGGCCAACCCTAATCCTCTTGGGGTGAGGATTTCGGCCACCATATATATACTATCATATAGAATTCGGCCAACCCTAGTTTTTGGAAGAGAGAATTTTTTATTTGCTTAAAAAAAATTCATCCATCTCTAAGACTAAGTGTAGAATTCGGCCAAGAGAAAAGTAAGAGAAAGAACGTTTAGTTTTCGATAGTGCACCACTAGCTTTTATATCAAAAGGTTTTGTGCAAAACTTCGAATAAGGTTCACGTGAGTTTCGATCAAAAGATTGAGAATTCACAAGTGACCGAACGTTCTTCGTTTTCTCTAGGATGTTTTTGTGACAAACAAAAAGAAAAAAAATTTGTTATCCATCCTCAGGTACACGATTCAAAGAAAGGGAGCCCACACTCCTAGGTGATTCATGTTCGTGATTGGATTGGAAGATTTTATGGATTACTATCGACGCAACATCAATCGTTACGTGGAAAAAGGTACGATATCTTTTATTATATATTAATTAATCAAGGGTTGAGGTTCTTCTTTTAAATGAAAATTTTAAAATATACCAATCACTATTTTCGCTTCCGCCGCGTGTATTTTCCCTACAGTTAACAATTCACAAAGCATCAGCCTAGACCATACAAGGAGACAATCCCATCGATATACCAATCTACAGCCCCCTCAGAATAGCAGTAGCTTCAGCAATTTGAGCACTGAAACCATCTAAGATTGGCTAGGCACTCGAAGCCAGAACTTCCCCTTTATCATTCCGAACAATGATACCCAAACCCACTTTCTCATTACAGCCATCTAAAGCCGTATTCATACTAATTTAAAAGCACTTAAAGAAGGCAAGGATCCAGTGGACTACATCTCTACATACCACTTTGTTTGCACCATCAACCTTGAGATTCGCATGGTGAAAGTCAGCAATAGGGGAAGAAGCCCAAGCAACAGTGTCCTCATCCAGGAGAGAACCAGTCTTGTGCACCCCTACCCCCCCCCCCCCCCCCCCCCCCCCCCTCTCTCCCTCATTTCTGCGGATCCAAATGTGCCAAAGGATGATGCAAAACACCTCAAACTCATCAACCTTAAAGTGATTCTTACAAGCCAAGATGAAATCCAAGAAAGGCAAATCATCTGTAACGTTTGTCCCAATCAAAAAATAATACAAGGAGCGAATTTTCTTCAACAAAAGGCAACCACATAATGCGTGGGACGTAGATTCAATTATAGAGCAGTAGAGTGAACACATGCAATCCACATTAATACCTCTTTTGGCCAAGTTAGCGTTCGTAGGAATCCAGTTCTGACAAGCTTTCCAAAGCATAATTTCCACCTTTAACAGGATTTTAACATGCCAAAAGAACTTCCACCACAAATCCAAAGGATTAAGACCCGAAGTACCAGAGCCTCTTAACATGGAGCAGCCAACCTTATACCCACTTTGAACAGAGTAGGCCCTCATTTTTTCATAGTGCCAAAGTAGACCATCACCCAAACTAGAAGAAGAAAGAGGAAGGCTAAGGATCTACGAAGCATCATCCGAATTAAATGAGCTATGAATCATCTCAACAATCCAACCACTAGAAGGCTTGATTAAAGATTGGACCTCAACATTCAAGCCTAGGATAGGCAGCGACCAAACCTTGAAAGTCAGAGGTTTGGGGAGCCAACAGTCTCTATAGATAAACACCGTAGAGCCATCACCAATCTGCCACCTTAAGCCCACATCAAGCAAGCCTTTCCTCCACACCAAACTTTTCTAGAGAAAAGAGTTCAAATCCTTACAGCTAGCATGCAACACAAAATAATCAAGGAAGTAAATACCTTTAAGAACACGAGCAACAAGCATGCTCAGATGAGAGATTAGACGCCAGTATTGCTTAGCCAGGAGGGATCTGTTGAAAATAGAAAGATCACGAAAACCAAGCCTCCCTTCATCTTTATTTCTGCAAAGCTTCGCCCAAGAGTAATAATATAACCTATTTTTCTCCTCTCTCGATCCCTACCAGAAGCGAGCAAAGAGCCGGTGAAGGTCTTTTATTAGGCCTTGCGGAAGCCGAAACAAAGACATTGAATAGGTCATAATAGCTTGAATAACAACTTTCAGAAGAACCTCTTTTCCATCTACTGAAAAGAACTTATGCTGCCAGCCTTTAACCCTGATCCAAACACAATCTTTGATGTCTATAAAAACTTATCTTTTATTCCTCCTAGTAAAGCTTGGTAAACCCAAGTAATGCTCGTGACAATTAACCAGGTTAACACCTAAGATACCAGCTAAAGAAGTGGCCACTCTTTGACGAACACGTTTACTAACGCAAAAGGCCGATTTCTAATAATTCACCACTTGCCTGAAGCAGCCACATACATATCTAAGGCGAACTTGAAAGGTAAACAATCCCTAGCAGTCGCCATAGAGAAGAGCAAATTATCATCCGTAAAAAAGAAGTGAGTAATATTAGGACCCCCACGGCTGCAAGTGATCCTCGAAATATCTCTCTTCCACACGACAATGCGAATTAAATAAAAAAGACCTTCTAGACGTAACAGGAAAATGTAAGGGGATAATGGGTCACCCTGACGGAGACCCCTCAATAGCTTCAGATTGCCACAAACCACCTCATTAATTAGAAAAGAGAACGAAATAGATGAAACACACACCTCATAATTTTGTCAATCCAGCTGAAAGGAAAACCAAGTTTACCTATCATACCTCGAATGAAGTCCCACTTAACCCCATCTTACGCTTTAGACATATCAAGTTTGATTGTAAGAACCCCTTTCTTACCCTTTTACCTAGTTCGCAATGCATGCATGCATTCAAACCCAATAATATCATTATCGGAGATTAGGTGACCTAGGATGAAAACACTTTGAGTGTCAGAGATAACCTCACCCAAAACCAACCTAAGCCGAATAGCCAAAATTATTATGCTTAATTTGTGCTTTAAACCTTTGCATTATAAACATAACAAATTAGAGAGAACATGGGTAAATAGCACCAAATGGGCCTGACCTTGTAGGGATAGCACTAAGTTTATAATTCTATGTTTTTTAGTACCAAAATATGTAATGAGACAAAAATGCCATTTTTTTTATGAACTGAAAGCTTTATTAAAACGCTTTATTAAAACAAAACAACAACAACAACAGACCACCAAAATAAGCAACATAGGGAAGTCTAAGCTAAACAGAGGAGATAGGGAAGCCATACCCGGCCAAAACCACCATATGCCAGTGTGAACTACATCACCCGCAGATCTCTTTGGAGCTCTCTTATGGACATCTTTGGTTCGGATGATCCGTGGCTTGTACTTGGGGATTTCAACTCAGTTCTAGGTGCTCATGAGATCACTGGTAACATTTCTACTATCTCTTGTGATGATTTTTGAGCTGCTATGAAAATTTGTGATCTTGTTGACATTGAATCGAAAGGAGTTTTCCATACCCAGATCGACCGGGGTAAGCGTGGTATGCTTCTTTCTCGATTAGACAGAGCTGTATGTTTCATATTTTTTTTTGGATGCTTGGTCACAGATAGCTTGTGTTACCTTGCCTAGATCTCATTCAGATCATCATCCCTTATTGATTTTTTGTTCTGCAGGTGTTTTGTCGGGTCCACGACCTTTCAGGTTTCAAGGTATTTGGGTTTCTCATCCTTCCTTCCTTGATTTGGTTAGATCAGTTTGGTCATCCACTATTGATGGGATTGGTACTAGGGTTGTTCTTCATAAGTTGAAGCTGTTAAAACAGGCCCTAGGGAGGTGAAATTGGGAGGTATTTGAGGATATTGTCTTGAATGTCACTAATGCGAATAAAAATGTGATGCTTATTTAAGGTAGGATTGGTTATAAAGGTTTTTTAGATGATTTTTTTTGCCTTGAGACTGCCGCTTTTGTAGATTTGGACAGTGTTCTAAAATAGTGAGATTTTTCTGAGAGAGAAAAGTAGAATCAGGTGGCTTGCTGAGGGTGATCAGAACTCTAATTGTTTTCATTCACTACTGAAGCGTAGAGGGGGAAAAAAGTCTTTTTCCTCCATTCAAATTGGTGAGAATATTTCTTATGATCTAGCTAAATTGGTGAGCATGTTTCCTCATTTCATCAACATCTCTTTTCGGATCCTGGCAGTGATAGTTCTGACTTTTCTATAATTCGAGAGCATGTGCCTTCATTGGTTACTATTGATGAGAATGCTTCGATTCTCCGAGTTCCCTCCTTTGATGAAGTGAGGAGTACAGTTTTTGCCATGGATCCTCTGGGTGCTCCTGGTCTAGATGGTTTCTTGGGCGGATTTTATTCTACAGTTGGGAAATTGTGGGACTTGATGTGGTTTTAACTGTACAAGAATTTTTTCATACTAGTCGAGTTTTTCTAGGTTTGAATTTTAATTTCTTGGTCCTTATTCTGAAGACTCTGAACGCTCTCAAAGTTGATTAGTTTCAGCTGATTACTCTTGGTAATTTCCTATTTAAGGTTGTCACTAAGATTATTGCCAATCGTTTGGCCGATATTTGCTCCCCATTGTCTCCCCAAATCAATTTGGTTTCATTAAGGGTTGTTAAATTGGAGACTGTATTGCTGGTGCTTCTGATGTTTTAATGTGTTGATTAATGGTAGTCGTGGTGGGCATTTGGCTTTAAAAATAGATATTTGCAAGGCTTTTGATTCCATTAGTTGGTCTTTTCTCTTCGAAGTCCTTCGGTGTTTTGGTTTCTCTAACAGTTTTATTGGTTAGGTTGCGGCTATTTTTGATTCTGCTAGGATTTCAATTCTTAATAATGGTTCCCCTCAAGGCTATTTCCCTTGTTCTCGTGGTGTGCGGCAAGGCGATCCTCTCTCCCCACTGTTTTTTTGTTTGGCAGAAGATTTTTTGAGTAGATATCTTACTCATCTAGTAGACTCAGGGTATATGACTTCTATCTCTTCTCCAGTTGAGATGCATGCTCCTTCGCATTTTCTTTATGTTGATGATGTTATCCTTTTTTGCTGAGCTTCTCCTCAGAATTTACGAGTGATTTTAAATGCTTTTACAGTTTATGGCTCTCTTTCAGGTCAACAAGTTAATTGGGAAAAAAAAATTTCATCTTCTATGGCAAAGGCATCTCTAGGCCTCGGATTACTGATTTTCTCTCAATGTCTAGGATGCGTAAGAGCAGTGATTCAATGAAATATCTGTTGGTCCCTCTCCTTATTGGTGTGCCTAAACGTCGATGGCTAATCCCATAGGCTAATAAAATTAAAAGTAAATTGGAATCAGGGAAGGGTTTCTCTCTTTCAATGACAGGTAGGTTATGTCTTATTAACTCAGTGATTATGTGTTCCTTCCTACATTTCTTTCAAGTTTATCGTTTGCCTTTTTTTCTTTTGAAAGATTTAAATGCTACTATTCGAAATTTTTTCTAGACCGGTTCGATCGATGGTCGTAAATCTGTCTAAGTTGCTTGGAACTAGACCGGTTCGATCGATGGTCGTAAATCTGTCTAAGTTGCTTGGAAGTCTTGCTGCAGCCCTAAGGATGGTGGTGCTCTTGGTGTTAAAGATCTTGGTATTCTTAACAAGGCCATGCATAAGAAGTTCACATGGAGGATGTTGACTGAGTAGTCCCTTGTTTTGACATATCTTCGGGCTTGTTTTTTCACCTAGGATCATAGACCAAGAACTTGGTATGTTGTTTCCTCTGTTTGGCCAAGGATAAAATTGCATTATACTCCCCTGATGCTCGAGTCTAGGTGGTTGGTTGGCTGTCACTTTAAGGTTTGATTTTGGATGGATAACTGGTTAGGAGATCTGTTGATTGATCTGGTTGAGGATAGTTCATCGTTACAGCCTCTTTTAGATTCTATTGTGGGTGACATTTATTCGGATGCTACGAGTTGGGATATTCCTGCTTCTTTTCAAGCTTCGCATCCGGATGTTGCTTCTAAGATTGAGAATGTAGTGGTGAGCACTGACCTAGATTCGTTATTTTGGAATTGTTCTCTGGATGGTGTTATTTCTTATAAATCCGCTTATGATTCTCTTTCAGAGATTAGGAGTTCTATTTTTTGGGGTAAGCAGATTATGGCGTCATTTATTTCTTCTTTTCGCTTTGTCCTTGTTTGGCGCTTGTTTCATGGTAAGATTTCTACAGACATTGCGCTGCATGCCAAAGGTTATATATCCCCATCCCATTGTTAGTTTTGTTGTGCTACTGAGGAAGACTTAAGACATCTGTTTCTTGACTGTCCTTTTGTTCGTGGGTTGTGGGATGCTGTATCATCTACGTTTGGTCATAAGCTTAAGTTGGATGGTACTTGTGTAGATCTTTGGCAGGAGGCGATGACAGTTGTCTTTAGCACTCAGTTGAAAGCTCTCTGGCGGGCTTATATCATCACAGTTTTTTGGGTGGTGTGGTTTGATCGGTCATTTCTTGTATATGTTTTTGATCCCTATTCCTCCTATCAATTGCTTGTTTCTCGGGTCTTTTTGGGATTTAATGTGTGTTTATGAGCTTTTTCAGGAGTTTGGATCCAGATGAATAAATCGAAGAATATCAGGCATAAAGTGCTATTTTGAAGACTTCAGGGGCTTTCATGCAATTATCCAACAATGCAGCTAAAAGAGCTCCAAATTGTTTAGCAGCGTTGCAGCAGCGCTCTGAGTTCAGTGCCCACCGCTGCCCAGCCGCTGCCGTGACGGTGACGCTGACGCTGCCGCTGCCGGCAGCGGTTCTCCGTCTCTCGTCAAGACCGCTGCCGCGCCGCTGCCACTCTGGCAGCGGTCACGACAGCGGTTGTGCGATAAAGGCCTTTCGAGGGTTGCTTTTCGTAGGAGATTGAGCAATGCCTATAAATAGGCTATGATATCTTTTAGGGCAGTCTCTCTCGCTCATTCAGGCGAACTTCTCTCTGTGTGTTTAACTGGATCGACAACCCTCCCATTCAGACATTCCATACTCTCTTCTCATCAAACAATCCATCATTCACCTTACTCATAGAAGACGAAGACGAAGGAGTTCATCGGGGATTTGAAGAATTTGTTGAAGCTTTTCAATGGGTTTTATCTTTTCTCCCTCTTATTTCTTTGTTTCTAATATGTGTAACTAACTCCATACTAGGGAGTCAATGTGAACCTCTATGAATACTCTTTGTTAGAATTGACTATATTTTCTTAATTCAAGTTTTGATTCATTCAATTCATTCTAAGTCTTAATTCTTTGTTTATGTTGATGCATGATCATACGTTGGCATGAATTTAGGGTTTTGATAATTTAACAATTAAGTTTGGAGTGTTGATCTACACGTAACCTTAATTAATATTCAATTGAATGGGTAAAACTGATCTTAGCATTGATCTATGCAAGTAGGTTTTGGTTCATTAGTTCTTGCACTTAATGGGTTCTCGGTTGTAGTTTGCGCCATTGATCTATGGGTAAATTATAATTGAGAACACTTGATTCATCCCAGGATCATACGGTAACAATCATAAATAAGATAAGAACGAACCCTTAACTTGAGTTACATCTTTATCAAAGTCAATTCGAAGCATTGAGTAAACATAGTTGGGGAGCATTGATAACCTAGTCCTCTCACCTCTTTATCACTTTCACATATTCTTGTTAATTGCTTTCTTAGTTAAATTTAGTTAATCAATATTCACTCAGTCAATCAATCAATCTCAAATCTCTTGGATACTGTTAATTGCTTAGCTTTAATTAGAATTAGTTTTAGTCAATAAATCACTTTTCCTCGTGGGAACGATCCCTACTTGTCGCTGTACTTATCTCACAATTCGTGCACTTGCGAGTTAGGTTTTTTATAACACGATTTTACACATCAAGTTTTTGGCGCCGTTGCCGGGGACTAGTTGAATTTATTGGTTATTTCTAGTTTTAGTTTTAGTTAATAGGTTTACTTAAGTTTAGGTAGTCGAGTCATTAATTTTTAGTTTTTCTTTAGAATTTTCTTTTTCTTCATTTCTTTCTATTCGCTGTTTATTTGTGTGCTATCTTTTCTAATTTCAGGAGTTGACAGTAGATGCAAGGTAGAAGATCTCAACAGGGAGAATTGTTACCTTTGAATGATAACATCCATCGCATCAGAAATCAGACAATGGAAGGCGAGGAAATTCAGAACCGAGATGGGAATAACCTGGAGGCTGATCCAATGCCCAACTTTGTCCCGAATCCAGTATATGAGCCAGGGCCTATCAGAACTATGAAGGATTACAGTAGGCCGGTGGTGAGCAACCACCCCTTGTGCATTGTGCTAGAACCTGCAGCTAGGAACTATGAACTGCGAAGTAGCCATTACAACCAGCTGCCTGTGTTCCGAGGTTTACCAGATGAAGATGTACTTCTGTTCTTTAGAGAATATTATGCAGCAATACAATCCTTGCCCAACCATAGGATAACAGAAGACCAGTTGCGCATGAGATGCATTCCACATGCACTGAAGGATGAGGCGAAGACATGGTTGCTGACATTGCCTCCAGCATCATTGAGAACATGGGATGAAATAAGGGAGAAAATCACTGACCAGTATTATGCACCTCAGAAGACCAGTGAAATCCGAGCAAAAATTTCAAGTTTCTACCAACAAGACAATGAGTCTTTTTATGAGGCATGGGAGCGTTTCAAGAAGTACACCAGAGATTGTCCTCAGCACGGTTTTCTTACAAATCAGCTTTGTTAGTGGTTTTATGATGGTCTAACGGAAGTATCAGGTCTTCTAGTGAATAACGCATGTGGAGGGTCCATGTATGACAAACAACCAGAGGAGGTATATTCTATCTTCGAGAAATTAGCTCAGAATTCCCATCACAAGAATTCAAGGAGAAAGAAGGGAATTTATACAGTTGATGCTAATACAGAAAGTTCCATTCAAATGACACAAATCATAAAGAAAATGGATGCTTTAGCTACTGATATGGGGCAGATGAAGAGTTGGCAACAAAAAGTGTTTATGGGAGAACATCAAGCAGGATGTTCAGGTTCTAGAGAAGAAGAAGAAGAAGTTCAAGCCATGAACAACTTTAATCCTAGGCCACGGAATGACCCATATTCCAACACTTACAATCCAGGTTGGAGAAATCACCCAAATTTTTCATGGTCCAACAACAATCAGAATTCTGGGAACCAATGGGGTAACAATACTCAAGGTACTGGGAACCAATGGGGCAACAACAATGGAAATCAAAGGCAATTTAACGCTGGAGCCCAACAAAATGCCGAATCCCAACCTAAGAAGCCATCAATAGAAGACATGCTTGTACAAATGCAACAACAAATACAACAGCAAATGCAGCAGATGAATCAAAAGAATGAGGTACAATTTCAGAACATTCATGCTTCCCTAAGGAAAACAGAAACTCAAGTTGGGCAAATAGCTGAAGCTCAACAAAAGATGGAACAAGGGAAATTTCCAAGTTACACTGAGCAAGCAAAAGCTATGACAGTTCTTCGTAATGGTAAGGTTCTAACTGATACTAAACCAGCTGAACTTTCTGATAAATTTGCTACTGTTTCAGGGTCTTCGAAAGATAATAACATACCCTAGGAGGAAGAAATAGTGGTGGAAAATTCCAAGGTTTCACCACTTCTCCACAAGTCAGCCAATCCATACATTCCTCCAATTCCATTCCCAGGAAGGTTGCAAAAGAGCAAGTTGGAGAAATCATACAAAGACATATATGACATTCTTTCGAAAGTCAATGTCAACTTGCCCTTACTAGAGATGATTCAGAAGATGCCCGCATATGCCAAGTTTTTCAAGAGTCTTCATACTTACAAGACAAGATTTGGGGAGAATCATCAAGAAATCATGAACGGAAGTGCTAATGCTGTTCTTCAAAAGTCGTTGCCACCTAAATTACAAGATCCAGGTAGTTTTTGCATCAACATTACGATAGGAGGTACAACTTTGGAGAGAGCCATGTTAGATTTAGGAGCTAGCATTAATTTAATGCCCTACTGTATATATGAGCAACTGGGATTGAATGACCTGAAGAAAATATCTATGTCACTTGTGTTGGCTGACGGATCTGTAAGATACCCAAGGGGTTATGTTGAAGATGTATTAGTGCAGGTAAACAATCTAATCATCCCTGCTGACTTTGTTGTCCTAGACATGGATGAAGGATCTAAAGATAGGAACTGCAAACCTATCCTGTT
Source organism: Acer saccharum (assembly GCA_030490815.1). Classification (NCBI taxonomy): domain Eukaryota; kingdom Viridiplantae; phylum Streptophyta; class Magnoliopsida; order Sapindales; family Sapindaceae; genus Acer; species Acer saccharum. The sequence goes on along the minus strand of CM059869.1, from coordinate 50,013,258 downwards.
AGGGAGACCTTTTATGGCAACAGCGAAGACTTTTATAGATGTCCAGAATGGAAAGCTAACGATGACTGTGTTAGATGAAACAGTAGAGTTTAAAGTCTTTGAGTCTCTTAAGTTCCCTGAAGCAGCAGATGACAGTTACTCAGTTGACTGTAATTCGATTGAAGTGGTGAATTCAGCAGTACAAGATGAGTTGACCGGAGGTATGTCTGAAGAACTACTAGATTGGATTTGTGATGCAATAGAAGATGATGAAGAAATTCAACAAGGTGAGGTTTCAGAAGAAGATTCTGTGTTAGGTTGATAATTAGTGTTGGCATTAATTCCATATCAAAACGTGTTTTACTTGTAATGTTTAGTGGTTAGTAAATGAAGGATTTCGAAGACGAAGGACGTCTCAACCATTATTCGTTCAAGTTGCCGGCTTTTAAGAGTCTCGGACATTATCGGTCTACAAAGGTATACATGTCCTCTTATCTCTTACAAGGCTAGGTACACACTCACACATATCATTCTTGTGTGTCCCTTCATGATTTTATTTCATTTACATTTCACTTTCACACACTTGGCAAAATATGCTCATGCATTCACATTTAGTTAATAAACTTTGTGTTTTGCATTTTCTAGGACTATGTCCGGAAACTAGCATATGTGTGTGTATTTGTGTTTGTATGTTTCCGTATTTTGTGTTTAGGACTTGAACATGTTCTTATTCAATGCCTTATTGAGTTCCGATCGTTTCGGTTACTCATTCATAAGGTTTCGAGTCCAAACGTGTTGACTATGCCACTTTTCGTTCTCTTACGTTGTGTTGACTTCATCGATGATTTCCAAGATGATTTCTCAACCGTTTTTCAAAGTTGTATAGTCGTTTTCGTGCGTGAGAGAGTCACGGTTCGTAATCCGAAAACGGATTCGAATTCGGAGTTCAGACGCTTGAGATACGGGCCGACGAACCGAGGGTGCGCGGGAGAGGACAGCCCAGGCCGTGGGCCACATGGGCTGGCCGTGGTTGAGGCCGTGGGCCCCACGGCCTGGAGCACCTTCTGCTCCCGTGTGGGCCACGCGCCCCCCATGGCCTGGGGGTGACGTGGCACCACGTGATTGGTCGAAAAATGTCTTCTCTCTCCTCCTATTTCTTCCCTCTCTCTCTCATTTTGAATTTCTAAGAAGAAAAATTCTGGTCATCCCGTAAGGCATTCTCTCCAATTTTTCCAAACTTCAAAACACCATATCTTCCTCATCCGGAGTCGGATTTGAGTGATTCAAGTTGGAGAGTGTTCGTATTTGAGTCGTCTAACATCTCCAAGTGGTTTGGTAGCTGTTTGATCGTGATTTCCAGTGGTTGACCACTGAATTCCGAACCAGCTTCATAATCCGAGGTAATGGTCTCATCTTAGGGATTTCTTGTTATTTGACCTTCCAAATGCTTGGGGTTTCTTCTTCTATATCTATGTTATTGTTTTATGAAAGCTATTTGAAAAGGTAGCTTGATTATCATTCCAATTGAAATTCAATTTATGGACTTATGTTGACTAGATTTTATGATTCTAGGTTTTACATTTGTTTGTGAGTTGTATTGTGATTAGAATGGCATCTTAGGTTGTTTGATACTTAATTGAATTAATTTTGTGTTAAAATGACTTTGAGATTTGATTTGGTCCTTTGATTGAAGAAATCAAGGATTTGTGTATTTGTTTGTGATTTAGAGAATATAGGTTTTGATTGATGTAAATCTCAAAACCTTGCTCTATATTTTTGTCTAGTATATTGATTGATTTTAATCTCATATATCTAGACTTTGATTGTATATTGATAGCATCTTGAATTAGGACTTAATGAACATTTTGTGATTCAAGTGTTATGTGTGTGAATGAGACTTTGAGTATATGTGTTAGTTGTTTCACATGCTTAGGTTTCTATTCATGGATTTTTGCATCTAGACTTGATTAATTGTGTTTTCACATGTTTAGGTCTATTTGTGCCATAGAATGTATTGATCACATGTTCTATGTTGAAATGAATGTTTGCATCATTTGCATTCACATGATCACACTAGGAAGTCCTTGTAAAAGGCATGAAGTCTTGGTTAGAGTCGGGATGACTCGGATAGCCAAGCAAGAAGTCTTGCCTAGAGTCGGGATGACTCGGATAGGTAAGCAAGAAGTCATGGCTAGAGTCGGGAGGACTCGGATAGTCATGCATGGGAGGCTCCCTAGAGGCAAGAGTGCCTTGGATAGGGAGTTGGCTAACATATTGGTAGGCCTAGGCGTATGGTTAGACATAGACTCTGATAGAGCGGGGTACATGGGATGTGTATGCACTCTTGAGGAATTTCTAATCTACCATCGATGTTGGTTGAGTGTGTTGTCCAATATATGGTGGTTCCGCATCATTGAGGGATTTCATACTTTCCAATAGGGTTGGGTAGGCTTAGACTTCACTAGGTTGGGTGAGCTAAAGATTGGTCACTTTGTGAATGTTCTATGTTTACTTTCCAATAATATAGTACCCAATGGTTGTAGTTCAACCCGTGGATGTTTCCTCCTTGGAGGTTTTACCACGTTAAAAAATCCCTTGTGTTAATTCTTTCTATCTCTTCTCTTATATTTTAATTGTATATTTTTATTGTCTTGATTCACAATATTCACTTGTGATGTATTATGAACCAAGTCTTTGTATAGTGTGATTAGAGTATTCATTCTATAGATCAATTTGTATCTTTGATTCTTTTGTATATTGTAATATTTGTTTAGTGACATTTTGATCACTCTTGTAACACATTGAACATCTTACGAAATACAAGCTTATATTGTTGTTATGTTTATTTGATATTTTACCTCACATGACTTGTTGATATACTTAGACATTTCTCTTATGATTGTGTCATCATATTGTCTATGTATGTCTACCTTGGCTTATTGTGTTGTGTGTAAGGCTACCTTGAGGGACAAACGGATGTTTGTTCAAGGGTTTGAAAAAAGGTGTAAAAACCTATTCACCCCCCCTCTAGGTATGCTTTAAGCAATTTAACTTCGTTTGTGTACATTCAATTGGTATCAGAGCGGGTCGTCGGACGGCACTCGACGAGATCTGGTTTATACTTACGTGTAAATTGCTTAGGTTTTTGTGTCATAGTTGTCCTCCTTTATTTGTTGTGGAAAAGGTTCTTCTCATTTTTCATTGCATTTGTCTACTAACAAATTTGTTGATAAGCTTGAAAGAGTGTTAGTTACAAAAGCAAAGAAGAAGATGTTCTTGTGTTCCAAAGGTTGATCAATTTAGGTTTGATCACTTACTCAAGCAACATAATGAAGAAATCCACATGGAGTGATTATGTCTCTAGTGATGAGGAGAGCTCAAGTGATGAGTCTTCTAGTGAAGAAGAGTTGGTAAGCAACTTTGTTGCATTCATGACCTCTCACTCTATCCTAGAGGATGTATGTCAAGATTCGTTGGATGAGGAGGTTGATCCAAATCATTAAGAGTGCTTAAGATGATTTGATCAAGCTACAAGTGGATGAGTTTGTCTCAACAACTCGGAGGCTCTTAGGTGAAAAGAATGCTCTTGCCAAGAAGCTTAGAGAAGTTGAAGGGTTTGTTCTTGAAAGGGATAGGATCATCTCTAGTTTGACTCTAGGAGGCTCAAGCGTCTTGGTAGTTGAGGAGAAGCTTATAGTAGCATCACTTCCTACAAGCAAGGTCGTTGTTGATAAGAAAGCTCCTAAGAAGAGATGTTCCAATACCAAGAACAAGTTGATGAACAAGGTACCCCTTGAAACTCCTATTTGTCCTCCACCACCACCGGAAGGTAAAATCTCTCCTTTTGTTCCCATATGTCATTTTTGCAATACCTTAGGCCATATCAAGCCCAAGTGCTATAAATTCATTGAATATTGCAACTTAGAAAATGCATCTAGGAATAGAGTGATTGGACCTAATTCTATGCATGCTAAAGCTTTTGAATATGGAAAGCATGATAATTTGTCAAAGCATGCTAAGAATATCCGGAAGGTGAAGAATGCATATCCTACAAAGTTTGACCATGTATGTGTTGCTAACAATGTTGAGAAGAAGAGTATTAATGATATTATTGTGAATCAAGTTGTGGAAGAACTTTACTCTAGGTTCAACATTGTGGTCAAAGAGAATCTTGATGATGTTCATGTTTGTCCACCCAAGACAAAATTTGTCAAGGGTGAGTGCTCTTACCATAGTGTAAGTTGCACATGTGAGTTAGCTTTAAGATTAGTGTCGTTGATAAGAGGCTTAGCTTTTTGCTTTGTATCTTTACAACTTGACATGAACTTAGCTATCTCACTTTGTTTGTTTTGATAGTCAAAATTTGTTGGTTAACTTTTGAGAAGTTTTTTTTTTGGAATCTATATGATAACATTATTGTTATGGCTTTTAGAGAAAGTCATTTCTTTGTTTGAGTTGGATTACATTGCCTTTAGTCTCTTGGAATCGACACACCTATAACTTGTAGTCATGAGGACTCATAAGCCAAGAGGACTCATAAAAAGGGTGAAGGCTTTGTATTTGGTGAAAATAGCTTGCGAAGGTATCTCTATATCATATTGCTTGCTTACTTGATTTTTCATCTATCAACTCATTATTTGTATCACTTTCATGAAGCATGTCATAATTGAGAACTAATATAGTGTTTATATGGTACTCTTTGACATTTGCTAGTTTAAGATCTTTTGGTGATAAGTGTTCACATTGATCTTATTTCATGAAGCGTGTTGTTATTTGTATGATTCTTGAGTGGCTAATATTTGAATAATGTGAGCTTCATATTCTTTGATAGCTACTCTCTTGAGAAGTAGAGATCTTAAGTAAGTCTCTTTACTTGCTTTTAGATCATGTGCTTTTAAGCCTTGAAATTGGTTTCAAAAATGCACTTTGCTTCTCTTGTATGTTTTGTTAAGTATGTTGAGCTTGATTGATGTTCGCTTTGGATACACCTTGAAGTCCTAAGGACTAGTACATTTAAAAATGACCAATGGTTGGTATCCATTTGCTTCGGCAACATAGAACTCAACGAGCACCCTCATGGAAAGGGCTACACACCTTGGTTGTGAAGCCACCCAATGTTGGAAAGGGCTACGTCATTGTGATGAGTGAAAGCCGCCATGAGGTGTATATGTTTATGTTAGAAAAATCAAAGAAGTGTTGAATTGAATCATAAAAAAAAAAATTCTTTGATTCAAGCCTTAATAAAAAAATATATATAAAAAAAAATTAAAAAAAAATAAAAGGCTTTTGGAGTATAGTTGAATAATCAAATGAGCTCGGGTTGACAAATAGAAATGGGTTGACGAGCCACATGCACACACACGCTCACATGTTGAAATCTATTCTCTTTATAAGCAAAATTTCGGATGATAACCGGTTTGACCTTTTTATGGAAAGGCCTAAGATGAATAGATGTTGAATTGTATGCATGCTTGATTATCAAACTACTTCTTTTCATATACTTGAAGCAAAATCTTCACACACTCACTTTTGCTTAATTAGTATTTGTGATACTTTAGCAATTTTTGATGACATATGAGAGTGATTGAAAATCTTGATGTAACTCTCTTAGATATGTGAAGCTTATTTGCAAATCTAATAAAAATTGCTTGTGATATGATTGTGTGGTGATTTTTGTGAACATTTGTCTATCTTGATTTTAGATGAGGCACTTGTCAAGGGGGAGCATAATATGCTAAATTCTTGTTCTCTTTTATGACATGTTCACATGTTCTTCAAGGTTGTTAATTGTTGGCATTATTCTTATTTTTGATAAATCATGAAGATGCTATGATAAATTCTTACTTGCATGGTGATTTATTAAATATAGTGTTTTGCCTTTGTATATGTTTATTGGTTTCTTATTTGTTTCTTTGTTTCCTCTCACTTTGTTTTTAGTTTGTTTTGTGTTGCAAGATCATGGGTAAAGCAAAGAAGGTTGGTGGAAATACTTCTTCATCTCCCATTGCCAAGTCGAAACCTACAATTTCGTCCAAAATTTCCAAAGGTAACAAAGTTGATGAATTGGGAATTTTTGGGTGCAAAAAGATAATTCAAGAAAGGGGTATTGACTTGGACTCTTGTATTGGATCATATGTCTATGATGTGCTTAAGAGTAGGAATTGGATTTCATGGGTCAACATGTTAGGAGTATCTAATGAGACCATTGTTAGAGAATTTTATAATGCTTACAAATCCGGTTCTACTGTGACTAGTGCTACTCTTAGCATAAGGAAAGTTGTCTTTAGAGTTTGCCCTAGGAAGGTTAATGAATTTCTTAACTTGTCCGATGACATTGAATCGGATTTCCTTGATGTTGATGTCTTGGAAAACCTTGATTTAATGGGTAAGACTCTTTGTGATGATGATGATTTTGTGTGGGGGAAACGTGCTTTTATTAGGCAAGGTGAGCTAACAAAAATTAGTGCATTTTGGCATTTATTTGTATGCTCCAATCTTATTGTTTCTACTAATGCTTCGGAGCTTAATAGAGACAAGATTAAGATTGTGTATGCCTTGGTTACTAACCAACCTATAAACCTTGGTGAATTGCTTGTGGAGCAAATTCAAAGTGCGGCTTGTACTAGTCGTTTGGACAAGAAATTGGCTTTTCCGGGGTTTATAACTCAATTGTGCTTAGCTAAAGGTGTGAGGAATCTTGATGGTGATGTTATGCTTCCTCCCTTAGAGAAGTTGAGTGAGAAACGTATGGCAACCATGTCATACAAGGACAAGGGAAAGTCTAATGATGTTCTTAGGCTTTTTGGTGATTCTCTTGATTCTAACCATGTCCCTAACTCACCCGCTCTTCCTAGTTGGGCTTTAAAATTGAGGAAAGAGGTTGAAGAATCTCATAGGTTGATTGAGGCGTCACAAAGGAAGATTGAAGACCTTAGTGCAAAGCTTGTTGCTCAAGATGAGAGGATCAAAGAGTTGGAAGGAAAATCAACTCCAACAAGGCAATATGTGAGATCCGCACACCGTTCTTCTTTCCTTGGTGGCACAAGTGGCTAGAAAGCTTCATGAGGTATAATTTCTTACTCTTTCCCTTTGGCTTCATATCATGTCAAAAAGGGGGAGAAATATGAGAAACACATGGGAGATATCTAGCTTACTTAGCCTTATGTTAGTTGTTTTTGTATATTTGGTATCTAGCTTGAACTATATGGCATGTAATATTTTTGTTGAATCTTGGCTTAGAATATATTGATGGATAGTATGTATTAAGGGGGAGCATACTTGATCCATTTGAACTTATATGTTATTATTTTCTTGCCTATGATTGGATACTTGGATATTGCCATACTTGGTGTCTCTTGGATATTCTTGTGCTTTCAAGTTTTTTTTTAGGTGATATCAAGAGAAGACCAAGATGAAGTTCAAGACTTGATTTATAATTTGTGTCTATGTGTAACTCATTGTACTCATTGTGACCAAATTTTCTTTGTAATTGTTTTAGTGTTTGTTTAGGGGTTTTGTCATGGAATTTGCCAAAGGGGGAGATTGTTAGGTTGATAATTAGTGTTGGCATTAATTCCATATCAAAACGTGTTTTACTTGTAATGTTTAGTGGTTAGTAAATGAAGGATTTCGAAGACGAAGGACGTCTCAACCATTATTCGTTCAAGTTGCCGGCTTTTAAGAGTCTCGGACATTATCGGTCTACAAAGGTATACATGTCCTCTTATCTCTTACAAGGCTAGGCACACACTCACACATATCATTCTTGTGTGTCCCTTCATGATTTTATTTCATTTACATTTCACTTTCACACACTTGGCAAAATATGCTCATGCATTCACATTTAGTTAATAAACTTTGTGTTTTGCATTTTCTAGGACTATGTCCGGAAACTAGCATATGTGTGTGTATTTGTGTTTGTATGTTTCCGTATTTTGTGTTTAGGACTTGAACATGTTCTTATTCAATGCCTTATTGAGTTCCGGTCGTTTCGGTTACTCATTCATAAGGTTTCGAGTCCAAACGTGTTGACTATGCCACTTTTCGTTCTCTTACGTTGTGTTGACTTTATCGATGATTTCCGAGATGATTTCTCAACCGTTTTTCAAAGTTGTATAGTCGTTTTCGTGCGTGAGAGAGTCATGGTTCGTAATCAGAAAACGGATTCGAATTCGGAGTTCAGACGCTTGAGATACGGGCCGACGAACCGAGGGTGCGGGGAGAGGACAGCCCAGGCCGTGGGCCACATGGGCTGGCCGTGGTTGAGGCCGTGGGCCCCACGGCCTGGAGCACCTTCTGCTCCCATGTGGGCCACGCGCCCCCCACGGCCTGGGGGTGATGTGGCACCACGTGATTGGTCGAAAAATGTCTTCTCTCTCCTCCTATTTCTTCCCTCTCTCTCTCATTTTGAATTTCTAAGAAGAAAAATTCTGGTCATCCCGTAAGGCATTCTCTCCAATTTTTCCAAACTTCAAAACACCATATCTTCCTCATCCGGAGTCGGATTTGAGTGATTCAAGTTGGAGAGTGTTCGTATTTGAGTCGTCTAACATCTCCAAGTGGTTTGGTAGCTGTTTGATCGTGATTTCCAGTGGTTGACCACTAATTCCGAACCAGCTTCATAATCCGAGGTAATGGTCTCATCTTAGGGATTTCTTGTTATTTGACCTTCCAAATGCTTGGGGTTTCTTCTTCTATATCTATGTTATTGTTTTATGAAAGCTATTTGAAAAGGTAGCTTGATTATCATTCCAATTGAAATTCAATTTATGGACTTATGTTGACTAGATTTTATGATTCTAGGTTTTACATTTGTTTGTGAGTTGTATTGTGATTAGAATGGCATCTTAGGTTGTTTGATACTTAATTGAATTAATTTTGTGTTAAAATGACTTTGAGATTTGATTTGGTCCTTTGATTGAAGAAATCAAGGATTTGTGTATTTGTTTGTGATTTAGAGAATATAGGTTTTGATTGATGTAAATCTCAAAACCTTGCTCTATATTTTTGTCTAGTATATTGATTGATTTTAATCTCATATATCTAGACTTTGATTGTATATTGATAGCATCTTGAATTAGGACTTAATGAACATTTTGTGATTCAAGTGTTATGTGTGTGAATGAGACTTTGAGTATATGTGTTAGGTGTTTCACATGCTTAGGTTTCTATTCATGGATTTTTGCATCTAGACTTGATTAATTGTGTTTTCACATGTTTAGGTCTATTTGTGCCATAGAATGTATTGATCACATGTTCTATGTTGAAATGAATGTTTGCATCATTTGCATTCACATGATCACACTAGGAAGTCCTTGTAAAAGGCATGAAGTCTTGGTTAGAGTCGGGATGACTCGGATAGCCAAGCAAGAAGTCTTGCCTAGAGTCGGGATGACTCGGATAGGTAAGCAAGAAGTCATGGCTAGAGTCGGGAGGACTCGGATAGTCATGCATGGGAGGCTCCCTAGAGGCAAGAGTGCCTTGGATAGGGAGTTGGCTAACATATTGGTAGGCCTAGGCGTATGGTTAGACATAGACTCCGATAGAGCGGGGTACACGGGATGTGTATGCACTCTTGAGGAATTTCTAATCTACCATCGATGTTGGTTGAGTGTGTTGTCCAATATATGGTGGTTCCGCATCATTGAGGGATTTCATACTTTCCAATAGGGTTGGGTAGGCTTAGACTTCACTAGGTTGGGTGAGCTAAAGATTGGTCACTTTGTGAATGTTCTATGTTTACTTTCCAATAATATAGTACCCAATGGTTGTAGTTCAACCCGTGGATGTTTCCTCCTTGGAGGTTTTACCACGTTAAAAAATCCCTTGTGTTAATTCTTTCTATCTCTTCTCTTATATTTTAATTGTATATTTTATTGTCTTGATTCACAATATTCACTTGTGATGTATTATGAACCAAGTCTTTGTATAGTGTGATTAGAGTATTCATTCTATAGATCAATTTGTATCTTTGATTCTTTTGTATATTGTAATATTTGTTTAGTGACATTTTGATCACTCTTGTAACACATTGAACATCTTACGAAATACAAGCTTATATTGTTGTTATGTTTATTTGATATTTTACCTCACATGACTTGTTGATATACTTAGACATTTCTCTTATGATTGTGTCATCATATTGTCTATGTATGTCTACCTTGGCTTATTGTGTTGTGTGTAAGGCTACCTTGAGGGACAAACGGATGTTTGTTCAAGGGTTTGAAAAAAGGTGTAAAAACCTATTCACCCCCCCTCTAGGTATGCTTTAAGCAATTTAACTTCGTTTGTGTACATTCATTCTGACATCGAGGAAGTGAGTGCTGAAGTAGAAGATGCGATCAACAAGTCGTTAATCCCATCTGTGAGTTCTCCCCCTGTATTAGAACTCAAACAACTTCCTTCTAACCTCAAATATGCCTTCCTAGGGAAGAATGAAACTCTACCAGTGATCATAGCTTCTGACTTAGAGATAGAAAAAGAAGAGAAACTGTTGAAGGTGCTACAAGAGTATAAGGCCGCCATTGGATGGACCATAGCGGACATTAAGGGAATAAGTCCTACCACATGTATGCATCACATTTTTCTAGAAGAAGGAATGAAGCCGTCTAGAGAGGCTCAACGAAGACTTAACCCGAATTTGAAAGAGGTCATGAAAGAAGAGGTCCTGAAGCTACTTAAGGTGGGTATTATATATCCTATATCTGACAGTAAATGGGTGAGTCTGGTTCATGTTGTGCCAAAGAAGTCTGGGATAACGGTGATAGCTAATGAGAACAATGAATTAATTCCTACAAGGAAGACAACTGGATGGAGAGTGTGCATAGATTACCGCAAGCTCAACACGGCAACTAAAAAGGATCATTTTCCTTTGCCATTCATTAATCAGATGCTCGAGCGTTTGGCAGGACATGCTTATTATTGCTTCTTGGATGGATTTTCAGGATACAATCAGATTGCCATAGCTCCAGAGGACTAAGAGAAGACAACGTTCACATGCCCTTTCGGGACCTTTGCATACCGAAGAATGCCTTTTGGGCTGTGCAACGCCCCTGCCACCTTCCAGAGATGCATGATGTCTATTTTCTCTGACATGCTAGAGAAGTATATTGAGGTATTTATGGATGATTTTTCTGTTTTTGGTAATTCTTTTGACCATTGCCTTGATAACTTAACTAGTGTTTTGAAAAGATGCACTGAGACCAATTTAACTCTTAGTTGGGAAAAAAGTCACTTTATGGTGAAATCTGGAATAGTGCTAGGACATGTGATATCTAATAAAGGCATAGAAGTAGATAGAGCTAAAATTGAAGTAATTGCTAAACTTCCACCTCCCACTTCGGTGAAGGGTGTGAGGAGTTTCCTAGGTCATGCAGGTTTCTATAGGCGTTTTATAAAAGATTTTTCAAAGATTAGTCGCCCCCTATGTAACCTCTTAGCCAAGGATTCTTCATTTGTTTTCAATGACGAATGTTTGCATGCTTTTGAATCTCTCAAAGATAAATTGACATCTACTCCTGTTATTATGCCTCCTGATTGGTCCCTGCCATTTGAATTAATGTGTGATGCATCAGACTATGCTGTAGGTGCTGTTTTAGGACAGCGAATTGATAAAGTTCCACATGTTATTTATTACACTAGTCGTACTTTGAATGATGCACAATTAAATTACTCCACTACTGAAAAAGAATTGCTTGCTGTTGTGAGTGCCTTAGAAAAATTTCGTCAATATTTAATAGGATCTAAGGTCATTGTTTATTCTGATCATGCTGCTTTGAAATATTTACTAACAAAGAAGGAAGCGAAACCGAGATTACTCCGGTGGATCCTTTTGTTGCAAGAGTTTGATTTAGAAATCAGGGATAAGAAAGGCAGCGAGAATGTGGTAGCTGATCACCTTTCCCGATTAGTGGAGAATGAAAATGTAGAGGAAAGCACTAAACTGGTGCCAATCAATGAGAATTTTCCTGATGAACAGCTGATGGCGATAGGGGTCAATGATCCGTGGTATGCTGACATAGTAAACTACCTCGCCAATGGCGTCATACCAGCTGACCTGACTTCACAAGCAAAGCGAAGATTCATCTCCATCACTAGGCAATACTTTTGGGACGAGCCATTCCTGTTCAAATATGGCGCTGATCAGATCATTCGAAGATGCGTCCCTGAAGAGGAGCAGCAAGATGTGCTGAAATTTTGCCACACCCTTAGTTGTGGAGGGCACTTTAGTGCTAAGAAAACTGCTCTGAAAGTTCTTCAATCAGGTTTCTTCTGGACTTCTCTATTTAAAGATGCTTACACCTTTTGTATTTCTTGTGACAGGTGCCAGAGAACAGGGAACATTGGTAAAAGAGATGAGATGCCTCTTTCAAGCCAGTTGGTAGTAGAGGTATTTGACGTGTGGGGAATTGATTTCATGGGACCCTTCCCATCCTCACATGGGTTCTTGTACATTTTGGTTGCTGTAGATTACGTTTCGAAGTGGATTGAAGCAGTTGCAACTAAGACGAATGATAGTAAGGTGGTGATAAAATTTGTAACGGAGAACATATTCACCAGATTCGGTACGCCTAGAGCAATCATAAGTGATGGCGGGAGCCATTTTTGTAACAAGGTCTTTGCCTCGTTAATGAAGAAATATAGTGTCAAACATAAGGTGGCGACTCCATACCATCCGCAGACCTCAGGACAAGTTGAGGTAAGCAACAGGCAGATTAAGCAAGTACTAGAGAAGACAGTGCAGCCAAATCGGAAGGATTGGTCACTTAAGTTGAATGATGCATTATGGGCATACAGAACAGCCTACAAAACTCCCATAGGTATGAGCCCGTATAGGATAGTCTATGGCAAGGCGTGCCATCTCCCGGTAGAGTTGGAACACAACGCCTATTGGGCCCTGAAGAAGCTGAACTTCAATTTAGACAAGGCAGGGGAGGAAAGAAGCTTGCAATTGAGTGAACTGGAGGAACTCCGGAACAATGCATATGAAAATGCAAAAATCTACAAAGAAAGGACTAAGAAATTACATGATAGTAAGATTTTTTGTAAAGAGTTTCATCCAGGGATACTAGTTTTGCTGTACCAATCACGTTTGAAGCTGTTTCCAGGAAAGCTGAAATCAAAGTGGGCTGGACCATTTAGAGTAACTCAGGTGTTCCCGCATGGAGCTGTTCAAATTCAAAATCTTTAGAATGGCGGTGCTTTCAAAGTTAATGGTCACAGGCTGAAGCCATACTTTAGCATATCCGAGGTTGTGTGTGTTGGGTCTTCCGTGCTTCAGGAGCCGTAAGACCCCTGTGCGTCTTGCCCAGACGTTAAATAAAGCGCTCGGTGGGAGGCAACCCACCCAGGTATATTCTTGTCAATTTTGTTTTATCGAGTCCCTAATTAGCGTTCCCCTTGCTTTCATATAGGTTTGGGGGTGTTATTTTTATTTTTTCCAAAAAAAAAAAAAAAAAAAAAAAAATATTTTTGTCAGGTCTGCCGCTGTGATAACTGTGCAGCGCATTCTGTCCTTGCACCGCTGCGAGACCGCTGCCCAACAATTGGGAGCGGTTCTCCCTGGGCAAAACGCTGCCCAACCGCTGTGGGTTATAGGCAGCGGTAATGGCAGCGGTACCTTCTGTTCTTGAATCGCTGCTGTACCGCTGCCCAACAATTGGGAGCGTACTATTTTGCCTGACCGCTGCCTAACCGCTGCGCCTATGGCAGCGGTAGTGGCAGCGGTCCTAAAGGTCAGCAGCGCATTCAACTCTGCCGTTTGGACGGCCAATAGGAGTTGACCGCTGCCTAACCGCTGCGCCTATGGCAGCGGTAATGGCAGCGGTCGTGCCCTAATATAAAAGGCACTGTTGCGATGTCACTCTCACCGTTTCTCCCTCAATTTTGTTTCAATTTTTTTTTTGTCTTCCTTTGTCTCCTCTTCTCAAATCCGGTCACCACATCTTCCAGGTATGAGCTTCAATTTATTTCTACTTTGGTTTCATGTCTTCATTGCCTCTAATTGCATGTTCCCACTCCCTTCTCCCCTAATTTTGCTTCCAATTGATATCACTAGGGTTATATGACCGAAAATATGGGGATTGTTGGATGTTGGATGATTTTGGTCCTTTGCATGTGTTATTTGATGAATGCTGATGGATTAGGCAATGAGTGGAAGTGTGTTTTGATGATTTTCATTGGAATAGTGTAACAATTATGCATGAACTTGTGTTTTATATTGTCCAAATACTTGTTATTCTATATTTTTGCTGAGTTCTGCTGTGCTGAATGTGTACTGTTAATATTTGTGCAATGTAGGCACTCGGGTTTACTAATTTTACTGCCGGAATGCTGCTGAAATTTTTGTTGATCAGTGATTGTCCATTTTGTTTGACTATTTGCTTTATTGTTGTTATCTTTGCAGTTATGGCACGGACAGTGGTCAGAGGGGGTCATGTTCCCGCGGATCCAAACCGTAGGCGAGATAAAAGGCCAGTTGAGCAGCAGTTTAAGGGACATCCTGACTACAAGGACAGGTTAAGGAAAGACAGGAACTTCATTCTGGAAAAGGGGATAGCTGTGGAGGAGTTAGAGGACACACCCATACCAGCTACTGTTGCAGCCAGAGGATGGGAAGGTTATGTGCGCAGGCCCTGCAATGCAAATATTAGCATTGTCAAGGAGTTTTATGCGAATATGGTGGACGCGCAGTTTGGGTCACAGAGTGTGGTTGTGGTTAGAGGAGTGCCTGTGGTGCTTTCTGTGGAGACTATTAGAGAGTATTATGGTTTACCACCGCATGAGGAGGTTCAGGAGGCGTTCCCAGGCAAGTATGAGATAGGCTGTGCGCTTCGCAGCAGAGGTGGAGCAGGCTGGAATGGCCAGGAGCTGAAGAGGGGAGATCTTCACTTGGATATTGCCTTCTGGAACTTGTTTATCTCGGCTTCTCTTAAGCCATCTAGTCACACTGGGGAGATTTTCAAGGAAGTATCTCAGGTGTTGTATGCTATCAGGACAGGTAGATACTTTGATGTGGTCACATTCATCAAGAAGGAGATCCGGGGTGTTGGGCGTTTGACAGGGGCAACTATGATATTCCCGTGTTTGATCACAGGCATGTGTGCTGCCGTTGGGATAGGAGTGTATACCAACGCCAGTGATGAGACGACAGAGCCGGAGCGGCCGCTATCACTTTCCATATGGAACACTCAAGCTAGCGTGCGTGGTCTCCCCCTGATTGGCGACGTGTCTGGACGCAAGAGGCGACAGGGTGGTCAGACCGACGACGCAGATGAGCAGTTGGATGCTGCAGACCAGCCGACTGTGGAGCCGCACAGTCAAGGAGAGTCCGGAGCTGGGTCGTCACAACAGAGGCCGGAGTGGGTAGAGTACATGCTATCCTCGATGAGGGACCATATGGATGCTGGGATAGCTGGTTTGAGGACTGATATATACTCCCGTCTGGACGCTCTAGAGATATCGGTCGATCAGATTCGTGCAGCCACCGTCCAGCCAGGCCAGCATCGGCAGCGAGATGACAGTACTCACTTTGTGAAAGTTATTTTTTTATTGACTAGGTAAGCATTGAGTAAACATAGTTTGTCTTATATCATCACAGTTTTTTGGGTGGTGTGGTTTCTCTGAAATAAAGCTACCTTTGAGGGTGGCAGACATGTTTTTGCTGATGCTCTTTCCTTAATTTGGTATTCCATTCGTGAGGCAGACTCCCTTCAGTCTAGCACTATGAAGAATTCAGTGGATGAGCTTTAGACTCTTTAGCAGCTTTAGGTCTCTGGTCGTCCTTCCAATGCTCATTGTATTTTAGAGGTTAATTAGAGCCCTCCCCCGCCGGGTTGTCTTAAGGTTAACACGGATGAGGCTGCTTTTGTTACTCTTGGTCTTGCTAGTTATGCAGGGGTTTTTCGTACATGTAGGGGCTTCATTAAAGGTTGCTTTGTTATTCCTCTTTGTGTCTGCTTTGCTTTTGAGGCTAAATTGGCCGTTGTCGTCCACGCTATTGATTATACTTGGACCTTTGGCTGGCGTCCGTTATGGTTGGAGAGCGATTTGACTTTTGTAGTGGCTATCCTTCGTTCTAGGTCTCATTAGGTTCCTTAGCATTGACGCCCCACTTGGGATACATGTTTAAGCTTACTCTCTCAAATGGACTTTGTTGTC
This sequence comes from Acer saccharum, assembly GCA_030490815.1. Lineage (NCBI taxonomy): Eukaryota > Viridiplantae > Streptophyta > Magnoliopsida > Sapindales > Sapindaceae > Acer > Acer saccharum. Next base: position 49,997,121 of record CM059869.1, on the reverse strand, counting down.
TCTCATATTTATCAGGAAGGTAACCAAGTTACTGGTATTGTCTCTCTTACATGGTAGATTGCTCCAAATTTTTGCACTTCCTTTATTTTTAATGATTTTTGTAGCAGACCTTCTTTTAGGTTTTATTGATTTGTTTTTCTTTTTCTGTTTTCTTTTCTCTTTTGTTCTCTTCCTTTATCTTTAATAACATGTTGGGATGGGGTTGATTCCGATCCCCAACAACCTTACCAAAAAAAAAAAGAAGGGCAAATTACACTAACCTACCCTAAATATATGTATAATAACACTAAAGCCAGAAAGAATATCATAATAACACAAACATACCCTCTGACCATTTACTAACAGTTGACCACTGTTAGTCAATAACGGTTGAGGGGTTAAACTGTCTTTCTCTTAGTATATTATTAATAAATGGAAAAGAAAAATAGCTTGTCCAATCACATATTGACATCTTAGCCTTTAAATTTTAAATTAATTTAAAGCAAAAAACTAATTAAAAGAAAATAAAGACTTGGATCACCAGATCTCCAAAATTTTGGAACGAGATCTAGACCAGATCTCCTTATGGAAGATATCAAATCAATCTCCCCCATGGAGATCCTATTCTAGGAGATGGAGATCATCTGGTTGAGTCTCTATTTTCTGGTAGATAGAGATCGCATGATTAGGATTTTTGGGTTGTAATTTTTGAAGGTTGGAGTCTCACCATTTTGTATTGAAACGAAGGTACCAATTGATTATACCAGAAGATGATAAATGGAACAGACCTCTAAAGTTGGATTTAATCGAGTTCAACACCCATCTCTAGCTTGGTGTCATTCACTGGAATGGCTTTGCTCAACTTTTCACCACCAATGGAACCAAAGAAAACTCCAACTATCTCTGCGGAGAATCTTTAAATTGTCCAACTCCAACTCCAATTTAGAGCTCATGAATCTCTATATTGTCCCTCTGCTTATGTCTTTGTATCCAGTAAGAATTCAGACACATTTGCTATTACACTACAAGAAAATAATGTATTTGTTGACAGTCAAAAACTGTCAACAAAACCTTTAATGACAGTTTTTATAAGTGTCAAGGAAGCTAGTGTCAAGAAATGTTATGACAGTTTTTTTTTTTTTTTTTTTTATGACAGTTATTTCTTGACAGTTTTAAACTGTCAAGAAAGGTTTAAAAATATTTAAATAAAAACTGTCATCTATATTTAATTATAATATTTAAATAAAAAACATTTTTTATTTTTATAAACCATATACCCACCACCTGTCGCCAACAGCCATCCGACCACCTACCTCCGGCTGGCCACCAGCCGGAGACCACCGCCGACCAACCGTCCGACCTGACCACCCACCCCCGACCGTCGGTCACTACAGCCGCCTCCCGACGACCAGTCACCACCGTCGCCGGCCATCAGACCACCCACCTCCGGCCAGCCACCACCACCACCGCCAACCGGTCACCACCGCAGACTGTCTGACCACCCACCTCCTATCGGCCACCACCACCACCGGCACGCCGCCCGGCCATCCATGCCCACTAATTGTCATTATCATGTATCGAACTAGAGACCTCAAGTCCAATGTTGCAAAATTTTACCACTTCACAACAACAGTGGATGTGTTATTATTTGAACAATATTCATATATAACTCATAAAGATAAATCCTTATTACATAAATTTAAATTTATTCAACTAATCAAAATTCTATTTTCTACTACAGACATATATTAAAAAATATTTATTGAAACTTTTAATAAAATTATATTTTTTAAAACATATATAGTTGAGTTATTAGTCAATATTTTATGGTCACGTTTGGTTACACGGTAGAATAGTAATAGGAATGGGAATGAGAATGGAAAGGAAAGGAAAACTAAGTTTTTTGTTTGGTTGGAACTTTAGAATTAGTCTCTGAATCAATATTATTTTGTTTGATTAACAACATAATGGAATGGAGTTAACTGTATTTTGACTAAAATACCCCTAATTATGAATGTATAATAACATATATATTATGGATAATAATAATAAAATATAAAAGTATATTATACATATAATTATATGTTATTTAATATAATAATATATATTATATAATATTATAATAATAATAATAATAATATATATATATTATATAAATATATAAAATATAATATATATATATAATACATATAATGCATATAATATATATTATATATATTATATATAATAACATAATATATAAATATATTATATTATATTTGCTTATATATCATTATATATATTATATAATAATAATATATTATATTATAATAATATATAATATATATATATATATAATATATAGTACATATATATAAAATATATATTTATATATCATTAATATAATATATAATAATAATATATTACTTTTGGAAAGGAGCTGAGGGCATTTTTGTAATGGAGTTGGGGCATATGAGGGTATTTATGGAATATAAATTTTAGTTTGGAATGTAATGGCTTTCCATTGGTTTTTGGATGGAATGCCCGTTCCACCAAAATTGTGGAATCCTCATTCCAATGGAATCACCATTCCAATGCATTTTAACAAACCAAACGAATGGAATGGCTTTCTTTCCATTTCATCTAACCAAACATGGCCTATAAGAGACTCATGACATCATTTGTAATAGACATGATTTGGAATACAACTTTCACTATATAAGAGATATTTCTTAACATGCATCTTGCAATTTAATGAACAAATGTAAGACTCAGATTACTAATTTATATGGGTAATTGGATTATTAATGCGTCTCTTAGTATGAAACAAGAGAGTGCAAAATAAATAAACAATTTTTTAAAAAAAATTGAATTTTTTTAAAAGTAAATGATTTAAAAGTAAATTTATTAAATTTAAAATTTTACTTATCCAATATCGGTTTGCCCAAAAACCGATATCTTACTGTAAAATAAATCCATATCGGGATTTTGTTTGGTGTTGAAAATAGGAAGTAAAAGTTAAAAAAAAATTATTAAAGATAAATAAAAAACTATATATTATGAATGTTTTATAATATAATATATAATATAGTATATATATATATATTATATTATATATTATTATAATAAATAATATATATTTATAATATTTATATAATATATAATATAATATATATTATATATTTATTAAATAATATATATTATATGTTTATATTCTATAAATATATTATTATATATATTGTTTAACCACGAAATGGAATTGAGTTAAATGTATTTTGACCAAAATACCCTTAATTATAAAAAAATCATAATATATAATATAAAATACATATATATTATATATAATATATAAAAATTGTATTTTTTGACAGTTAAAAACTGTCAAGAAAAATGTCTTCCTTGACAGTTTTTAACTATCAAGAACCAAAAACTGTCAAGAAAAATGGTCTTTCTTGACAGTTAAAAACTGTCAAGAAAAAACTATCAACAAAGGTTGTTTTTCTTGTAGTGTTACAATTTGAAATCAAAGTCTTTATTTCTTGATCTCTTTTATTGCTTTTTTTTTTTTTTTTTTTTTTTTTTATAGAAAAACTACCAGTGCAAGATGTATTGTCGAAGAGATTCATGGATCTTCGATTGCTTTTTTTTGTTTTTGAAACTAGATCTTCGATTACTACACGGTGTCACATACAGGTGTTCTTGGTTTGGCAATTGGGGATACAAATTCGACATAGAAGCTTTGGAGTTACAAAGCAATTATAGAGCTCAACAAAATCATCCATGATTTTAGCACACAAATCGATGAAGAATGATTCAACATATTTTCAATTGTTACTTGATTGCAAGCAAGACTCAACTGTTCACCCTCAATGATTTGCTTTTCTTTTGTTTATTATTTTTTGTCAATTTTTTTTTCTAGTTTTTATTATATTTGAAATTCCCTTAAGCAATATAGTGTAAAATATACCTAGGGGGGGGGGGGGGGGGGGGGGGGGTGAATAGGTATTTACTCAAATTCTTCCAATATTAAAAATGATGCGGAATATAACAAAGAAAATGCACACTTGATTAGATTTAGTAAATGAATTGATTTCACTAATACAAGAGTTAATCAAATTACAAGATATGCAATCAATGTAAGATATGGAAGATAAAGAAAAGTAAAAACAAAAATGAACACAAGTGTTTTTACGTGGTAAAACCTCAAAGAGGAAACATCCACGGGTTGATACGACAACCACCGGCAAAGCAATCCACTATATGAAAAGGACTTACACACTCAAGCTACCAACTCATGATATCCGCTCAAGCTATCAACTCCTAATCTACCCTCGGGCTAGTGAATCACCAAGCCTACTTCCTATCCGAGATGTATCCTACACCTCTAGAAAGCAACTTCCTATCCAAGATGCTCACATCTCTAGGAAGATTTCTTGCTTGCCTATCCGGATCCTCCCGACCCTAGACAAGTCTTCCTTGCTTGATTATCCGAGTCCTCCCGACTCTAATCAAGACTCCCTTGCTCTATCCACAAAGCTTCACTCACTTTGCTAGAGACTTCAACCTAATGCAAGGCTATGATCTAAAGTGATGCAAGTGATGCAAACACAAACAAATTAAGCTAGATGATCAATCAAGCAAAATGTACATGTTCAATGACAATCTAGAATATACTTCCAACACACAATCACAAAGATTATCTAGAAATCAAGACATGTAAATCAATAGGAACAAGGTATGAATATTCAATATATCACACTAAAAACCTAGTTCTTAGATCATGAAATTAAACATAGAAAATAACATGAAGCACATCACACATACATTTTCTAGAATCAATTTCATGATAAATCAAGTTTAGCACATATATGTTCAAAACAAATCACAAAGCTAAATCTCAATTAACTAATGATCAAACACCCCTAGCATATGATCTAACATGCTTCTCAACAAATTTCATCAATCAAATAGTAAGAATCAAAAGAAGATCAAAGATGAAATTGAAAAAGAAGAAGTTGAAACAAACAACCTGACCACGTACTGAAAATGAGACTGCTGGGAAAAATGTCGAAGTCAACTGCCTCTAAAAATGCTTGGGGTTTGTAGCTCTCTTCAAGACCAACAATTGTGGTTTTGAATCGATTGATTTCGAGTTCGTATGAGAAAGTTATGATCAAAATAAGAAAACAAAAAAATTGAAGAAAACTGCAGAAATTTCGTGAAAATGTTCTTGAAAATCCACAAGTGTTTTGGAGGGAAGGAGAAGTGATTAAAAGGAGGAGAGAGAAGGTTTTCAGGGCCAATACGAAGAGGTCACATCACCCACCCCGTGGGGGGTGCGTGGGCCTCACGGGACCAGAGAGGGTCCCTGGCCGTGGGCCCCACGGCCTCCCCCACGGGGAGGGGCACACGTGGTCTCATGGCCACTCTAGCCTCTCTCGCGCACTCTCACGTTCTTCAGCCGTATCTTGGGCATCCGAACTCTGATTTCTAATCCGTTTGTGGATTACGAATTGTAACTCCCTCACGCACGACTACAACTATAAAAATTTGAAAAATGGTTGAGAAATCATCTCAGAAAACGATGATGAAGTCAACTTAACGAATGAGAATAAAAAGTAGCATAGTCACATTGTTTGGACTCGAAACCTTATGAATGAGTAATTGAAACGACCGGAACTCAAAAAGGCATTAAATAATAACATGTTCAAGTCCTAAACACAAAATACACAAACAAATAAACACATATTCACACAAGCATGCCATATCAAAGAGATAGTCACAAAGCATGCAATTTCACAATGTTTGTCTATACAAGATCAATGCATGAGCATACTATGAAGTGTGTGAATGTGTTATACCAAATGTTTGAACCACGATGCAGGGACACACATATATGAATTGTGTGTGTGTGCGCTAACGCCTTGCAAGAGGATGGAAGTCAAGATATACCTTTGACGCTTTGCACCTCTTGAAGACGACTTTTGCACTAGACGTTGCTCTTCACTTTTTAAGCTTCCTTTCTTCAAATAATGTCCTAAGCAACAACTAATACAAACATAGAGTGTTTTGCAATGGAATCAAGCCAATACAAATCATAAACCTTATAATATTAATGAAAGTTTAATTAATTAATATACTTTAAATAGTTAATAATTATTTATTGAAGGGTAAAATTTTACTTTTCCTTCTTCCATGACCAATTAATGGCAATCAACCGAAAGTAAATTGTCCGAGCGTATGTTTGTGTTATTATGATATTTTGTCTGGTTTTAGTGTTATTATGCATATATTCAGGGTAAGTTAGTGTAATTAACAACCCCCCCCCCCCCCAAAAAAAAAAAAAAAAAAAAAAAAAAAAACACATTTTATTTGTGACTGGCAAGCATAAGCCAGAACTAAAGGTGTCAAAAGGGCCAGGCCAGGCCGGCCTAACATTTCTTAGCCCACCAGATTTCGGACTCGGGCTTGGGTTAGGCTTATTTACTGTGCAGGCTGAGCCGGGCTGGACTTAGAATTTCAGATTGGATGATAAGCCTAGCCCCAAGATCAATGCCTTGAGGGTTTGGGCCAGAGCGGATTTGGGCCCAAACAGGCCCCAATCAAATGGGCCTTTTATAAAAGTAAGTTTTTTGGGTGAGAATACAAGGATTTGAACCCTTGACATGTTTCTTCATTTGAGCAACACTTACCACTTTACGGAAATCATTTCCTGATGTTTGGATTCAATTTATATATTACGTATTCACATATCATTATATACAAAAACCCACGCTCAAATCAGACCAGTTACCTTCAAAATTTTATTGTGTTTTATTTTCTTTCCTTTTCAACTTCAATTTTTGCTGTAATTATTGATCGCGCTCCAAATGTTCACATTTAGCGCTCCTTTTTCCTATCTTTTTGTACTTGTTTCTCGGGTAAAACCGGGTATTTAATGGATAAAATAAATGTTTCAGGCAAATAGGGAAGTTCAGGGGCATAATTATCATTTTGGACAAATCAGGGGTAAAAGTGCAATATTCGGGACATTTAATGAAGATTCTATGAATAAGGGCAAGCTTAGGGGTGCTGATTGTAATTCGCCAGCCAAATAGCGTAGCACAGCCACGTCACCACATGAAACGACACCGTTTTGGCTTGGGCTCGTGTCAGCATGACATCACCCTTCTTCAAGCTCCAGCCAGGTCGCCATGACCCGCGCGCCCGACCTGTTTACCCGGTTGACCCGGTTTCAACCCGAGTTTGACCCGGTCATTTTCGGTCACTTTTCGACCACTTTTTCGACGTTGCTCCACCCAGATCGGAAGCCCACTCCACACCGCTCCTATTGCACCCATTTTCAGGCTCCCATGGAAAGGTTTTCAACTCCAACAAATCCTCCAAACCTCCATGGAAGTCCATGCTTCAAGATCATTCCAGCGGCCATTCTTCCGCGAACCAGAACGTCCAAGCTCACCAAATCTCAGCGGTTTCATACCGCTAGAAAGGTCCCGTAGTCCAGAAGGTCAGAACTTGTGGCCAACTTCCATTTTTCCACCGTGAGCTCCGACAGCGAGAATAAACCTGTGAGCCAGGGGTGTCGAACCCGCCGAGACGACCGACTTGGAAGATATTTTTGTCCAAACCTTCCCCAAATCATTTCCCTATATATATACATCCTTCTCTAACCTAAAACACACCTCCCAAATATCCAAAAGTCACACAAATAGTCTAGAATAGCTTAGTATAGCTTAGAATAGCTTAGTGTAACTTAGATTGTCACCAAGAACACCCACTTCACCTTAGTTATTTTATGTAACTAAATATTGATGTTGGGATTTGTTGTACTTTGTGTATTATCTATTATATTTGTTGATTGTCTATGTTGAGCTTTAATTCATATATGTGTTGATTGAATTAACAAGTTGATTAACATGTAATACAATTTAGACCATGCATGAATAACTCTTGATGTATGTGTCTTTATTAAGGGTTTTAGACTATCCTAGGTAATCAATAGAAATCAACTAATTGATTGGGTGATTGCACTTGTACACCAATATCCCAACATCCCATCTCTCATTACCACTTTTGCAAGACCATTGCATTAGATGGTAATTAGTTAGTTAGTTAGTTAGTTAGTGTAATTTAGATAAAAGCAATCTTAGTGTAATTAGTTGTAGTTAATTTATGCCATCTTAGTATAATTTTAGTTTAATTGCTTGCTTGCCATCCTTTTAGTTTAGTTGCTTACATGCCATCCTACACCATTTACTTTTCTTGCATGTAAATATGTTGTAATTAGTGTAATTAGTATAATATATATATAAGACTAGAACCGATAAAAGGTACCTCACATCCCTGTTGAACAAACCGTACTTGTCGTTATGCGATCGTAACGATCCGTGCGCTTACGGATAAACACACACGCCCCATCCTTTTACCGACAGTTTAAAGAACTATCGCGTGTCCCGTGCGCCGATCAAGTTTTTGGCGCCATTGCCGGGGATATTTTATAGAACCGTTTCGAGCGTGTCAATTATTTTATAAAACAAAAAATATATATATAAATTAATTATTCACTATTCAGGCCAGATTTTTCGAGTTTGGACCGGGCTAAGCCCTCACAGTAATTTATAAAAGCCCAACCCTTATTTGGGCTTTGGGATATTAAACCCAGATCATATTCGGAATATCTACAGTATCGGGCTCGGGCCGGACCGGATTTATCCGGCCCTTTTGACACCTCTAGCCAGAACATACTTTTAACAGTACGTAGTTGTGCGCATGATAGTCTTTTAACTGTGGAGTGTATTTTGAAGTATGGAAATTAAATTTGAAACACTCAAATTAAATTAGAGAAAAAATCCATCAAACACACCAATAAAACCCAAAATGAAATTAAAAGAGGTATGCAATAGATTTGTATAATCATTAATAAAATTTCACTAAGCCACCAATAGGACAATCAATGGGTAATTAATCCCGATTATACAGAAAAATAACATAAAATCAATGAAGATCAATACATGATCATCAAAACCAAAACTCGCAAAAATAGGAATAATGAAATTTCCAAAATGCAGTTTGTGATAAGAAGTGGAGCAGCAACTAATGGCTTATTGATCAGTCTCTTCCTCATAATCAATACTGCTCTTGTTCTGACAGCTGCTATAATCATCTTCATACAAATCAGCCATTTCCACATCCTCTCAGTAACCCTAATCCTTGATCTTCCCTTACTAATTCTAGGATTGCAATCTAAAGTGGCACCACCAATGTCATGGCTTTCACAGTACTGTTGTTGTTGTTTTTCCTCTTCTTCTTCAGCTAGTAAATGGGGCGGAGGCAGCTCTGAGTCCTCTCGCTCCCATTCTTTGACATCCATACCCCATTCGACGTAATCCACACCTGTCATTGCTAAAGCTTCCACTGAGATCGACATGACAATGATCAATCAGATGATTTTACTTATGATCAACTGAATAATTTCTTTGAGAATATTAGTGAGTTTGATTATTATTTTCATACATTGCAAATTATATATATAGGCACACCAAATAGAGATGAGATGCGTGGACTATTATACTTTGAATTTTCAAATTGAAAATCACGGGTAGCATATTGCAAATCAAAAGGTCAGGTGTGAATGAATGAATGAATTAAATCAATACAAATTAAAGAAGAAAAAAAACAATATTCTCGTGATCATCTCATTGACTTAATTACCTAATTCTATTGATCAACATGCAAATTTATAAGCTATATAGAAATTCTGACATTTTTGCTGATGTTGTATTGATTATAGCCATGACGCATGCCCTCTATAATTTATTAATGCACTAATTGCACAAATGTCCCCTAAGTTTAAGCATAATTGCATGCATATGGAACTTTTACCCATAATTACACAAACATCCCCTGCCGTTAGTTGATTTCTATTAACTCTAACCGTTGACCACAATTTTAACCCACAAAGACTAAAGTGTCCGTAGTTACCTATTTTTTATTTAAATTAATAATTAAAAAACGAAACAAAAAAGACAAAGAAAACAAAAAAACAAAATCAATCATTTTTTTTTCTTTCATTTACTCAATCCCCAAACACAATCCAAAAATAAAATTCACAAACAAAAACCAAAACTCAATCCCATAAATCAAAATCAAAACCAAAACTCAAATCCTCAAACAACAACCAAAAATCAAATCCACAAATAAAAACCCAAATCCATCAATATAACAACCAGTTAACCACATCCATTTAAAAAAAATAAAAAAAAAATAGAACTTCAACCTAGAAAGTTAAAAATCCACTGTTGAAGTTCTAATTTATTATTATTTATTTTTTTAAATGGATGTGGTTAATTGGTTGTGAAATTGATGGATTTAAGTTTTTATTTGTGGATTTGATTTTTGATTGTTGTTTGAGGATTTGAATTTTGATTTTGATTTTTGAGATTGAGTTTAATTTTTTTTTGCTAAGTTTTTTTGGATTGTGTTTGGGGGTTGAGAAAAAGAAAGAGAAAAAAAAATGATTGATTTTGTTTTTCTATTTTGTTTGTCTTTTCTATTCGTTTTTTTAATTGTTAATTTAAATAATAAAATAGGTAACTAGGGGCACTTTAGTCATTGTGGGTTAAAATTGTGGTCAATGGTTATAGTTAACGGAAGTCAGCTAACGACAGGGGATGTTTGTGTAATTATGGGTAAAAGTTCCATATGCATGCAATTATACCTAAACTTAGGGACGTTTGTGCAATTAGTCCTTTATTAATAGGTGTTCTCAAGCTTTAAGTCACAATCTAATTAATTAATTAAACTTTAAACATAATATGGTATTATCATAACGTTTTCTGTTGAAGTAAATGAATTGTTAATTAATTGTAGCACCAAAACTATTAATGGCACCTATATTGTTTATATATTATAGGGTTCAAAAATTAAATGGCATTTTTTCAAAGTGTAATTTTAAGAGGAGAGTTTCTCTTTACAATATAATGTTTTTCTTTCTACACTTCATTTCTAAAACACTCCATTCTAAAAATTTAAATTAAAAAAAAATAAAAAATTCTAAAGACACTTCTTCTTTTTTCCAAAATTATACCTTTTATCTTTTGGCACTCCTATTCTAAAAACATTCTATTTAAAAATAAAATAAAATAATTCTAAAGACACTCCATTTTATTTTAATATTACCAATTTTTAAATACTTCTCTTTAGAAAATTTGAAAGGGGAAATGGAAAAGAGATGTGAAGTAATCAAATAAAAATAAAACAGAGAATAAAACAGAACAAAAGTGAGGAGATCAAAACAATAAGAAAACTGCTTTGGAGATCAATCTGTGAAAATAGGAAAACAATATTTGTTTTACTCTTTTGGATTTAAGTTGGGTAAAAAAATAATTTTAAAAATATTTTTATGGATAAATAATTTTTTCTAATGATAGTGATGATTGAATGTGGGTAGTACTTGAGAAAAAACACCGATTATTTTGATGGTGTGTGAGAAAATAATTATTTTGAAAAGAAGAAAATGATATTTTAGGGTTTGATAGTGTGTGAGAAAAAAATTAATTTGAAAATAAGAAGATGATATTTTTGGGTTTGTAAAACAAGAAAAAAAAAAAAAAAAAAACTAAAGATGTCAAAAATTTGTTTTCTAAAAAAATATGGTTTAGAGTGTCTTTAGAATTTTCTTGTCTTGTTTAGTAATTTTAATTCAGGTTAAAATTGTTATTAATAAAAAAAAAATTAAAATGGAATGTAAACAAATAATTAATAGATAGTCAATAACAATTCTCTTATAAGAGTATCATTAATTTTTTAACTTAAGTTTATGACTAAAATACCCTTAAAACACATTCACAAAAATAAGTCTTGCGCTTTTTTGTGTTTCTGATACCTATTTTGGTGTTTTCGAGACTTTTCAAGTAATTTTCAAGACTTTTCAGGTAATTTCCGAGACTTTTCCAAGACGTTTTGTAATTTCTAAGACTTTCTGAATAAAAAGAAAATTTTCCAATTTTTTTTTTTTTTTGTTGTTGTCATCTTCTCCCTTGAAATCTCCATTAGAGGTCGACTTTGACCTCCAATGGCGGTCTTTCATCTCCATTGAGGGAGGACTCCATTGGTCCTCCCTCAATGGAGGTTTTTGAAAGAGGAAAAAAAAAAAATCGTTTTCAGAGGTTGAAGAAACAAGGGCTTTTTGGAAAATCACTTAATTTAGTGTCATTTAAACTTAAATTATTAAACCTGTGATAGTCTTAAAATTCAAACCAAAAAGAGTGATATTTCTCACCATTTTCACTATATTTGAGGGTCATTATCTCTGGTCACACTACTACAAAAATGTTAAAAGACATCACTAGAAATCACTAAACGAAATCGGTTTTGGTAACCGATTTTAAAAAAGCTTTTAGACATCGGTTTTTATAAAAACCGATGTCTTAAAAATTACAATTTCAAAAGACATCGGTTTTTAAGAAAACCGATATTAAAAAAAAAAAAACGTTTAGACATCGGTTTTTATAAAAACTAATGTCTTAAATTTTGCATTGAAAAGACATTGGTTTTTATAAAAACCAATATTAAAAACAAGCGTTTAGACATCAGTTCTTATAAAAACCGATGTGGATTAAAAAGCAAAATTCTGCACTGCAAATTTGACCTATGTCCATATTCAAGTGCGCATCTCTAAAAATACTCAACGTTATTTGCTCAACTTTTGACACAAGAAAGTAGACATGCAAACAAACACTTTTAAATCAGAAAATATTCCAAAAATCGATTTGGAAAAGTGTAAAAATGAGTGATGAAAACAGCTCACTCGCGGATTCGCGAATCACTTCTGACCTTTGACTGAATAATTGATCATAACTTTCAAAATACCGCCCATAATTTTATGTTCTTTATACCGTTGGATTCGTATCGAAAAATTGAAAAATCCAATGTGGATGAAAAAAATTATTTCGTTGCCAAAAGATACAGTTTTCAAATGACAATGGATCATCCACATTATCATCAGAGATGACACCATATGCCTCTCTAATACCTAAATAGCGATAAGGTTGTCGTACAACCCTCCCACTACATTTAGGTGGTAGTGTGATCTGACTAGGAATTGTCTAACTAACAAATGTCGATGGAACAACAACTTTGTCAACAATTTTTGTTAATTGATCACTGGTCCAACCAGGTTCTAATTCATTTAATACAATCTTACTATAAGGATTCCCATATCTTGATAGGCTTATTTCGTGGACAAACCACGTGTTGGAGATTGTATGTAAGGGTAGCTTAAGTGATTCATAATCAAGCTCAAGACCCTCTCATGTCCTCAAGGTTGACAAGCACACCAAAGGTATATCTCTATGTGCTTAATTACTTTGAAGAGATAGTTGCACACACTCACAACTCATGCATAGTGTTTAATTCGTGTATGTTGTGTGTCTTATATATGTGCATTAATGTTCATTAACATCTCTTCTTACATGCTTTACATGATTGCATTTTGTATGACCTAAGCCATGTCAATAGATGACTTAGGATTGCATTAATTGTGTTGGGCGCTGTACAAAGCGCTGTTGAAGGCGCTATACGTACAACGCCTATATGAGACCTGGTTGAAATTGGCTCTTTAATGCATCAGGTCTGATGCACTTTGAAGAGGCGTTGTACGGGCACTGTTCAGAAGCACTGTACGTACAGTGCCCATCTCAGACCCGAGAGATCAGTCATGTGGCACTGTTCAAGCGCTCTACGAACAGCGCCTATGAAGAAATGTTCTTCATTTCCCAGGTAGGCGCTTTACAAGTCGCTCTACGTACAACGACTCGTACAATGCCCAAGGCAAAACAGGTGTCACTTTTCAAAATGACCACACTTCATTTAGACACCCTATATATATGCCACTTTGACTTTAGGTCAATCAAGTGAGTTTATTTTCAGATTTCATACTTAGGATATTTTTCAAAGCAAGAAAAATACAAAAGAACTCACCTTTAACCACTCAAATCAAATCCTTTGTACATCAAATTTCATATTGCATCTTCTATGTCTATATAGAAAGCATCCATGCATGGGTTTGCATCATCACAACTTGCTTGGTAAGATTTTGATTGACTTCATCTTATTTTAGTATTTTTACTATCAAGCCATCTCTTTTAAATTACTTGTATGTTTTAGATCATATGCTAAATACAAGAAAAGAGAATTGATTGTGATGAATTGATTGAGTGTTGTATTGTGATAGCTATCTAGGTTTTGCTTAATCTTGATAAGCTAAGCTATTTGACATGTTATCTAGCTCTTGATATCTAGGGTTGATTTAATTGATTATATCATCATCCTAGATAAGCATCTAAGGTTCCCTAGCCTTGTTTGTTATTTGAATATTCATACATATTAACATAGGTTGCATAATCTCTTCATTGAGAATTAAGTCTTGGGACTAAGGTTGCTTAGGCCTCAAGCAATTAGAACTAAAGCCACTTTTAAAGGCCCGCGTGGTAGAAGTGGGGGGTTATTGACCAGAGTGTTAGACGAGGTCTACATAGGTTGTAAACTCCATTTCAATTAGTGGATTTCGAGGTTCGAGTGTGGCGCACTAAACAGCCCATGGTTTTTCCCTATGGTTGGGTTTCCACGTATATATTAAGTGTTATTTAATTTTCGCACTATATTACACTTGCTATATTATATTGACTATTAGGGGTATTTTCATAATCCTGACCATACACGAAAATTGGGTAAAATTAGTTAAAATCTATTCACCCCCCCTCTAGATATATATCATACACACCGAGCGTTATTTGTTTCAATTGGTATCAGAGCGGGTTCCTAGATATACTTAGGTGATCCTAGCTCATTTTTGGTGTGTTGTGCATTTGTGTGATTTTTGCTCATTCATTCATTTTGCATACATTTCATTCATTCATTATATACAATGAGTGGATACGGTAGCAACCATGAGGGTGCGTCAAGTACACGACCTCCTCTCCTCGCCGTTGTGAATTATGCCTCATGGAAAGGCAAGATGGAAGCGTACGTGTGCCAAATCCATGATAGGGCATGGATGGCTATTGAAGATGTGTATGCACCTCCTATAATGACTCCCACGGGTGGTAGAGAAGAAGTACTTAAGCCTAAGGCTCAGTGGTCCACTGAAGAGTTTGAGACTTGAAAATGGAATAGGAAGGCATGGCATGCTCTTCTATGTGCAGTGGATGAAAATCAGTACAAACTGATTCAGAACACTAGGATAGCCAAGGAGGCATGGGATATCCCAGAGGTTGCACACGAAGGAACCGACGTCGTCAAGGATTCCAAGCTACAAGTCCTTCAAATGTAATTTGAGTTGCTTAAGATGGAGGAGGACGAGTGCTTCAATGACTTTGAAGTCAAGTTGATGTATATTGTCAATCTAGGAAGGCTCCTAGTATTTCACCTCCTAAAAAGCAAAAAGGAATTGCTTTGAAAGCTTCCAAGGTTGAGAAGGAGGAAAAAGGTGACTCGGACGAAGACACGGCATTGTTGCTTAGAAGATTCAAGAAATTCATCAAGTTCGAGAAGAAAGGTCTTGGATCCAAAGGCCAAGACTTGAAGAAAAAGGCTCCCTTCAAGAGTTTTGAGCCTATGCAAGAGAAGAGTGAAAAGAAAGGGGTCCAATGCTATGAGTGTGGCGGTATAGGACACATCTCACCGGATTGTGGGAACTTGAAGAACAAGATGGCAAAAGTGATGACCACCACGTGGAGTGAAAGTGATGACTCCGGAGAGGGAGACAAGTCATCAAGTGATGATGAGCTTACCATCGACTACACGGCATTTGGAGCCACTTGTGTAGAAAATAAAGTTGTTGGTAAGAATGCCTTGACTAGTGATCCCATAGAAAAAAGAGATGAAGAAGTAGCTCTATAAGAGATAGGTGTAGCTACTCATTGGGACATGGCACTCATTAACTCAAGAGACCAAGGTGAAGGTCTTAATGAAGGAAATGACTCCATAGGTGAGATGGAGAGTGGAGGAGATAGCTCAAGTGTAGATGACTCCTCATCTAACTTTACAAATGGAAATGTAGAGAAAATGGATGTTCATGACTTTATAGTCAAGTGTGAAAGTTCATTGAAGAAGAACAATAGAAAATTGAAGATTTTAGAGGATGAAAATCTAGAACTTTCAACACACAATGACCACTTACGTAAACAAGTGGAAACATCCAAGATGATTGAAGACAAGCTAAGAGATGAGCTAGCTTTGTCTAAGAGGAATGAAGAAGGGTTGAAGAGGGGGCTTGATGAAGCTAAAGAGTCATTGACTCGAATGACCTCAAGCACCAAGAAGCTTGACCACATGCTTCGTGTTGGAAAGAACCCTTGTGACAAGAAAGGTATTGGGTATGAAGATTACAAGGAGATCTCCACTCCAACCAAGACCATCTTTGTCAAGAGTTTGGGCAAGAATGAAGCCTCACTGGTGCACACACCTAGGAAGAAAATCGATCTAGGACAATGCTCAAGAAGTGCACATGTGAAGGAAGCCCCAAGGAGACAACCTCAAGCTCAACGCGTAAGAGTCTTTCAAGTCAACATTCCTCAACAAATGACTCTCAATGGAAAGAGACCAATCATGCAAAATGAACCAAGGAAGCAAGCTAGACCAGTTCAACAACAAAGAAGGTTTGAACTCGCTCAACCACAAAGTCATGGGAAGGCTCCTATGCATGCACAAGGACATGGTATGAATTCTAAATTTATCCCTACATGTCACTTTTGTGGTATTAATGGTCACATTAGACCAAATTGCTTTCATTTCATTAAATTATGTAGAATCAAAAGCATGATTGAAAAGAGAATGACAAGAGCTAGAATGCATGCTAATAGGAAGGAAAATATTCATATTCATGATCCTATTATTTTCAGAACTCTTGAACCATTGACCACTAGGAAGAAAAATGTCATATCTATGTGGATAATGAAAGATGAACCCACTTGCTACGAGACTAATAAGTCTCAAATAGGTTCAACTAAGTCCAATGGACTTGGTAGGTCCATAGGACCTCATGACCTTCATTGATGAAGGGTGGTGATGACCCCATATGGGGAACTCAAGCAAAGAGAACAATTGCATTCTTGTTACATGCAATTTTTTTTGAAAAATCTTATGCTTCTTTGTTGATTGCTTGAGTAAGCTTGGTTGCACATATGTATATATGTTTTCAATTCAATAAGTGTGAACCTTGCTTGTTTACAATCCATGTCATATTTATGTTCAAACATGCATTTTTGGACTAGGAGATTTACTTAGTAAGTATGATTTGGATGACCTATAGTTATCTCCATGACATGATGATTCTTAATGACATGCTTAAAAATTGAAAAGCATGAGTTGTTTTTAACATGCTAATGAAATGAGTAGCATGAAATTCATATGACATACTCTAATGAAAAAGCATGAATTGATGATTGCATATTCTTAAATGCAAAACTTGTGTGAAAAAGCTTATAAGACTCAAAATGAATAAAGGATCTTGCATCCGTTCAAAGGATTTTAAAATCCAAATGTCTCTCTTTCTTTATTAGTTGAACATGGCTACTATCATACGGATATCTTATCCGGAAAAATCAAACAGGGTGCAAAGTCACTCATGCTATGTTTCGCTTATAAAGTTGGATATAATTGCTCATAAATTAAAATCAATGAAAACTCTATATCCTTGCTTTTCTCATGACAATGGTGAAATTGGTTTGAATTCTTATTAGAAACCTTTGTCATTTGCTTTGCCAAATACCATTGTATTTTGGACTTGAATGCTACATGTCTTATATGCAAAGCATTTTTTATTCACATGTTTCAATCAAAATAAATCTCTTTGTTTCTCTCCAATTGATAGAGTTGCATAAAGTGCATTTTATGATTATGCAAATGACTTGAATGCTATCATCTCTCTTTGCTAAGTGACCCGGTTAGGGACTACTCCTTTGCCTATATCATGACAAAAAGGGGGAGTAGACTGGTGGTAAGGGGAGTGGCAAATTGTAGTAGCAATTGTGCATGTTGGGGAGACTATACATTGAGGGGGAGTAACCCATTGAGGGGGAGCATTGCATTCATCATACATTGCTTGATGTTGTAGTTGTACTTAAATTCTTAGAATGCAAATGCTTGTTTTTATTCTCACTTGATTCATCTCACTTTTTACTTGTATTGGAAAGTTTAGAAACTTTGCTTTCAGGGATTGATTGTTCTACAAGAGATTGAAGACTTCAAGATTTTTTTTAATTATCTCTTTGTATAGTAGATAATCATTGTTGACCTATAGTTTCTATTATGGTGTGAGGAATCATTGTGAGTGGTGGTTTTGTCACGAAATAGCCAAAGGGGGAGATTGTAAGGATTCCCATATCTTGATTGGCTTATTTCGTGGACAAACCACGTGTTGGGGATTGTATGTAAGGGTAGCTTAAGTGATTCATAATCAAGCTCAAGACCCTCTCATGTCCTTACCAAAGGTATATCTCTATGTGCTTAATTGCTTTGAAGAGATAGTTGCACACACTCACAACTCATGCATAGTGTTTAATTCGTGTATGTTGTGTGTCTTATATATGTGCATTAATGTTCATTAACATCTCTTCTTGCATGCTTTACATGATTGCATTTTGTATGACCTAAGCCATGTCAATAGATGACTTAGGATTGCATTCATTGTGTTGGGCGCTGTACAAAGCGCTGTTGAAGGCGTTGTACGTACAGCGCCTATATGAGACATGGTTGAAATTGGCTCTTTAATGCATCAGGTCTGATGCACTTTGAAGAGGCGCTGTACGGGTGCTGTTCAGAAGCACTGTACGTACATCGCCCATCTCAGACCCGAGAGATCAGTCATGTGGCGTTGTTCAGGTGCTGTACAGAAGCGCTCTACGAACAGCGCCTATGAAGAAATGTTCTTCATTTCCCAGGTAGGCGCTGTACAAGTCGCTTTACGTACAGCAACTCGTACAGAGCCCAAGGCAAAATAGGTTTCACTTTTCAAAACGACCACACTTCATTTTGACACCCTATATATATGCCACTTTGACTTTAGGTCAATCAAGTGAGTTTATTTTCAGATTTCATACTTAGGATATTTTTCAAAGCAAGAAAAATACAAAAGAACTCACCTTTAACCACTCAAATCAAATCCTTTGTGCATCAAATTTCATATTGCATCTTCTATGTCTATATAGAAAGCATCCATGCATGGGTTTGCATCATCACAACTTGCTTGGTAAGATTTTGATTGACTTCATCTTATTTTAGTATTTTTACTATCAAGCCATCTCTTTTAAATTACTTGTATGTTTTAGATCATATGCTAAATACAAAAAAGAGAATTTATTGTGATGAATTGATTGAGTGTTGTATTGTGATAGCTATCTAGGTTTTGCTTAATCTTGATTAGCTAAGCTATTTGACATGTCATCTAGCTCTTGATATCTAGGGTTGATTTAATTGATTATATCATCATCCTAGATAAGCATCTAAGGTTCCCTAGCCTTGTTTGTTATTTGAATATTCATACATATTCACATCGGTTGCATAATCTCTTCATTGAGAATTAAGTCTTGGGGCTAAAGTTGCTTTGGCCTTAAGCAATTAGAACTAGAGCCACTTTTAAAGGCCCGCGTGGTAGAAGTGGGGGGTTATTAACCGAAGTGTTAGACGAGGTCAACATAGGTTGTAAACTCCATTTCAATTAGTGGATTTCGAGGTTCGAGTGTAGCTCACTAAACAGCCCGTGGTTTTTCCCAGTGGTTAGGTTTCAACGTATATATCAACTGTTATTTAATTTCCACACCATATTACACTTGTTATATTATATTGACTATTAGGGGTATTTTCATAATCCTGAACATACACAAAAATTGGGTAAAATTAGTTAAAATCTATTCACCCCCCCTCTAGATATATATCATACACACCGAGCGTTATTTGTTTCACTTACTTCGAGGCTTATGATCATTCATATAGTTTTCTTCAAGAAACGTTGCTTTTGTCGATACAAACACTTTGTTTTCTTAAGGACTATAGAAGTATCCTCCTCTAGTCTCTTTGGAATATTCTACAAACATGCATACTTGTGAACAAGGTTCCAACTTTCCACATTTGTTCTTCAGTACATGTACTGGACACCTCCATATGCGAAAAATGTCACAAACTAGCTTTACGACCATTCCAAAACTCTAGAGTAGTCTTAGGAACAGATTTGGATGGAACTACATTTAATATGTAGGCCGCTGTTTGTAGTGCATATCCCCCAAACAATTTGGTAATGATGAGAAACTAATCATAAATCTCATTATTTCCATCACAGTCTTGTTTCTCCTCTCCGCAAAACCATTATGTTGTGGTGTTCCTAAAGCTGTGAGTTGGGATACAATCCCATGCTCAACCAAGTAGTCCTCAAACTCTTGGTCAAGATACTCACCTCCACGATCTAATCGTAAAGCTTTGATAGTTTTACCTAATTAGTTCTCAACTTCAACTCGAAATTCTTTAAACTTTTCAAATATTTCCGACTTACGTTGCATTAGGTAAACATATTTGTTTCTAGAGTAATCATCACTAAAGGTGACATAATACTCATAGCAACCCCTAGCTTTAACATTCATAGGTCCGTAGACGTCTGAATGTATAAGCTCCAGTGGTTGTGTAGCTCTAAGTCCTTTTCCAGTAAAAGGTCTTTTGGTCATTTTACCTTCTAAGCAAGACTCACCGACAGGTAAAGTGTCGATCTCTAACTAACGTAAAGATTCGCATTTTACTAGTCTATATATCCTGTCAAGGTTGATGTGGCCAAGTCTCAGATGCCACAAATATGTTTCATTATTTGGAGAAATCTTTTATCGTTTTATTTTAGGTTTTTCAACTTTCTGGTAAACCTAGGAATGTAATAAACATTGTCCAATAAAAGAAAACAATTATTAAAAGCTAGTCTAACTACTCTCACTACAAAAAGGCCACCTTCATTAAAAGCTAACTACTCTCATTAAAAGCTGAAACGACATTCCCTGATCCAATGCGCATTGAGAAGGCCCCCTTCTCTAGCTTTGTCCAAGAATTAGTCCACTGCACAGAAGAACAAACATAGTTAGTGGCCCCTGAATCTACTATCCAAGGTGAAGAATCATCTTCCACTAAACAGGATTCAATGACAAATAAATCTGATTTACCTTTCACTTTCTTCTTTTAGAGAGCTCCTCGAGGTACTATGGGCAGTTCTTTTTCCAATGACCAACCTTGTCGCAATGGAAACACTTTCCTTTTGCTTTATTGGTTGTGGTGCTCTTCTTCTTACTTTGAACTTGTTTCTTCTTAGGCTTATCCTTTGCTTTGCCAGCAGACCTCTTCCTTTTCTTAAATCCAGAAAAAGATGGTTCAGCAACATTTGCCTCACTGGATTTACCTTTGTTGTCCTTTGTCAAGGACTCAAAAGTTGTGAGCTCATTAAGCAACTGAGTCAGACTGAACTTCAACTTGTTCATACCATAGTTACTTTTGAACTCATCAAAGCTCTTCGGAAGAGTTTTCAATATGATGCTTACTTGGCTAAGTTCATCTATGGCCCCACTATTGACTTCAACTGTATTGAAATGGGACATCATCCCTAAGACATGTTCCCGAACTGATGCTTCCTCCTTCATGCGAGCAATCATTGCGGAACGAACAGCTTCGTGTCGCTTTTGCTCAAAAGGTTGCCCAAATATGGCCTGCAATGACTTCATCATCTTATATGTTGTAGTCATTGCTTTGTGCTTCGAAACAAGCACATCGGTTATGTTTGCTAGCAAATAAATGTGGGCCATTTCATTTTCTAAAATCCATTTTTCGTGAGCCTCACGAACATTTCATGCTATGTTATCTGTAGGCTGTGGAGGACATTCCTCCTAAGCATAAATTTTAGGTCTTTGGTGACCAAGATTGCATTAATGTTTTTTTTTTCCATTTTGTATAGTTATCCCTAGTTAATATCTCATTCTCAAGAATTTGAAGTAAAGCAGAAGACATTGCTAAAATAAACATAAATAAAAATAAATTCATTCACTCATACATTTAAATCATTGATGTGTAAAATTGTGTTATAAAAACCTAACTCGCAAGTGCACGAATCATGAGATAAGTACAGCGGCAAGTAGGGATCGTTCCCACGAGGAAAAGTGATTTATTGACTAAAACTAATTCTAATTAAAGCTAAGCAATTAAAAGTAACCAAGAGATTGTGTTTAATGATTGAGTGGATTAAAACTAAATTAAACTAAGAAAGCAACTTAACAAAGAATTTGTGTGTGATCACGAGGTGAGAGAACTAGGTCATCAATGATCCCCAATTATGAGTACTCAATGTATGGAATTAACTTGTAAGAAGCTCAATCAATTTAAGGGTTCATTCTTTATCTTTAATATGACTATTACCGTACGTTCGCGAGATGAGTCACGTGTTCCCAACCATTATCCACCCTTTGATCTATGGTGTGAACAATAATCGAAAACCCATTAAGTACAAGAATAAAGAACCGAAATCTAAACTTTGCTTTGATCTATGCTAAAGATAAATTTTATTTATTCAAGTGAGCATTAATCAAGATTATGATTTGATCCATTCTCTAACCCTAATTCTCAGATAATCTTGACCCTAAATTCATGCCAAATCATCATTCACCCTTTGATCTATGGTGTGAATGAAGATTGAAAATAATGAGGAATCAAATAGTTAAGCACAATGAATAAATCAAGAATTAAATTGATGAAAGAATAATTAATCCATACACAAGCACTTCACAAAAGGTTCACATTGATTCCCTAGTTATGGGATTAGTTACACATTATGGAAATAAAAAGACAAGAGATAGATAAGATAAAACCCATTGAGGCCTTCAACGAATTCTTCAAAGCTTTGATGTTGGAATCTTTTTCGTCTTCGAATCTTCTATGTGTAAAGATTGATGAGAGAATTGTGTGATGAGTTGTGTAGGGAAACAGTCTGTAATTCGGAGGGTGAGCGAGAGTGAAAACCCTAAAATCTTTATGCCTTTATAAGCCTCAATGTCCTGAACGAGAAAAGACTCCTTGCGCAGCGTAGATTGCCAAACCGCTACGAGTACTGCTACGAAAGCCGCAGCGGTCTCGACAACAGTCTTCACATCATGATAAACGCTGTGGCTTTGGGAGCGTGATTGGGAGCGGTCAGGACAGCGGTCTCGACTGTTCTTGGAACGCTTCTGAAACCGCTGTGGAAATTAGCAGATTTATTGACAGCGCCTTGCTTAATTGCTGAAAAGACCCTAGGATCCTCAGAAATAGCACTTTTCTTCTGAAATTCTCCAAACACAACATTTTGATCCAATAACCTGAAAATACTCAAACACACACATTAAATCCCTAAAAGACTCGAGAAACGAGCAATTGATTAGAGGAATAGGGATCAAAAACATATACAATATATGACCGATCAATCATGTGTAAATTATTTGGCATATAGTTAAACATGATGCATGAACATGTTTAATGAACAAGAAAAAATCCCTAAAAAAGTTACTATGCCACGACAACCCAACATATCACAAGCAAGTGTCGCCTTAGGGTCGGTCAAGTACCTGCAAGTTGGATCGAGACATTCTCAATTAAATGATACACCAGAATAACTCTTTATTATTATATTTAACCATTGTTTATTTTAGTTAGGATTTTAATTAACCATTTAATATAAATCCCTGTGAGCGTAACCCATCATTTCAGATCTCATGAACTTAACTTGAGAGTTGCTGCCTTAGGGTCAATCAATCCCAAAATACATTCAGAAATCATATCTGTTTGGAAGTTAACCTTTGTATTGACTCTTATGGAGACCTTCCTTAGGAAGGACGAAAACAAAGCCGTCTTTAGGCCCCACTTGAATCTCATGGTGTTCAACTAATGATAGAGACCGCGGGATATAATGTTATATATCCCACTCCCATTCACTATTTACGGTTAGGGTTTTCTAATGCACCTAGATAAACGTAGATTAAACGGCTAAGAAGAATCTAGTTATTTATGTTATGTTACTAGAATCTTATCCTATTAACATTAAATAATAAACCAGATTTTTAACTATTAAAAACTAATTTATTATTAGAATTATAATATATGTAAACTATTTTAAATATATTAGAGTTAAATGTGATGGTTACCAAGTTTTAACTATTTAAACTAAAACCACATTATTCGGTCTAATTATTATTAAGGCCTTAATCAAATTAATCATAATAATGAGTTGGGTTTTACTAATCTTAACTAATTAAACTCTTTAATGAAAGATTAGTAATTAATGAAAATTACCAAGTTATTACTCCTAAAAACTAATCTCATTATTAATAGCCAATTATGTTAATATTCTATTTTAATCATATTAACAAATAACAACACATAAATTAAATGGGCTATTATTCATGTATGATATATTATAAAGCAAGTGTAGGCACTTCCAATCTATATGGCATATGTATGCATGACAATGCTTTAATCATCTCATAAATAAATAAAAATACATGAGTTGATCGAGTACGGGGAGTTATCTAACTTTAAAAAAAAAAAAAATTAAAAAAAATTATAATTACAAAAATTAATCCAAGGCATTCCTTGGTCTTCTTGTAATCCCAAAATCTTTAATTCCATCTTTTGCATCTTTTGAGCTTTTAACCAAGTCCAACTTGATTTTTTTTTTTAAGTGATCCATCTCATGAATCAAAACCCAAGGCTCAAGTGTTACCCTAACACTTATCGGAGGCCCATGGTGTCAAAAAATATATATTTCAGCCCATATGCGTATGCGACTACGCAACCCTAGCGTCGTGAACATGTGGCCCTTGCACTTTCCACACGTAGCCACCGTTTGCACGCAAGGGGGCTTTCCGCAACCTTGAGCGTAAGTGCACACGGTAGCCTTGCACGAAACTGGTGCGCTACTGCCAGCCTTTGCACAAACTATGCGTAGCATAGTCGTGCATTGCACCAAGCATGTAGTAGCCGTTGCTTTCACGAATAACACGCAGTTGTTGCCGCATGCACAAAGCGCACACAGCTGATGCCGCTTGTGCCTTGCACGCATGCACAGCTGCCGCTCGTGCCTTATGCTCATGGCTGCCGTTTGTGTGTCCAACACACGCCCGGCTTTGTCATCTTCTTGAATCGTCTTCTTCGTACAATATTACATTAATATACTACAACAACAAAAATTTAATTACAAAAGAAAATATACAGCCGAAAATTAATAATTACAACCCAAAAAAACATAATCCTAAACTCATCGTACCATACAATTAACGATCAACCATGTTTATATAATATATATATATATATAATATATATATCATACAACCCTAGATCGTGCCTACATATAACATACATATCGAAAACAAATCTTAACATATTCGTGTATATCAAAAATTAGCTCTGATACCAATTGTAAGTCGTGCAGCGGAAAATAAGATAGGTTTTTAAAAAATTATCTTGGACCTTTTTTTGTATACACGAATATGAGGGATTTGATTAGTACCTTTGAAGCTTACTCCTTCGTTTCTTTACGATCCGTCTCCACTAAGCCTTCTGAGCTACGACCCGTGATCTAGCAACTGTGTGTGGGCACGTCACAAATTTCGGGAGTACTTGAATGGAGTTTCCATAGATGGAGAAGACAGCACCTTGTCCCCTTTCTTGAGTTCGGCCAAGCTTAAGCCAAAATGAAAATTAATTTCTTTTTCTTTTTCTTCCTCCTTGCCGCACCTCTCTCTCTGTATTAGGGTTAGGTTATTTTGTTTTCTAATAAGCATATTTTATATACCAGGATACTAGGGTTTAGTTAATCAAGTCAAAATAGGATTATAAATCCTTTTTAATTCGGTTTCCACTAGGACTTCAACCTTTGACCTCTTTAGAGTAATTAAAATAATCTCTATTATTTATTCATTTGTTTTTGTCAAGGTTCGATCCTACAACCTCCAATCAACAATTAATAATTCTTAATTATTAATTTGTCAATTAAATAATTATATTATTTAATTATATTTAATTAATCAATTAAATAATTTATTAATTAAATAATCATATCATTTTATTAATTCCCAAAATAATTCAAATTACTTTCGTAACATAATTAATTGGACCATCCAATTCACCGTAAGCCTTATTACCAATAATCGTAAAGGGCTAGCAAAGGGACCTAATGGACCCACAGTTTTGAGCTCCAATAATACTTAGAAAAATTAATTAAACTCTTTAATTAATGTTTCACGATTATTAACCTTAGAGTTATTCCACTAAAACCCGTGGTTGCAATCTTGTAACTGTAGATATTTTACACAACCAAAATATCAGTGTCCATCGATATAACTATTTCATATGGTATGATCCTCCACAAGTAGTTCAAAATTAGAGTAGGTCATAAAGTCCGTAATACCTCTCTAATTATATATTTTCCTTTAAGTACCATTGATTCTCTAAGAACAATTATATCATTTCTTCCTTTAAAGAAGAAGGAGAGCGCTCTTAATCGTTCAAATCCCGAATTAACCTTTAAGGGAACTACTTCTCTACTTCTCGCAAGAAAGAGTGGATTCCTCTATTGTGTGCATACCTTCCCACCCACAAGCCAAACCATGATTCCAAAATACAGAGTTATTGATCGGGAATGCTACTCCGATCTCACTTATGGTATGTAAGAAACACGACCTAACTTGAAGGTGTCAGTAAGACACTCATGATTTAGATCACCCATATACAACTATCATTTGTCGATATATATGAATCTTTTTAACTAATGGATTTTAGTGATAGATTCATATATCGTTGCCCAATCCTATATGATCACATCATATAAGGTGTCTCCATTCTCATATCACCATTCGAGTAGTCTAGGATAAAACCACCGTACATTACGGAATGGACCACAGTTGTTGATTATCCACAAATAAAGTACCCCAGCTTTATTTGCTTTCTACGGACTCTAGATTGCACGTCTCAAACCAAATTCCATTGTACATGACATTCATATACTCAGTTTGAGATTACATAGCAATCTTGGATGTTTAGAACATATGATATAAACGTATGAGTCATATTTATTGAATGAAAAATACTACTTTTATTAATATTGGATTTATAACATTTACAAATTACAAACTTTAGGGCATAAATCCCAACAGTTCTCTAATAAGGACATCCTGAGATTATAAGTTAAGGACGTCCAACCAAAGCTACACATAGATCTTGCAAAATTTCACATGACCCATTAACACGACCCAACCCATTCAAAAATAGTAGTTGATGGGAGTTTATCGGATCGGATTGATAATGGGTCGTCCCATTAAAACCCATAATATAATTGGTTGGTTTTGGGTTCACTTTTGAAAAACCATTAATTCATTATAACCCATTAATATAAGGATTTTTAAAATATAAATATAAATATATATAAATATATATATATATATGTTTATGAAATTTATTAAAAATAATCTTTGTATTTACTGACTCAATAGTAAATAAATTTATTAAAGTTGTTGAATTTATAAAATAAATAAAAAATCTTTATAATTACATTTAGGATATATTTTAATAATTAATTAAAAAATAGATTAAAAACTATAAATTTAGTGTATTACTATATTGTAACCATAACCCTAAAAGTAGTCGTCTTCTAACACAAGCAACTTAACATTTGTAGGCGTAAGTGAGGATTGAGATTCTCAATCGCAACATATTAAAGATTTATGGAAGTCATGTTAGATTTCATTTTCAGTTGTTTATTTTTGTTTTTCTTAAAATAATATGTTTTCGATAGAATGTTGAAGCCTATGGTGGACTTGATTGGATGAGTTTGATCATGCTTCGGTACTATTTACTTACAACTTTTTAATAAAACATTTTTGCAATGGGTCGAGTTGGGTTACCCATTAATTTAACAAACAGTTTCAGGTTTTATATTAAAATCCATTAAGTTAATAGTTTGTGTTCAGGTGGGATAATTTTAACATGATCTAAACATGAAACGACACGAATTCGTAATAACACGACTCATTGCTAGGTCTAGTTACACATTCATATTGTGTGTAGGTATTTGTTAATTATGTGTGGCTATGGGCCCACTGTGAATGTCTGGTTGTGGTTGGACGCCTGAAATTATAAAGTCAGGACGGTCCTAATTAGAGAAGTATTATATCAGTCTTTCTATTATCAGTTCAAATTGATAAAAAATATATCAGTTCCTTGCATGTGGACCATTGGATTTAAAAGATGCTTTAATAAGAGCATGCAACCAAGTCAAAGAGATGCTTTGACAAGAGCATGCAATCAAGTCAAAGTACTTAAATCTAATGGCTCACATGTAAGGAACTGATATATCTTTTGTCAGTTCGAACTGATAATAGAAAAATTGTATATAAATATATATATACAGTCTTTCTATTATCAGTTCGAACTGACAATAAATATATCAGGACGAAGAATGTGGACCACAGATTATGGAGAAGTTTTGACAAATGCATACATTTTGAGTTAAAATATGTAAATCTAGTGGTTCACATTCTTCGTCCTGATATATTTATTATCAATTCGAACTGATAATAGAAAATCTGTATATATATATATATATATATATAATTCTCTTTGTTCATCCTAATCAGACAAGGAATATAAAATCCCATGACATGGCACCTAACTGGCGTCTAGCTAGTAACCAGTTACATTTGGCCATGTGCTATATTTTAAAAACCCAACACCAACAATCCTGCCACATCATACAAAATAATTGGGTCATGGTAATGAAAAATACCTTTCCTCGACTTCTTGTCTTCTTGATGCGGCAATGCTTTATGCTTGTGTTCGCGGGGCCTCTTGTTGGGCTCGCTTCGCTGCAACTAAGGATTGATTTTGCTAGTATTGTTGAATTAGAAAGATCTTATCAAACTTTGTGAAAATGAAACATTCAACAGAATGGCATCAACCGAAACCGGTGGAATCTCAATTGGTTTGAAAGTGACATCATAACTTTGACTCAAATTCAAGTCTCAAATTTATGTTTTGTCTCATTCTAAATCAATATCACATTCCATGCAGTGCAAATGCTCATGTCAAGGATTGGATATTATCAAAATTTCCTCTTGGGCCGGCTAAGGAATTTAGAAAGCTAAAATTCCAGCTTTATGTTTTCATTGTTTTATAATTATTATTATTGTTTTTGTTTTTGTTAGGTTTTGACATGTATTCCTAAGCGAACCCGATGTGAACCAAACAATACTCAATTGATATGGTACTTCCTGGAAGACGTGGGATACGTTTAGAAGTTGAATGATGGTGTCTGAGGGAGGTTGAAGACTAGAAGAACGGAAGAAAGGAGAGAACCGCTCTCCCTACCGCTATGGCTTTGAGAGCGGTTATGGGAGCGGTCGAGCATTGTTCATGAAGACCAGTGAAGAATGCTGTGGGTTTCGACAGCGGTAATGACAGTAGTCGTGGCTGGACAGCGGTGGCAAGAACGGTCAGGAGCAGAATTGTTTCGTGGTGTTGGAAGCGGGGTGCACACCGTAACCAATACGGCGGAGACGATGTATTGCTGAGATTGGGAATGTTACGCATAATAGGAAAAGGTATTCTTCTGGAAGTTCTTGTGTTTGAAGGAAAAGGATTTACTCCCTACAATAAGACTTGTCATAAAAAGAAATAGTATTTATGTGGAACAAGTAAGTCTTGCATGTTTAGGAGTAGGATTTCCTTTTATATTAAACTCCCTGTAACTAGTATAAATAGACCTTGTATTTAGGTTATTTTGTGTGGAGCAAAAAGAACACCATGTAAACATCAGAGAGTGTGAGTGAGATCCGGAGAGACCCAATGGGAATATCCGAGGAGGGATCCAAGGGAATATCGGTGGATCAAGTATGAGATCCGTGGGTGATATTTAGGGGAGACCTAGGGGATATTGTGGGGGCACTCGGTGAGGATCTTGTGAGCGTTTGGGGTTTGGGTTGTGAGAGAGAGAATCCTGGAGTATATGGTTGTAACTTTATCATATAGTGGAACTTTCTCTGTCATCCTGACGGCCCGTGGTTTTTTACCCGTTTTGGGTTTTCCACGTATATCTTGTGTTGTGATTGTTTTATTCTCTCTCATCTATTTTTCTGCTTATTGACGTTATTATTTGCTATGAGTTATGGGCGTATATTAGGCATGACGTTTCCACATTCATCGTTCTAGAGGAATTATCCCCAGCAGTTTTAATACTTGAAGAAATGAGCATTGCTAGTTTTGATTAATTTTAAGGTGAATACAATTCTTAATTTTAATTGTTCTTTTGCTGTAGTGAAGCTTAATTTTATTTGTTAATGCACAAACATCACTGCAACCCAAATCTTTATTGCTAGATACAGAAATAGTTACCGAACTCGATTATAATTATATGAGTGCTTCAACTCCTCTATTCCCACCACACATATCGATAAATACACATTATGAGACTTGAATCAATTCCACATATTTACTTCCACAACATTGATGAAAAACCAACCAATAATAAATATGTATGACTCCAACTACAGATGTGATGTACCATTTTTTTTTTTTTTTCTTTAAACTTGACGAGTCCAACCACTATAATACTGTACCACACGGATAACAACTAACAGCTCTCATTATAGGGGGCCACATTTTGCTGCGATTTTGATATCCCAAACGGTTTGTTCAATATTCATAAAAATTTACTATAGTGTATATATATATATATATTATTAATTTTTCTATTATCAGTTCGAACTGACAAAAGATATATCAGTTCCTTATATGTGGGTCATTGGATTTAAATACTTTGACTTGGCTGCATGCACTTGTCAAAGTATCTTTTAAATCCAATGACCCACATATAAGGAACTGATATATTTTATATCAATTTGAACTGATAATAGGAAGACTGTATATATTATATATATATGTATAGTATATTAATCAGAAATGACCTTTATGAGCTAGGTCTAGTTCTTATAGAAATGACCTTTACGAATAAGAGAATTATTCAATAACATTGATTAATTATAGGGATATTATTAATTTCCCCCTTGACGTTTGCATCAACATCGTTTTACCCCCTCTAGTTTTAGAATTAGCCATTTTCCCCCTACCGTTATCCAGCTGTTAAAATAGAAGGGTTGATTGTTAGTTTAAGGGTAGATTGGTAAATTCAGAAAGGAAATGAGATATTTTAATAAAATAAAATATTTCCCATTTAAAAAATAATAAAAAATTATCTCTCCTTTCATTTTTCTCTCCCTCTCTCTCTCTCTCTCTCTCTCTCTCTCTCTCTCCTCCGTTCACCTACCTCCTCTCTCAATCTTCATCTACAATTCTACACCCAACACCAGACACCATCTCTCTCCTGTCATTTTTTTCTTTCTCTCTCTCACTCGATCTACACACCAGACAACACCATCTTGGCCGCCGCGGTTCGCCGAGTTCGTAGCAAATTTAGCCGTAGTTCGCCGAGTTCCCCCAGTCGCAGCAAACTAAGCCGCTGTGGTTCGGGTTCCTCTCATGGAGAACCATCTAGAGATGGATCTGGCGAGATCCAAGGATTTCGACCAAATCGTTTGTTTTTTTTTTTTTTTTTTCATGTTTTGATTTTTTAAATTTTTTATTCATCTCTTATGTTTTTGGTTTCCATGAGGATGGTGACGAAGAAAAAAAGTGTAAGAAAAAAATTGTAATCCAATCTGGGGTTTTTTTTTTTTTTTTTTTTTTTTTTTTTTTTTTTTTTTTTTTTTTAATGGGCGATGAACGATGGTTATTGGATGGTGTTTTTGGAATATTTATTTATTTATTTAGGTTATATTTAGGCAATAAATTTTATTTATTGTTTTTGTTCTTTAAATTGATGATGATGATTGGGAAAGAAAAAAAAATGATTGAGAAGAAATTAAAGAAGAAGAAGATGCACAATCCACTGATCTGTCAAAAAAGAAAAAAAGTGTTATTTTTATTTTTAAATATTTATATCGATGGCTAATATAAATTGGACAAAGAAAATCTTGTGTTGATTGGAGAGATGGTGTTTGGTGTGGTGTGTAGGTGAAGATGATGATCGAGTGAGAGAGGAGAGGTGAAAAGGGAGAAGAGAGAGAGATGGTGTACTGGTGTGTAGGTGAAGATGATGATTGAGAGAGGAGAGGAGAGAGTTGAAAAAGGAGGAGAGAGAGAAATGAAAGGAGAGAATTTTTTTTTAATTTTTAAATGGGAAAATATATTTTTTTATTAAAATATATCATTTCCTTCCTGAATTTACTAATCTACCCTTAAAACTAACAGTCAACCCATCCATTTTAACGGTTAGATAACGGGGGGAGGGGGGGGGTGGTGAATGGCTAATTCTAAAACTAGAAGGGGTAAACTGATGTGATGCAAATGTCAGGGGGGAAATTAATAATATCCCTTAATTATAATAAGAACATGTTTGACAGTAGTATTTAAGCCATTGCATGCAAATTCTACTTATTCCTCGCTTCTTCTTCTCTTCTGCTGCTAGTTCTTATGTCCTCGATTGACCATCATTAGTTGAATGTATTGAGGAACAAAGTCATAGTGTGCCACCATTACAGTCAAAGAGGCCAAGTCAGCAATAGAGGTTTTGCAAAGAAATGCATATAGACAAATTTTGTTATGTATGCATGTGATGTCATAAATAGATTTTATTAGTTTTCTAAAATAGAAAATTATTTTATCTGTTGTATATATATTCATTCTTTGTAATTGTACAGATCTAGGGTTATTTTATTATCAATGAATGTAGCATCTTCTTCTTCTCTTCTCTGATTTTGCACATGGTATCAGAGCTATAGACTTGAAAATTCGTAAATGACGTCAATTAGTCCAGTCAACACCACAGGTGAAGCTTCGAATAGGAGCTCTAAGGAGAATGCTCTCCCACCTCCGTCAATTCCTTCGACGGTGGTGAACCTAGCGAAGCAACAAATTGGAATCAAACTTGAAGATGACAATTTCCTCGTATGGAAGCAACAAGTATCTGCTGCCCTTTGTGGACTAGGCCTTGAAGTTTTCACAGAAGGTAAAATCCTCTGTCCAATTGCGTTTGTCAAGAAAAGTGATGGGTCCAGTGATTACAACCTAGAATATGAGATCTAGAGGTGTCAAGACCAGCTGATAGTCACTTGGCTCCTCAGTTCCATCTCACCAACTATTCTCCCTCAACTGGTTGGTAAGAATACCTCATCTGAAATCTGGAGTGGCCTTCTTTCATATTATTCTGCCTTATCAACTACTAAATTGCTTCAATATGAACGAGATTTGAGAAATCAAAAGAAAGGGACTCTCTCAATGATTGCTTATATTCGTATTATGAAATCAATCATTGACTCTATGGCCTCGATTGGTCACGATCTCATTGTAAGAGATCGAATTATTGCTCATGTGAATGGCCTTGATAGGGACTATGAAGCTGTTATGGTGAATATTACTTCACCAGGTTTGTCTTACACTTTTGATGAAGTTGGTTCTCTGTTGTTGACACATTAGCGTAGGCTTGAACAATATGGCTATGTCATTAACACTGATGGAACAACTCCTTCAGCTAATATGGCTTACCATGGTAATTAGAAGAAGTTTAACCAAAACACTGGTGGTCAGAACCAAAGGTGGAAAGAATTGAAACAAAACAAAGGGGAATGGCTCAAACTATGGTGGCAAACAAGGGAACTCAAAACCACAGTGCCAGTTGTGTGGAAAGTTTGGACACACTATGCACAAATGTTATCAAAAGTTTGACCCTAACTTCAATGGTTATGTTGGTGGTAACAACAACAAGGGTGGTTACTCTAGAAATGGGAATTTCTCAAGAGGAAATAATAATATGCAAGTTATGTTAGCTACACCAGAGAACAATTCAGTGAGAGTTAGAGCTTGGCTGAACAATTCAGTGAGAGATGGAGCTTGGTTTCCAGATTCTGGTGCTACGAACTATGTGACCAATGATCTTGCTAACCTCAATTTGGGCACTGAATACCAAGGAAGCAATCGGTTGCAAATGGGGAACGGTACAGGTTTGCCTATTCACCACATTGGTCATTCTTCATTTTCTACTCCATCATCTCATTCCTTATTACTTAAACTGCTTCATGTTCCACAAATAAAAAAGAATCTTTTAAGCGTTTCACAATTTGCTAGAGACAATGGTGTTTATTTTGAATTTCATCCTAATTTTTGTCTTGTTAAGGATATTGCCACTAGAATAATTATCCTCAAAGGAACAGTTAGTCAAGGGCTTTACAAGTTCAATCTCACTTGTTGTCAACATCCTCCAATCCTCAAGTCTATTTCCAGTCCTTCGGTCAAGCTCACAAAATCCAGCAATTCCAGTTTAGGGTCTTCTTCAGTTCCAAACAAGTCAAATCCATCAAACCCTTTATATTTTGCTAATGTCTTTTTGTAATTCAGTTACTCTTAGTAATTTTGAGCTATGGCATAGGCGTTTAGGCCATCCAAATGAAAATATTGTAAAGACAATTCTAACTAGTTGTAATGAAATTTTAAATTCAAGTGAAAATCGCTCAATTTGTGTTGCTTGTCAACTTGGTAAGAGTCATAAATTGCCTTTTCCTGACTTTGAGATTGTGTGTACTGAACCTCTTCAATTGGTTCATTCTGATCTTTGGAGACAAGCTCCCTACACATCCTCTAATGGATTCAATTACTATGTGTCTTTCATTGATGTTTATTCCAAGTTTACTTGGTTATACCTTTTGAAAGCCAAGTCTGAAGTTTTCCAAGTGTTTCAACATTTCAAAACACAAGTTGAACTTCATCTAAACCGAAAATTAAGACTCTTAGAACTGATTAGGGAGGGGAATATAGAGCTCTCACACCATTATTGAAAAACTCAGGAATCATTCATGAATTGTCTTGTCCTTAAACCTCTGAACAAAATGGAGTGGTTGAGCGTAAGCACATACACATAGTTGAGCATGGGCTTACACTCTTAGCACAAGCATCTCTCCTTGTAAATTTTTGGGATGATGCATTCACCACCTCTGTCTATCTAATCAATCGAATTCCTACCCTAACACTGAAAAACAAAAGTCCTATTGAAGTTTTGTACAAAACAAAGCCATATTACTACTCTTTAAGACCTTTGGATGTTTATGTTTTCCTCATTTAAGACCCTATAATAAAAATAAACTTCAGTATATAAGTGCTCCATGCACCTTTCTTGGGCATAGTTTACAACACAAAGGCTATAAATGCCTAGGACCAAATGGGAGACTTTACATCTCCAGACATATTAAATTTGATGAGAATGTCTTTCCTTTTGCTTCCAACAATTCAAATATTTCATCTACTTCAAATCTTATGTTACCCATCTCAAAGTTTGGCCATCCCCTAGAGCCTGCACTGAATTATCGGTCATTCACTGATGATGATCATATCCAATACTCTCAGTCTACCCCATAACATCAGTCAATCCAATCATCTAAGTCAATGACTCCTGTCCCTTTTCCACATATAGATAACTTGGACTCTCCAACTTCTTCTACATCACAACCTCTTACTACTAATCAAACTTCACCTCATGTCCCTTTTCCACATATATACAATTTGGACTCACCAACATCTTCTACACCACTTCCTTCAACTTTTAATCAAACTTCTTCTCATTCAACTTCATGTTAGGATTATGCTCAATAGCAAGAGTGTAATATTATTAACAATCTTTTTCATATTAATAAAGTGATTTCTGGTTTAACAAATCGTATAGCATTTATAGTTTAATATTATAATTGTCAAAGTAAATAATCATAAGGTCTAAAGACTATGAGAAAAGAAGAATTGTTCGTACATCTGGATATGTATGTGGTAGACACAATTCTTTAGTTAGTCTTGAATAATGTTCACAACTTAAGTTAAAGGTTGGGCACCTTTATCTTGTTAAAGTTGTAGAATTCTTTTGCTAGCATTTGAGTGGGATCAAATGAGATATGATGAGTCTAAAATCATCGGAGTGTCTTCGAGCAAAAGAATCTAGTGCACTGGGTGCATTGAACTGGATCACAATGAAAAGCTTTATCTAGAACCGTCAATAGATAATAGTCTTTTCATTATCAGGACAATCGGAGAGTCTATCTTAATCCTGAGATAAATGATGGACTTATGGTTGCAAGTGATATCATTTGAGTTATCAATGAGTACGATTATATAGCATAGTCTATCCTCGATAGTTTGGTGATATTCATTTGTTAATCGGTAGAGGACTTCGTTTATAGATATGGACATCGTGGCTCCATTTATTAAATGAGAGTATAATATCATCATATGGATGTTTTGAGGTAATTGGATATTAAATCTTGAATGTACACAAACAAAGTTAAATTGCTTAAAGCATACCTAGAGGGGGGGGGGGGGGGGGGGGGGTGAATAGGTTTTTACACCTTTTTCAAACCCTTGAACAAACATTCGTTTGTCCCTCAAGGTAGCCTTACACACAACACAATAAGCCAAGGAAGACATACATAGACAATACGATAATACAATCATAAGAGCAACGTCTAAGTATATCAACAAGTTATGTGAGGTAAAATAGCAAATAAACAACACAACAAAATAAGCTTGTATTTCATAAGATGTTCAATGTGTTACAAGAGTGATCAAAATGTCACTATACAAAAATTACAATATATAAAAGAATCAAAGATACAAATTGATCTATAGAATGAATACACTAATCACACTATACAAAGACTTGCTTCACAATACATCACATGTGGATATTATGAATCAAGACAATAAAATATACAATTAAAATATAAGAGAAAGAGATAGGAAGAATTAACACAAGGGATTTTTTTAACGTGGCAAAACCTCCAAGGAGGAAACATCCACGGGTTGAACTACAACCATTGGGTACTATATTATTGGAAAGTAAACATAGAACATTCACAAAGTGACCAATCTTTAGCTCACCCAACCTAGTGAAGTCTAAGCCTACCCAACCCTATTGGAAAGTGTGAAATCCCTCAATGATGCGGAACCACCATATATTGGACAACACACACAACCAACATCGATGGTAGATTAGAAATTCCTCAAAAGTGCATACACCTCCCGTGTACCCCGTTCTATCGGACTCTATGTCTAACCATACGCCTAGGCCTACCAATACAATAGCCAACTCCCTATCCAAGGCACTCTTGCCTCTAGGGAGCCTCCCATGCATGACTATCCGAGTCCTCCCGACTCTAGCCATGACTCCTTGCTTACCTATCCGAGTCATCACGACTCTAGGCAAGACTTCTTGCTTGGCTATCCGAGTCATCCCGACTCTAACTAAGACTTCATGCCTTTTACAAGGACTTTGAAACTAATTATAGCACGGTGTGTATAAAACTATCTAGAGGGGGGGTGAATAGATTTTACGCTTTTTACCCAATTTTTCGTGTTAGTCAAAATTACAAAATTACCCCTAAATAGATAAAGCAATAAATCAAGTAAAATATGCGGAAATTAAATAACACTTGATTTTTACGTGGAAACCCTCACGGGAAAAACCATGGGCTAGTAAATAAGCCACACTCGAACCTCGAATCCACTAAATGTGTAAACGATTACAACCTAATCCCGGAAGTAATCACACACCTACCTAATCCCGGTATGAGTGAACCTAGTCCAATTTGCTGGCGATCTAAGCAACCTAATCCCGGAAGCTACACACAAGACTTACTTTCTCTAT
Organism: Acer saccharum; assembly: GCA_030490815.1. Classification (NCBI taxonomy): domain Eukaryota; kingdom Viridiplantae; phylum Streptophyta; class Magnoliopsida; order Sapindales; family Sapindaceae; genus Acer; species Acer saccharum. Next base: position 49,959,389 of record CM059869.1, on the reverse strand, counting down.
GAAGAGAATACAACCCTAAGTGAATATATGTGAATATCCAAAATGCAACATAGAGCAAGGGAAACCCTATATGCTTATCTAAGATGATTAATATGCAATTAGAACAATCCTAGATATTAAAAACTAAATGACATGTTCAATCAAATAGTTTAGCTAATCAAGATTAAGCACAAAACTTAATTAGCTATCACAATACAACACTCAATCATGTCAACACAACAATCTCTATTTTGAATATTAGATTTTAATCTAAGAACAAGCAAATAATAAAATAGATGCCTTGATAAATAAAACACTAATTATAAATGATAATAGTGAAGAACATACCAAGGGAAGTGTGTTGACCAAGACCCATGCAAGTAAACATCCTAACTATGCTAGAAAATGCTTAGATGATATTTTGATGCATATGAAAATGGGTTTAGAGAGTTAAAGACAAGTTCTTGGGGGTTTTTCTCTTGAAGATATTTTTGCTCTCTCAAAGTGTGTATGTTTGCCTAGTTAAAAAAAATGAAGAAGAAAGTATATATATATACAAAATGAATCAGGTCAAGAAACAAAGAATAAGAGAAACGCCATCGTTTTTTAAAAGAAAATATATAAAACGTTAATATATATATATATATATATATATATATATATAATATGCAACAGACAAAAAGTAGGTGAGCACGAATAAATATATATATATATATAATATACAAAAAAAAGTAAAAGCAAACATATATATATATATATTATATACATATCAGAATTCAGAACTCGTTATTATATATATATATATATATTTTAACATACAAACACACAATATAAAAAGCAAACAAACTAAAGAAGAAAAAAAATGAAACAGGCCGTGGTGACCCCGTGCAATCAACGCGGGCAGAGAACCAAATTGGGCGTGGGTGTGGCGTGGCCCACGGGGCAAAAAGCTAAAAATGCCACACACAAGCCATCACATGCCACCTCTCTTTGTGTTGCAATCATGACACACAAAGCCTTCAGTCCAGTTCTGAACTCGGAATTCGGAATTCAATTCCGTCTTCGGAAAATTAACCCGAACTCAATTATAAATATGGAAAATTATGTAACCTTTCAATTTAAGCTCGGAATTGAATTTCAGTTTCCGATAAAAACACGGAATGTCCCAAATGTCTCGGAAATCATCCGAAACATATAGATAAGTCTCCGAATCGCTCGGAACTCATCTATGGACAAATCCACACATAAAAATATAACAAAGAAGTGCAAGTGTGATAAGTGACATGTGAAGAGAATGCACACAAATGCAATTATGCTAAATGAGTGTGTGCACTAAATCTCTTCATAGAAAATTAAGCACTAAACATATACCTTTGGAGTGCTTAACACTTGCAAGGGCCTTGAGCTTGAACACATTCCTAAGCTACCCTTACATGATCCCCACATATGGTTTGATCACGAAATAAGCCAATTAAAAACTACGGGAATCCTTACAAACTTCCTAGTGTGATCATGTGAATGCAAATGATGCAAACATTCAATACAACATAGAACATGTGATCAATACATTCTATGGCACAAATAGACCTAAACATGTGAAATCACAAATAATCAAGTCTAGATGCAAAAATACATGAATAGAAACCTAAGCATGTGAAACACCTAACACATATACTCAAAGTCTCATTCACACACATAACACTTGAATCACAAAATGTTCATGAAATACAAATTCAAGATGCTATCAATATACAATTAAAAGCTAGATATATGAGATTAAAATCAATCAATATACTAGACAAAAATATAGAGCAAGGTTTTGAGATTTACATCAATCAAAACCTATATTCTCTAAATCACAAACAAATACATAAATCCTAGATTTTAATAATCAAAGGATCAAATCAAATCTCAAAGTCATTTTAACACAAAATTAATTCAATTAAGTATCAAACAACCTAAGATGCCATTCTAATCACAATACAACTCACAAACATATGTAAAACCTAGAATCAGAGAATCTAGTCAACATTAGTCCACAAATTGAGTTTCAATTAGAATGATAATCAAGCTATCTTTCCAAATAGCTTTTACCAAACAATAACATAGATATAGAAGAAGAAACCCCAAGCAAATGGAAGGTCAAATAACAAGAAATCCCAAAGTTGAGACTCATACCTCGGATTCTGCAGCTGGTTCGGAAATCAGTGTCCAACCACTGAAAATCATGATCAAACAGCCACCAAAACACTTGGAGATGTTAGAGGACTCAAATACGAACACTCTCCAACTTGAATCACTCAAATCCGACTCCGGATGAGGAAGATATGGTGTTTTGAAGTTTGGAAAAATTGGAGAGGATGTATTACGGGAAAACTGAAAATTTCTTCAACTAAATTCAAAATGGAGAGAGAGAGGGAAGAAATTAGAGAGAGAGAGAGGGAAGATTTCGGCCAACCAGGTGGTGCCACGTCACCCCCTGGCCGTGGGGGACGCGTGGCCCACACGGGAGCAGAGGCTGCTCCAGGCCGTGGGGCCCACGGCCTCAACCACGGCCAGCCCATGTGGCCCACGGCCTGGGCTGTCCTCTCACGCGCTCCCTCGGTTCGTCGGCCCGTATCTCGGGCGTCCGAACTCTAAATTCGAATCCGTTTTTGGATTACAAACCGTGACTCTCTCACGCACGATGACGACTATACAACTTTGAAAAACGGTTGAGAAATCATCTCGGAAATCATCGATGAAGTCAACTCAACGAAAGAGAACGTAAAGTGGCATAGTCAACTTGTTTGGACTCGAAACCTTATGAATGAGTAACCGAAACGACCGAAACTCAATAAGGCATTGAATAAGAACATGTTTAAGTCCTAAACACAAAATACGGAAACATACAAACACAAATACACACACATATGCTAGTTTCCGGACATAGTCCTAGAAAATGCAAAACACAAAGTTTATTAACTAAATGTGAATGCATGAGCATATTTTGCCAAGTGTGTGAAAGTGAAATGTAAATGAAATTAAATCATGAAGGGACACACAAGAATGATATGTGTGAGTGTGTGCCTAGCCTTGTAAAGATAAGAGGTCTTTGAATACCTTTGTAGACCGATAATGCCCGAATCTCTTAAAAGCAGGCAACTTGAACGAATTGTGGTTGAGACGTCCTTCGTCTTTGAAATTCTTCAATTACTAACCACTAAACATTACAAGTTAAACATGTTTTGATATGGAATTAATGCCAACACTAATTATCAACCTAACAATCTCCCCCTTTGTCTAATTCCATGTCAAAACCCCTAAACAAACACTAAAACAATTACAAAGAAAATTTGGTCACAATGAGTACAATGAGTTACACATATAGACATAAATTATAACAACAAGTCTTGAACTTCATCTTGGTCTTCTCTTGATATCACCTAAAAAGAACTTGAAAGCACAAGAATATCCAAGAGACAACAAGTATGGCAATATCCAATCTTAGGTAAGAAAATAGTAACATATAAGTTCAAATGGATCAAGTATGCTCCCCCTTAATACATAATATCCATCAATATATTCTAAGCCAAGATTCAACAAAAAAATATTACATGCCATATAGTTCAAGTTAGATACCAAATATACAAAAATATAAAACAACTAACATAAGACTAAGTAAGCTAGATTTCTCCCATGTGTTTCTCATATTTCTCCCCCTTTTTGACATGATATGAAGCCAAAGGGAAAGAGTAAGAAAATATACCTCATGAAGCTCTCTAGCCACTTGTGCCACCAAGGAAAGAAGAACGGTGTGCGGATCTCACATATTGCCTTGTTGGAGTTGATTTTCCTTCCAACTCTTTGATCCTCTCATCTTGAGCAACAAGCTTGGCATTAAGGTCTTCAATCTTCCTTTGTGACGCCTCAATCAACCTATGAGATTCTTCAACCTCTTTCCTCAATTTTAAAGCCCAACTAGGAAGAGCGGGTGAGTTAGGGACATGGTTAGAATCAAGAGAATCACCAAAAAACCTAAGTACATCATTAGACTTTCCCTTGTCCTTGTACGACATGGTTGCCATACGTTTCTCACTCAACTTCTCTAAGGGAGGAAGCATAACATCACCATCAAGATTCCTCACACCTTTAGCTAAGCACAATTGAGTTATAAACCCCGGAAAAGCCAATTTCTTGTCCAAACGACTAGTACAAGCCGCAATTTCAATTTGCTCCACAAGCAATTCACCAAGGTTTATAGGTTGGTTAGTCACCAAGGCATAAACAATCTTAATTTTGTCTCTATTAAGCTCCGAAGCATTAGTAGAAACAACAAGATTGGAGCATACAAATAAATGCCAAAATGCACTAATTTTTGTTAGCTCACCTTGCTTAATAAAAGCACGTTTCCCCCACACAAAATCATTATCATCACATAGAGTCTTACCCATTAAATCAAGGTTTTCCAAGATATCAACATCAAGGAATTCCGATTCAATATCATCAGGCAAGTTAAGAAATTCATTAACCTTCCTAGGGCAAACTTTAAAGACAACTTTCCTTATGCTTAGAGTAGCACTAGTCACAGTAGAACCGGATTTGTAAGCATGATAAAACTCTCTAACAATGGTCTCATTTGAGATTCCTAACATGTTCACCCATGAAATCCAATTTCTACTCTTAAGCACATCATAAACATAGGATCCAACACAAGAGTCCAAGTCAATACCTCTTTCTTGAATTATCTTTTTGCAACCAAAAATTCCCAATTCATCAACTTTGTTACCTTTGGAAATTTTGGAAGAAATTGTAGGTTTGGACTTGGCAATGGGAGTTGAAGAAGTATTTCCACCAACCTTCTTTACTTTTCCCATAATCTTGCTACACAAAACAAACTAAAAACCAAAGTGAGAGGAAACAAAGAAACAAATAAGAAACCAATAAACATATACAAAGGCAAAACACTATATTCAATAAATCATCATGCAAATAAGAATTATCATAGCATCTTCATGATTTATCAAAAGTAAGAATAATGCCAACAATTAACAACCTTGAAGAACATGTGAACATGTCATAAAAGAGAACAAAAATTTAGCATATTATGCTCCCCCTTGACAAATGCCTCATCTAAAATCAAGATAGACAAATGTTCACAAAAATCACCACACAATCACATCACAAGCAATTTTTATTAGATTTGCAAATAAGCTTCACATATCTAAGAGAGTTACATCAAGATTTTCAATCACTCTCATATGTCATCAAAAATTGCTAAAGTACCACAAATACTAATTAAGCAAAAGTGAGTGTGTGAAGATTTTGCTTCAAGTATATGAAAAGAAGTAGTTTGATAATCAAGCATGCATACAATTTCAACATCTATTCATCTTAGGCCTTTCCATAAAAAGGTCAAACCGGTTATCATCCGAAATTTTGCTTATAAAGAGAATAGATTTCAACATGTGAGCGTGTGTGTGCATGTGGCTCGTCAACCCATTTCTATTTGTCAACCCGAGCTCATTTGATTATTCAACTATACTCCAAAAGCCTTTTATTATTTTATTTATTTATTTATTTATTTATTTTATTAAGGCTTGAATCAAAGATTTTTTTTTTTTTTATGATTCAATTCAACACTTCTTTGATTTTTCTAACATAAACATATACACCTCATGGCGGCTTTCACTCATCACAATGGCGTAGCCCTTTCCAACATTGGGTGGCTTCATAACCAAGATGTGTAGCCCTTTCCATGAGGGTGCTCGTTGAGTTCTATGTTGCCGAAGCAAATGGATACCAACCATTGGTCATTTTTAAATGTACTAGTCCTTAGGACTTCAAGGTATATCCAAAGCGAACATCAATCAAGCTCAACATACTTAACAAAACATACAAGAGATGCAAAGTGCATTTTTGAAACCAATTTCAAGGCTTAAAAGCACATGATCTAGAAGCAAGTAAAGAGACTTACTTAAGATCTCTACTTCTCAAGAGAGTAGCTATCAAAGAATATGAAGCTCACATTATTCAAAAATTAGCCACTCAACAATCATACAAATAACAACACACTTCATGAAATAAGATCAATGTGAACACTTATCACCAAAAGATCTTAAACTAGCAAATGTCAAAGAGTACCATATAAACACTATATTAGTTCTCAATTATGACATGCTTCATGAATGTGATACAAACAATGAGTTGATAGATGAAAAATCAAGTAAGCAAGCAATATGATATAGAGATACCTTTGCAAGCTATTTTCACCAAATACAAAGCCCTCACCCTTTTTATGAGTCCTCTTGGCTTGTAAGTCCTCATGACTACAAGTTATAGGTGTGTCGATTCCAAGAGACTAAAGACAATGTAATCCAACTCAAACAAACAAAAAAAATGACTTTCTCTAAAAGCCATAACAAATATGTTATCATATAGATTCAAAAAAAAAAAAACTTCTCAAAAGTTAATCAACAAATTTTGACTATCATAACAAACAAAGTGAGATAGCTAAGTTCATGTCAAGTTGTAAAGATACAAAGCAAAAAGCTAAGCTTCTTAACAACAACACTAGTCTTAAAGCTAACTCACATGTGCAACTTACACTAATGGTAAGAGCACTCACCCTTGACAAATTTTGTCTTGGGTGGACATACACGAACATCATCAAGATTCTCTTTGACCACAATGTTGAATCTAGAGTAAAGTTCTTCCACAACTTGATTCATAATAATATCATTAATACTCTTTTTTCAACATTGTTAGCAACACATGCAAGGTCAAATTTTGTAGGATATGCATTCTTCACCTTCCGGACATTCTTAACATGCTTTGAAAAATTATCATGCTTTCCATATTCAAAAGCTTTAGCATGCATAGAATTAGGTCCAATCTCTCTATTCCTAGATGCATTTTCTAAGTTGCAATATTCAATGAATTTATAGCACTTGGGCTTGATATGGCCTAAGGTATTGAAAAAATGACATATGGGAACAAAAGGAGAGATTTTACCTTCCGGTGGTGGTGGAGGACAAATGGGAGTTTCAAGGGGTACCTTATTCTTCAACTTGTTCTTGGTATTGGAACATCTCTTCTTAGGAGCTTTCTTATCAACAACGACCTTGCTTGTAGGAAGTGATGCTACTATGAGCTTCTCCTCAACTACCAAGTCGCTTGAGCCTCCTAGAGTCAAACTAGAGATGATCATATCCCTTTCAAGAACAAACCCTTCAACTTCTCTAAGCTTCTTGGCAAGAGCATTCTTTTCACCTAAGAGCCTCCGAGTTGTTGAGACAAACTCATCCACTTATAGCTTGATCAAATCATCTTAAGCAGTCTTAATGATTTGGATCAACCTCCTCATCCAACGAATCTTGACACACATCCTCTAGGATAGAGTGAGAGGTCATGAATGCAACAAAGTTGCTTGCCAACTCTTCTTCACTAGAAGACTCATCACTTGAGCTCTCCTCATCACTAGAGACATAATCACTCCATGTGGATTTCTTCATTATGTTGCTTGAGAAGTGATCAAACCTAAATTGATCAACCTTTGGAACACAAGAACATCTTCTTCTTTGCTTTTGTAACTAACACTCTTTCAAGCTTATCAACAAATTTGTTAGTAGAGAAATGCAATGAAAAATGAGAAGAACCTTTCCCACAACAAATAAAGGAGGACAACTATGACACAAAAACCTAAGCAATTTACACGTAAGTATAAACCGGATCTCGTCGAGTGCCGTCCGATGACCCGCTCTGATACCAATTGAATGTACACAAACGAAGTTAAATTGCTTAAAGCATACCTAAAGGGGGGGTGAATAGGTTTTTACACCTTTTTCAAACCCTTGAACAAACATTCGTTTGTCCCTCAAGGTAGCCTTACTCACAACACAATAAGCCAAGGAAGACATACATAGACAATACGATAATACAATCATAAGAGCAACGTCTAAGTATATCAACAAGTTATGTGAGGTAAAATAGCAAATAAACAACACAACAAAATAAGCTTGTATTTCATAAGATGTTCAATGTGTTACAAGAGTGATCAAAATGTCACTATACAAAAATTACAATATATAAAAGAATCAAAGATACAAATTGATCTATAGAATGAATACACTAATCACACTATACAAAGACTTGCTTCACAATACATCACATGTGGATATTATGAATCAAGACAATAAAATATACAATTAAAATATAAGAGAAAGAGATAGGAAGAATTAACACAAGGGATTTTTTTAACGTGGTAAAACCTCCAAGAAGGAAACATCCACGGGTTAAACTACAACCATTGGGTACTATATTATTGGAAAGTAAACATAGAACATTCACAAAGTGACCAATCTTTAGCTCACCCAACCTAGTGAAGTCTAAGCCTACCCAACCCTATTGGAAAGTGTGAAATCCCTCAATGATGCGGAACCACCATATATTGGACAACACACACAACTAACATTGATGGTAGATTAGAAATTCCTCAAGAGTGCATACACCTCCCGTGTACCCCGCTCTATCGGACTCTATGTCTAACCATACGCCTAGGCCTACCAATACAATAGCCAACTCCCTATCCAAGGCACTCTTGCCACTAGGGAGCCTTCCATGCATGACTATCCGAGTCCTCCCGACTCTAGCCATGACTCCTTGCTTACCTATCCGAGTCATCCCGACTCTATGCAAGACTTCTTGCTTGGCTATCCGAGTCATCCCGACTCTAACCAAGACTTCATGCCTTTTACAAGGACTTCTTAGTGTGATCATGTGAATGCAAATAATGCAAACATTCAATACAACATAGAACATGTGATCAATACATTCTATGGCACAAATAGACCTAAACATGTGAAATCACAAACAATCAAGTCTAGATGCAAAAATACATGAATAGAAACCTAAGCATGTGAAACACCTAACACATATACTCAAAGTCTCATTCACACACATAACACTTGAATCACAAAATGTTCATGAAATACAAATTCAAGATGCTATCAATATACAATTAAAAGCTAGATATATGAGATTAAAATCAATCAATATACTAGACAAAAATATAGAGCAAGGTTTTGAGATTTACATCAATCAAAACCTATATTCTCTAAATCACAAACAAATACACAAATCCTAGATTTTAATAATCAAAGGATCAAATCAAATCTCAAAGTCATTTTAACACAAAATTAATTCAATTAAGTATCAAACAACCTAAGATGCCTTTCTAATCACAATACAACTCACAAACATATGTAAAACCTAGAATCATAGAATCTAGTCAACATTAGTCCACAAATTGAGTTTCAATTAGAATGATAATCAAGCTATCTTTCCAAATAGCTTTTACCAAACAATAACATAGATATAGAAGAAGAAACCCCAAGCAAATGGAAGGTCAAATAACAAGAAATCCCAAAGTTGAGACTCATACCTCGGATTCTGCAGCTGGTTCGGAAATCAGTGTCCAACCACTGAAATCACGATCAAACAGCCACCAAACCACTTGGAGATGTTAGAGGACTCAAATACGAACACTCTCCAACTTGAATCACTCAAATCCGACTCCGGCTGAGGAAGATATGGTGTTTTGAAGTTTGGAAAAATTGGAGAGGATGTATTACGGGAAAACTGAAAATTTCTTCAACTAAATTCAAAATGGAGAGAGAGAGAGGGAAGAAATTAGAGAGTGGGAGGGAAGATTTCGGCCAACCAGGTGGTGCCACGTCACCCCCTAGCCATGGGGGGCGCGTGGCCCACACGGGAGCAGAGGCTGCTCCAGGCCGTGGGGCCCACGGCCTCAACCACGGCCAGCCCATGTGGCCCACGGCCTGGGCTGTCCTCTCACGTGCTCCCTCGGTTCGTCGGCCCATATCTCGGGCGTCCGAACTCCAAATTTGAATCCGTTTTTGGATTACGAACCATGACTCTCTCACGCATGACGAAGACTATACAACTTTGAAAAACGGTTGAGAAATCATCTCTGAAATCATCGATGAAGTCAACTCAACGAAAGAGAACGTAAAGTGGCATAGTCAACTTGTTTGGACTCGAAATCTTATGAATGAGTAACCGAAACGACCGGAACTCAATAAGGCATTGAATAAGAACATGTTCAAGTCCTAAACATAAAATACGGAAACATAAAAACACAAATACACACACATATGCTAGTTTCCGGACATAGTCCTAGAAAATGCAAAACACAAAGTTTATTAACTAAATGTGAATGCATGAGCATATTTTGCCAAGTGTGTGAAAGTAAATGTAAATGAAATTAAATCATGAAGGGACACACAAGAATGATATGTGTGAGTGTGTGCCTAGCCTTGTAAGAGATAAGAGGTCTTTGAATACCTTTGTAGACCAATAATGCCCGAATCTCTTAAAAGCTGGCAACTTGAACGAATTGTGGTTGAGACGTCCTTCGTCTTCGAAATTCTTCAATTACTAACCACTAAACATTACAAGTTAAACACGTTTTGATATGGAATTAATGCCAACACTAATTATCAACCTAACAAATCTCAACGTTGAGTTTTCGATAGTGTCTATTGAAAACATGGCATCTGGACAAGTCAAAATATCCTCATATGAGTAAATATGGTAACTTGGAGAGTTATAGGCGGTCTATGAACTCTTGGCGATTACTGATATTAATCACGAGGATACACTATCCCCAATATGATTGTCTAGGTTATGAATGAGGAACATCTTCTTATTCTATCTTTATTTAAGAGTACAATTTTAGCTCTTTAATGGAATGAGTTAAAATTAATGGATCGGACCTAAGTGAATCATTTGTTGATTGTGATTAGGTTATGTCTATTGAAGCTTAATTTAGATAGCCTGCCAAGATCCCCAATCCACATGGACTTGCATGGATCACTTGATATATTCTACCGGACCAATTTATGGGTCCATTTAGAATTGCATTTAATATATTAAGAATATAATTTGCACATTATTTATTTAATGGGCTGCACAATTGTATTAATATATTAATGAAAGGCATGTGGGCTTGTTTCATTTAGTAAGAATGGGTCTAGTTCACATGTGGGCTTTTTATTTAAAGTCCAATGGATTAAATGAAATAAGAAAATAATATATGGCCCATTTATTTTAAGTGGGGCGGCAAAGGTGAATAAATTAACCTAATGTATTATTTTGTTTCATTGTTTAATTAAATAAGAATTAATTAATTTATTAATTAATTGTTTAATTAAGAAACAAATCTTTTTCTGATAAGGAAATATATTTCCTAAAGCTATACTATTGGTAGTAGTATACTAAAAATAAAAGACTTGTTTGATAAGAAAATAAATAATTAATTTTATTTATTTAATCAAATAAGAAGTCTTTTAATTTAGTCAATAAAAAGAATAAAATATCTATGAGTTGGATTAGGTTTTGAAGTCTATTCTTTGATGGAAATTAGGGTGCAACACAAGCCTATTTTGGCATGTGATTTGCGGCAACCCTAGTGGTTTTTAGAGAAGGATTTTCGGCAACCCTAAAAGAAAAGAGGAAAGAAATTAGGCCACCTATATAATACTTGCTATAGGGTTCGGCCACCTAAGAGTTTCAAAGATACAATTTTCTTCTTCTTCTCAATTCATAGAAAGTATTTTTATTCTACTAAAAACATAAAAGAGTGAATAGATTATTCTTTGATGGTACACTAATTGCTTGTTTATCAATAAGCTTGTGTGTACAACATCGATTTAGGTTCACGCGAGTTTCGATCATTAGATTGAGAACTCAAAAGTGACCGGAATAATCTTAGTCTTCTTTTGATTGTTTTGTGACTAACAAAAGAAAAAGAAAAGTTTGTCTGTCCATTCTCAGGTTTGCAATTCAAAGAAAAGGGAGACCACGCTCCTAGGTGATTCACGTTCGTGCTAAGATTGAAGATCTTACGGATTACCATCGACGTAAGTCAATCGGATCACGCAACAAAAGGTATTCTTCTTTTGTTGATTATATGTATGTTTAATTAATTAAAGGGTTAAGATTCATAAAAAGGAAAAAATTTTAAGACTACTAAATCTCTTTTTAGTCTCGTTTCCGCTGCGTACTACGGTATTTTTCCCTACAATTGGTATTAGAGCCTTGGTTGAACCCTTTTAATTAATTAACGTATATATATGTGGATCTATTTCTTTTTATTGTGATTATGCATGTTTAGAAAGAGATGGCACTCTAGGTATTCACATATATAATTACATGTGGATGTATGGTTTTATATATGTTTATTATGTGGATTGTTGTTGATCGATTTTGGTCCTAGATTTTCAATGTAATTTTTGTTTCGGAATTGTAACAAGAAGGGTGGTCTATTATCGCCGTAATTCCTTCTTGGTAGTTGTTAGGTTTTTTATTTTATTTTTTTAATTTAGTGCAGTATTTTTTACTGCAGTTTTTATTTATTTTTAATGTGCTGTTTTTTGTTTGTAAAAGTATTGCAGTGAATAAAAAAAAAAAAAATTAATACTGCAGTATTTATTATTTTATACTGCTGTAATGTGTTCGGGTATTGAAGATTCGAAGACACGAAGAAAAACGAAGCAACCGGAACCGAGAACGAGCACCATGCGCACCCTAGGAGTGGATTGGGCTGCGCATGGCAAGCCCAAACCTTGGTGGGCTGCGCACGGCAGCCATGTGTTGCCTCATGGGCTGCGCAAGGCAGCCCCTTTGTGGGGTTGTGGGCTGTGCACGCCCATGGGAGGAGGCCGAGGGAAGAGCGTATGGTTGATGGCCACCTGAAGATCTTGTATTCCTGACAATTGTAATTTACTTGCTTTTCTAGGATGGACCAAAATTGTTGCTATTTATTTTTTACGTAAATATTACAATATTTGTTATTGTATGATAACATGACATATAGAATAGGAGTGCCACTCATATATCTCTTTTGGTATGAACATGCATTGAATGATTTAGGTATCTAAATTGGCATCTAGATAACTTGGTAAATCATTCTTTGGGATTTAATCACACGCCTTAAATAATTGAGTGGGAGAAGGTGTTTTTGTAACACCTATGGCCTCCAAGGTTAGTTGAGCTTTATTATTTATTGGTAATCCCCCCAAGGGGTGTCCATGAATGGAATTTAGCAATATACTTCCTTACAAGGATAGACTAGACAATGGACTCAAACGAGATCTACTCCCCAAGGAGGGATTTTCGTGAGAGAAAATTGAGGGTCGATATCTTGGTAACACACTCAATGTAATTTTATTGATATCCTCCCAAGAGTTCTTGTCAATAAAATTGCAAGGCTAAAATTGAAAACGCTGGTTGTTATGTTAACAATTAGGTGGGACCTAGTCTAACTAGTAAATGGTGTGAACTCCCAAAGGAGGCGTAACATTTATGGGCGTTGGATCACCGTTGAATTTTATGATTGAGTTATTTATTTAATTCAAGATAAATATTTAAAAGTGCTTTATCATGATTATTTACTTATATATGTTTGTTTTATTCAGAAATCATGACCCCATCACTTATGAACATCCTGAAAGATAACACTTTAACTGGAGATAATTATGTCACATGGAAAAGGAAAATTGGGTTGTTGCTGCAAAGTGAAAAACATAAGTTTGTTCTAACTACTCCTAAACCACCTGCTCCTAATAATGAATCTAGCATAATGTATAGAGATGAGTATGAGCAGTGGAAGACTTCAGATGATATGGCCAAATGTTATATTATGGCCACTATCTCCGACGTGTTGCAACAGCAGCATGAAGGAATGGAGTCCGCTGCTGATATAATGATGTCTCTAGAGGAGATGTTTGCTATGAAGTCCAGGACGACTAAAAGAGAGGCATTGACTGCTTTTATGAATCTTAGGATGAAACCTAGACAGGCTGTGAAAGATCACATGATGAAAGTCATAGCACATCTCAACATTGCTGAACTGCATGGCGCTGAGATAGATGGTGAGACAAAAATTGATATGGTTGTCAATTCATTGTCAGATTCCTTTGATCAGTTCAAATTGGACTACACTTTGAACAAAAAGGAATACACCTTACAAGGCCTGATGCAAGATGTTCAAAGTGCTGAAAAGATCCTTGTGAAAGGCAAAGGTCAAGAGATTCATATGGTTGGTAAAGTTGCTACTGTTAAGGCCCGTCAAAAGGTCAAGAAACAACAGAAGAAAAAGCAACTTGGGCCTATCAAGAAGGAGACCAAGAAAGTAACCAAGATCAAAGGGAAATGCTTCCTTTGTGGTGAAAATGGACATTGGAAAAGAAATTGCCCAAAGTCCCAGAACAAAGGAAGAAGGTAATGTGAATTATCTTGAAACATGTTTTTTGGCAGATTCTACAGATTCTTGGATCATAGACTCTAGAGCCACTAATCATGTTTGTTATTCCTTGCAGGGGTTCCAAGAAAGGAGAAGGCTGAGTAAGAATGAAATCAATTTGCGCTTGGGCAACGGAACGTTAGTGTCTGCAAGTGTAGTGGGAGATATTAGAGTTTATTTAGATTCTATAAGGCATTTAGATTTGATAGACGTTTATTATGTACCTCAATTCAAGAGGAATTTAATTTCAGTTTCTTGTTTGAATAAATTTGGAAATTCAGTTACTTTTAATAAAATTTTTATTATTAGTAAGAATGACAAAATTATTTGCCAAGGTACATTGGAAAACGGTCTATACTTTTTGCATAGAAATATCTCTCACTCGTTAGACACAGAATTAACGGAACCTAATCATAAAAGAGTAAAATTATCAATAGATGAAACCTACCTTTGGCATTTGCGCCTAGGTCATATTAACCTTAATAGGATTAAAAGATTGGTAAGTGACGGACCTTTAAGTGACTTAAAGGTTGATGATCTACCAACTTGTGAATCTTGTTTGGAAGGTAAAATGACCAAAAGGTCGTTCTCTGCCAAAGGTGCAAGAGCCACTGAATGTTTAGGATTGATACACACTAATGTATGTGGACCTATGAGCATTCAAGCTAGAAGTGGATATGAGTACTTCATCACCTTCACAGATGATTACTCGAGATTTGGTTATGTGTATCTCATGCAACATAAGTTGGATGCTTTTGACATGTTCAAAGCATTCAAAGCTGAAGTGGAAAATCAGCTTGAGAAACACATAAAAATCTTGAGATCTGATCGTGGTGGAGAATATCTATCTGGTGAGTTTCAGCAATATCTCATTGATAATGGGATAGTTTCTCAGTTTTCTGCACCAGGTACACCTCAACAAAATGGGGTAGCAGAAAGGAGAAATAGAACTCTTTTGGACATGGTTAGGCCTATGTTGAGTTATTCAACACTTCCTATTTCTTTTTGGGGATATGCCTTACAAACTGCTATATACATTCTAAACGATGTACCATCTAAGTCTGCTCCTAAAACACCGCATGAGTTATGGACTGGGCGCAAGCCTAGTTTACAACACTTAAGGATATTTGGTTGTCCTGTGCATGTGTTAAAAGGAAAGACAGAAAAGATGGAGTCCCGTTCGGAAACATGTATATTTGTAGGGTATCCAAAAGAAACTAAAGGATATTATTTCTATAGTCCTTCAGATCTTAAAGTATTGTTTCAACAAATGCTAAATTTCTAGAAAATGACTATATGAATGATTTTGTGCCTAGAAGTAGAATTGTCCTGAATGAGATGTCAGGAGATACAATTCCACGAGAGGTTACACAACCTAACCCAATTGTAAGTTCCGATCCAACACAAGATCAACAACCTACCATTCCTCGTCGTAGTGGGAGGGTTAGAACACAACCCGAAAGATACATCGGTCTGGGAGAATCAGTGGAGAATCTCCCGGACGACGATGATCAGTATACGTACAAGGAAGCTATGAAGGATGTTGATAGTCGCCATTGGCAAAAGGCAATGCAATCTGAGATTGAATCTATGTTAGATAACAAAGTCTGGTCCCTTGTAGACTTGCCTAAGGGGATAAAACCCATTGGGTGCAAGTGGGTATACAAGAGGAAAAGAGGTATGGATGGAAAGGTGGAAACCTTTAAAGCTAGATTGGTAGCTAAAGGGTATACATAGAAAGAAGGTATCGATTACGAGGAAACCTTCTCTCCTGTGGCCATGCTTAAATCCATTAGGATACTCTTATCCATTGCAGCATCTTTAGATCTAGAGATTTGGCAAATGGACATCAAGACAGCTTTCCTTAATGGAAGTCTTGACGAAAGCATCTACATGATGCAACTAGAGGGATTCATTGAAAAGGGCCAAATGGAAAAGGTATGCAAGTTGCAGAAATCCATATATGGATTAAAGCAAGCATCCAGATCCTGGAACATAAGGTTTGATCAAGCTGTCAAAGGTTTTGGATTTATTCAGAATCCTGACGAACCTTGTGTATACAAAAGGATTAAGGGCGACAAGTTGGTTTTCCTGATTCTTTATGTTGATGATATACTACTCATTGGAAACGATGTAGGTGTATTGACATCAGTAAAAGAATGGTTAGCAAAACAATTTGATATGAAGGACTTAGGAGAAGCAAGTTTTATTCTAGGTATCCAAGTAATAAGGGATAGAAAGAATAGAACGATTGCATTATCCCAAGCTTCATACATAGACAAGATCTTGTCTAGGTTTTCCATGCAGAATTCCAAGAAAGGTATGTTACCTTTCAGACATGGAATCAAGCTTTCTAAGGAACAAGTTCCTAAGAATGAGCATGAAGAGCAATTCATGAGTAGAGTTCCAT
Source organism: Acer saccharum (assembly GCA_030490815.1). NCBI lineage: Eukaryota > Viridiplantae > Streptophyta > Magnoliopsida > Sapindales > Sapindaceae > Acer > Acer saccharum. Next base: position 49,942,695 of record CM059869.1, on the reverse strand, counting down.
ATGCCTCAACAGTTGGAAGTCTCATGTATGCAATGCTCTGTACTAGACCAGATATTTGTTTTGCTATTGTCATAGTTAGCAGGTTTCAATCGAAACCTGGTCCTGATCACTGGACGGCAGTCAAGCATATTTTCAAGTATCTCAAGAGAACGAGAGATAATATGCTTGTATACTCTGGAGGGGATTTGATTCCCGTTGGGTATACAGATTCTGATTTCCAATCAGATTCTGACTCTAGAAAATCCACATCAGGGGCTGTGTTTACTATTGGAGAAGGAGGAGGAGCAGTCATATGGAGGAGTATCAAGCAATCTTGTATTGCTGATTCCACCATGGAAGCTGAGTATGTTGCTGCATGCGAGGCTACCAAAGAGGCTGTTTGGCTCCGCCAATTCTTGATTGACTTGGAAGTAGTTCCTAGTGCGAATAAGCAGATCACTATCTACTGTGACAACAGTGGAGCAGTGGCTAATTCGAAAGAACCAAGAAGTCACAAGAGAGGAAAACACATTGAAAGAAAGTATCATCTTTTAAGGGAGATTGTTCAAAGAGGTGACGTGACGATTACCAAAATCGCGTCAGCAGAAAATCTAGCGGATCCCTTCACAAAGGCTCTACCTCAGAAGAGTTTCGATGGGCATCTAGAAAACAGGGGCATGAGAGATATGACACATTTACTATAGCGCAAGTGGGAGATTGTTAGGATTATGCTCAATAGCAAGAGTGTAATATTATTAACAATCTTTTTCATATTAATAAAGTGATTTCTGGTTTAACATATCGTATAGCATTTATAGTTTAATATTATAATTGTCAAAGTAAATAATCATAAGGTCTAAAGACTATGAGAAAAGAAGAATTGTTCGTACATCTGGATATGTATGTGGTAGACACAATTCTTTAGTTAGTCTTGAATAATGTTCACAACTTAAGTTAAAGGTTGGGCACCTTTATCTTGTTAAAGTTGTAGAATTCTTTTGCTAGCATTTGAGTGGGATCAAATGAGATATGATGAGTCTAAAATCATCGGAGTGTCTTCGAGCAAAAGAATCTAGTGCACTGGGTGCATTGAACTGGATCACAATGAAAAGCTTTATCTAGAACCGTCAATAGATAATAGTCTTTTCATTATCAGGACAATCGGAGAGTCTATCTTAATCCTGAGATAAATGATGGACTTATGGTTGCAAGTGATATCATTTGAGTTATCAATGAGTACGATTATATAGCATAGTCTATCCTCGATAGTTTGGTGATATTCATTTGTTAATCGATAGAGGACTTCATTTATAGATATGGACATCGTGGCTCCATTTATTAAATGAGAGTATAATATCATCATATGGATGTTTTGAGGTAATTGGATATTAAATCTCAACGTTGAGTTTTCGATAGGTGTCTATTGAAAACATGGCTTCTGGACAAGTCAAAATATCCAAGTTTCAAAACGTGGTCATATGAGTAAATATGGTAACTTGGAGAGTTATAGGCGGTCTATGAACTCTTGGCGATTACTGATATTAATCACGAGGATACACTATCTCCAATATGATTGTCTAGGTTATGAATGAGGAACATCTTCTTATTCTATCTTTATTTAAGAGTTCAATTTTAGCTCTTTAGTGGAATGAGTTAAAATTAATGGATCGGACCTAAGTGAATCATTTGTTGATTGTGATTAGGTTATGTCTATTGAAGCTTAAATTTAGATAGCCCGCCAAGATCCCCAATCCACATGGACTTACATGGATCACTTGATATATTCTACTGGACCAATTTATGGGTCCATTAGAATTGCATTTAATATATTAAGAATATAATTTGCACATTATTTATTTAATGGGCTTGCACAATTGTATTAATATATTAATGAAAGACATGTGGGCTTGTTTCATTTAGTAAGAATGGGTCTAGTTCACATGTGGGCTTTTTATTTAAAGTCCAATGGATTAAATGAAATAAGAAAATAATATATGGCCCATTTATTTTAAGTGGGGCGGCAAAGGTGAATAAATTAACCTAATGTATTATTTTGTTTCATTGTTTAATTAAATAAGAATTAATTAATTTATTAATTAATTGTTTAATTAAGAAACAAATCTTTTTCTGATAAGGAAATATATTTCCTAAAGCTATACTATTGGTAGTAGTATACTAAAAATAAAAGACTTGTTTGATAAGAAAATAAATAATTAATTTTATTTATTTAATCAAATAAGAAGTCTTTTAATTTAGTCAATAAAAAGAATAAAATATCTATGAGTTGGATTAGGTTTTGAAGTCTATTCTTTGATGGAAATTAGGGTGCAACACAAGCCTATTTTGGCATGTGATTTGCGGCAACCCTAGTGGTTTTTAGAGAAGGATTTTCGGCAACCCTAAAAGAAAAGAGGAAAGAAATTAGGCCACCTATATAATACTTGCTATAGGGTTCGGCCACCTAAGAGTTTCAAAGATACAATTTTCTTCTTCTTCTTCTCAATTCATAGAAAGTATTTTTATTCTACTAAAAACATAAAAGAGTGAATAGATTATTCTTTGATGGTACACTAATTGCTTGTTCATCAATAAGCTTGTGTGTACAACATCGATTTAGGTTCACGAGAGTTTCGATCATTAGATTGAGAACTCAAAAGTGACCGGAATAATCTTAGTCTTCTTTTGATTGTTTTGTGACTAACAAAAGAAAAAGAAAAGTTTGTTTGTCCATTCTCAGGTTTGCAATTCAAAGAAAAGGGAGACCACGCTCCTAGGTGATTCACGTTCGTGCTAGGATTGAAGATCTTGCAGATTACCATCGACGTAAGTCAATCGGATCACGCAACAAAAGGTATTCTTGTTTTGTTGATTATATGTATGTTTAATTAATTAAAGGGTTAAGGTTCATAAAAAGGAAAAAATTTTAAAACTACTAAATCTCTTTTTAGTCTCGCATCCGCTGCGTACTACGGTATTTTTCCCTACACTTCACCCCCAAGAATGACCACTATTATGAATAGGTTTCCCAACACACACTCCATGGTGACTAGATCAAAGATTGGTGTTTTCAAACCAAAGGCATATTTGACAGTTAGTACTACAAATGAAGAACCTGTCTCAGTTGTTGCAACTCTTGTAGATACTAAATGGCAAAAAGTGATTCAGGAAGAATATGATGCTTTATTGAGAAACAAAACTTGGTCTTTGGTTGAAACACTATCAAATAGACGTGAGGTGGGGTGTAAATGGGTATTTAAAGTAAAGAAGAGTGCAGATGGGTTTGTGGCAAGGTTCAAGGCTCGGTTGGTAGCAAAGGGATTTCACCAAGTGGCTGGTTTTGATTTTCATGAGACTTTTAGTCCTATAGTTAAACCAACTACTATCAGGATAGTTTTGACAGTTGCATTGGCAAGAAATTGGTCAATAAGGCAATTAGATGTAAATAATGTCTTCCTAAATGGCATTTTGGAAGAGGATGTATATATGCAACAACCTCCTGGTTTTGAACAATCAGAAGACAAGAATTTAGTGTGTAAATTACACAACGCACTCTATAGTCTCAAGCAGGCTCCACGTGCTTGGTTTGACAAACTCAATAGTGCATTATTTCAGACTGGTATTCATTCTTCAAAGGCAGACAATTCCCTCTTTCTACGCTTCACTGATGAGTCAATATTATTTCTTTTGGTATATGTTGATGATATAATCATCACTGGCAGTAGTGAAGCTGTGATTCAGCAACTTATTGATCAACTGCATAATGAGTTTGCTCTTAAATATCTAGGAGCCTTAAGTTACTTATTGGGTCTAGAAGTTCACAAAACTGAGAATGGAGATCTCCATATGAGCCAGGGGAAGTATGTTCGTGAATTACTTGAGAAAGCACATATGCAAACTGCTAGAGGTATCTCCACTCCTATGATCACTAAATCTCCTTTGTCTTCAAGAGTTGGAGACCTAAATCAAGATGTATCTCATTATCATAGCATAGTTGGTGCCTTGCATCATATGACAATCATTAGACCCGAGATATCCTATAGTGTAAATAAAGTATGTCAATTTATGCAGAACCCATTGGATACTCACTGGAAAGCTGTAAAAAGAATACTTATTTATCTGAGAACTACTGCAGATCATGGTCTATTATTAAGGAAACCAGAAAATTTGTTTATAGCAGGATATTCTGATGCAAACTGGGCAGCAGATCCAGATGATAGGAGATCAACCTCGGGATATTGTGTTTTTCTTGGAGGAAATCTCATAGCATGGAGCTCAAAGAAACAAGCTACAATCTCACGATCCACAACTGAAGTAGAATATAAAAGTTTAGCTCATGTTAATGCTGAGATTTTATGGTTGCAAAGTTTACTCAAAGAACTTAGAATTCTGTAGACAAGACCTCCTTTGGTTTGGTGTGACAACCTTAGCACAGTTTCTCTTTCTGCAAATCCAATTCTTCATTCAAGGACCAAGCATATGGAGCTGGACCTCTATTTTGTTAGAGAAAAGGTTATAGAGAAAAAGTTGGTTGTGCAACACATCTCTTCAATTGATCAAATAGCAAACATTTTGACTAAGGCTCTATCTGCTAACCATTTTCATTGATTAAGAGACAAACTAAATGTAGTCTCATTGACTACACTTAGTTTAAGGGGAGAAAGTCATAGTATGCCACCATGACAGTCAAAGAGGCCAAGTCAACAATAGAGGTTTTGCAAAGAAATGCATACAAACTAATTTTGTTATGTATGCATGTGATGTCATAAATAGATTTTATTAGTTTTCTAAAATAGAAAATTATTTTATCTGTAGTATATATATTCATTCTTTGTAATTGTATAGATCTAGGGTTATTTTATTATCAATGAATGCATCATCTTCCTCTTCTCTTCTCTGATTTTGCACAGAATGTGACCAATGTTCAGGAGATCATTGATTTCGTCAACTTGAGTACGCCACATTGTATGCTCCAATGAAGCCAAATTTTGCAACGGATTATCATCACCAAATATAACACTAATACTACTATTATCCATCTCTTTTCTTTGATGAGCAACCGGTGGGCCTTTTTCATTGTTTTATTGTGGCTAATCATCACGAATAAAATCTCTCAACATTAGAAAGTCTTCGAGTTGAATATCTAAGTCGAGAAAATCATAATCATGATTTGTTATTGGGTATATCTGCAGTGGCGGATATGTCATTGGAAATATATGCAACGGTGATGTGTTTGATGTAGTAGCAAGGTGGTGGAAGAGGGACAGTGCTCCGATTGTGGATTTATGTCCATGTCCGCAAGTTGTGAATGACATGATAAGGAACAAAGAATTAGCAACTAGGGCTAGTTACAAACAAAATTTTATGTGAATTGCAATGAATAAAATGTTTGCATTTATACTAATGTTTTTGTGAATTGCAAAGAATAAAAGGTTTTGTATTTACACTAAATTTTTTCCAATCTTATTTAGAATAAAAGAGAAGTAAATCCATAATAAATAGAAGAATTAGCTATAAATAACCAAAAAAATTATTGCTTTTCTATTTTTATCCACCTCCAATAATTATTCTATAGTTGTAAAACAATTGTCCTGAATTGACGAAAATACCCTCCCTTTGTCCTGATTTACCTAACACGTTCTCTCTTCCATTTATTATATGTGTTTCTTTAACTCTCTCTCTCTCTTGCCGAGCTTCAATGACTTTCTCCACCAAATCTTTTGGCCGACCTACTTACCACTGTCGAAAGAGATCCGGTGTTGAACCTAGCCCTCAAAGTTATGTAATATTTTACCATGTTTTTATTTTGGGTGAAATTCATTTTAGTCCCTCTAGTTTGACCTAATTAACGAACTGGTCCCCCGGTTTTGAGTATTATCCCGTTAAGTCCTTCTGTTAATATTTCCGTTAAAAAAGTGAATCTGATAGGGTCAGAGGGTCAAATGACCCTGCTGCCCCTGATTAAAAAAATAAAACAAACAGAAATGATTAAACAAATAAAATTAAAAATTAATAAATATATAAAACTAATTAAAACAAAATAATAAAATTTTTCTCTCTCTCTCAAACAAAACCCATTTTATCACTTATCTATTTTCTTTTTCTTTTTTTTAAAGTACCCATGAACACCCAAACCGAATTTGTTGCACCTATACACCAAATTACATAGCTCAAATTGCAGCAAAACTCTCTCAGATTCAAATGTCTTTATTTGGTCGCCTGCTTGTGTATGCAAAAATCTTTAACTTGATTGTTTCTTCAAGTCAGTTTTTGTTTAGCATCACCAAATATTTTTGCCTGCCTTGTATGTTAAGTCTCTGATATGCTTGTTAGATGAATATTTTTGCCTACCTTGCCTGCCTTGATGATGAATCATCGCTCATTCATCATCAACACCAAACCCATTGAATCCTGTAGAAAATTGAACAAGTACCCAGGTTTGAACCCCACAAAAGATACATAACCCAGATTCAAATACATCCCCAACAAAAAGAAAAAAAATCGAAGAACAGAGACACAAATGTCAAAAATGCAAGTCTCACAATCACCATCATAAATAATCATCACTTCCAACCAAACCAGCGACCATCACCACGCCGTCAACGAACCGGCGACCGTCGCCGTCGCCATTGACGAACCCAAAAATCTCCTCCCACCATTAAAATCCAACCCAAAACCCATCCCACCACTAAATCAACCAACCACCACACCCAGTGAATCACAAATCACCCAACCACCATCACCAAACCAAGAACCTATTGAATCTGTGATGAGATCGGGATTGTGAGAGAGAAATGAGATCGATCGAGAGAGAGAGAGATGAGATCTTCAAATCCAACCTAGATGAGATCTTCAGGTTTGATTGATGGGTTTCTATGTTTGGGTGTGTTGGGGATGGGGTTTGGGCGTTCGGTGGTTTTGATTTGGGGGTGGTGGTTGTGGTTGCTCCGGTTAGTGTGGTGGCGGGTGATTCAGGGTTGGGTGTGAATCTCGGCGGCGAGAGATAGAGAGAGAGTTTGAAAGAAGAAGAAGATGAAGATGAAGAGAGGAGATCGTGAGAGAGGAGGGAATCCCGGCGGCGAAGAGAGAGAGAGAGAGAGAGAGAGAGAGAGAGAGAGAGAGAGAGTTTGAAAGAAGAAGAAGATGAAGATGAAGAGAGAGATCTTGAGAGAGGAGAGAGAGGAGGGAGGTGTGATAGGATTTTTTTTAATATTTTTAATGTTTATTTTTAATTAAATTAATTAATAATTATTTTTAATCAGATTTTTATATTTGTTACGTAAGTTACGATTTTACCCTCAGCCCTTTGACAGAATCTTTGTAAACCCTAACGGATTTTGACGGCAGGGACTGACTTTCGGATTTTTTTTAACTATAGGGACCTGTCAAGATAAAGCTCAAAACCGGGGGACCAGTTCGTTAATTAGGTCAAACTAGAGGGACTAAAATGAATTTCACCCTTTTTTTTTTTATTAAAAAAAAAGTCTCAAGGGTATTATTAAGGGCATTTCCATCTTAATACTCCATGTACAATTGTAATTGTTAGAATATTTTAAGGGTAAATTAGTATTTCTAAAGTGTCAAATGGAAGGCAATGGTAAAAGTGTCATTCTGTATTTTAATTTTTATATGAGATTTGACCGTTAAAAATCTGGTCAAAGAGACTAAATTAATGTATTTATGAAAACTTAGAGGCTATGGGCATTAAAATTGGAAAGACCATTAAAATTTTGATATTTCACTAAAACCTAAGGACTAGATTGATAATCACCAAAAGTTAAATGAATATATGATAAGTCCATATTAGTCCATCCTACCACCACCTAATATTAGTGATAAATGACGCTCTTTCAGATTAATAATGTATGTACAACTTATTTAGAAATCATTTGGTTCTAAAAGTGTTTGATTTTTTCATATTGATATAGTGCAATAATTACATTTATGTTTTATTGGAAAAATAATATTAGTTTATTCTAAAAAATGAAACACATGCCTTTATTCTAAATAACTTTTAGGGTTAATTGCACAAGCATCCCTAAGTTTAGGTAAAATTGTACGCATACTTAAATTTTCATTTAATTGTACAAATCTCCCTTCAAAAACATTGACCGCTATTGGACATAACCTTTGACTAACGTTACAATGTGAAAAGTCAAAAATAAACTCAGTTTTATTTTTAACAATAAAGATATAAAGAGAAAATTACATTAAAGTACACTATCAAAATCACAATTCAATCCCAACAACCACCATTAAAATAACAAAATTGTCATCACAATCTTCTTCTTCTCTATCATCAGTTCATCTCCACATGGGTGAATAGGGGTTACAGTTTCTGGCAAGGAAGTCAAAATTCCCTTGGTTAATGAAGGTTTTAAGGTCTAGCAAATATGTCATATAATCCATTTGAAACAAATAACGGTGTGTTCAATATTAATCTAGAGGGGGGGTGAATAGATTATATCCGATTTTACCCAATTTTCGTTATAGGTTAATTTTACTATTTAATAATGAATTTAATGAATAGATGTCATGGAGATTATTAACCATGATCACTATGAAATACCAGATGTGATAAATTATTTTCTAAAGTAGTAAGTTCTTTTTGTGAGATATGCAACATAGATGTTTCGAATATTAATGCTCGTTACATTGCAATACGAGGTCGACCTCACCATCAACAAGATAATTGTACAATTAAACAATATTATTGGGTATGTATATATTTTATGTTGCAATTGATTCTCAATCACAAGAACAACAAAAATTCTTGCTATAGCGAAGGCTTGTAATCAGGGACGTAACCAGGATTGAAGACCAAGGTGGGCTAGAATTTTTTTTTTTTTTTTATTGAACATCGACATCACATAGTTATGAGGACATAGTGAGATGTCCCTATAAAATGTATATTCTAAATAAATGTGTTACCAAATTTTATTTTATTTTTAAAAAGTTAATAAATTATAAGAGAAACATAAAATGCAAATACGAACACTAATTAAATTATTATATTAGTTTGATTTATTTGAAATATACTAATACAATGTTACGAGAAATTAATTTAACAATATCATTAGTTTGTAAATTTAAAATTGGATTAGCCTTAAAATCTCATTAACTATATTTAACAATAACACTAAAATTTCAAAACAAAATAAAATATTTAAAGCCATAATATATTCTCCCAAACATATATAATTTGAAGACTAATCGTTAATGTTGATAAAAAGATTGAGCTAAATATGGAGATTGAGGAGAAATAATTTTTATTATAATAAGAAGAAAAAGAAAAGAAAAAATATATTATTTCTACTTTTAATAGGAAGTAAAATTAACTGTTTAATTTTTTTTTTTCTTACTATTTTAATTTTTTTTAATGGGGGCCTAGGGTGGGCTCAAGGTACGTCCATGCCTATAATTTATGCATGACGAGCCCAGCCTTACTCAGCAAGGCCATAGTGTTTGTGAGTGATTCTAAGGTAGACGTTTCCTGGGTAAATGGTAGCGGGATTAGGAGCATGAATCATGTTCAGACTATTTACGATATTCGTAGTCACCTCATTAGCATTGGCAAAGCTAGCGTGTTGTATTGCTCAAGGGCTTTGAATTCCTATGCAGACATGCTAGCTAAACAAGGTTCAAAGGGGGTAGACATGTCTTAACGTGGAGTGTAGATTCTATTTCTTCTGCCTAGTCTTTGTTTTGATGTTGTTCTGTGTTTTGCTCTGTTTTTGTGCTCTGTGTTGAGCTTTCTGCTTGAAGGGTTGTTTCGGCCTTTGGTCTTGTTGTTCTCTCTAGCTTTGTGCTGCCTTTCCTTTTAATATATTGCCTTTAAAAATAATAATTAAATATGAGTATATATTCAATTATAAATGATTTTTTAGATTTTATAAGAGTGTCATTTTGATTCATAAAATTTATGTTTATTTTATTTATTAATTTATGAGACTAGGTATTATATTTGGTTTTTTTTTAATAATTTAGTTTTTAAAAATTAATATATTTGTCTTGCACAAACTTGAATTTCTTTTTGTCTCCACCTCTCAAAAGCCAAAAGCCAAAATCCTAGCCTCGCCCCTCCCTCCACAGATGGTGAAACCAGGGCCGGCCCATAATGCAAGCAAACCCAGCAGCTGGGGCCCCCAATTGGCCCAATTAACCTCTTTATCTTTTGTAAAATCAAGAGCCCCAAAATCCAATTTATTTATATTAAAAAAAGGGCCCAATCCAAGACATGCAATTTATATAAATGTAAAAAAGGCCCAACTAATTCTAATTTCTAACCACATCGGTTTTTTTTTTTTTTTTTTTAAAAAGGCCCACTAATTCTAATTCTAATTTAAAAAAGGTCCAACTAATTAGCAGACATTGTTTTTTTTTTTTTTTTTTTTTTTTAACATTAAAAGGAAACTTTATTTAAAGATTCAAAAGGTCAGTAGAAACACAAACGAACAAGGAAAATAAAACAACCTAGAAAAAACCCAACCAAAGCACAAGGAAAACAAAAGGAGAAACACAAGACAGCCAGGAAAGGAAAAAATAGCAAACATCGAATTGCTTCGAAGAGGTAGTGTTTTTGGCTCTCTTGTTTATTTTTTTGTTGCGGGTATATTTAATTGGAATTTAATTACTTGTTTGTGCTGCTCTACTTGTTGAATTTGTGAGAAACTTGTATGAATTGTGCATGTTACAATATAATTAGTTATGGCATTTGGGTTAATCAATATGTCAAACCTATGAACTGTCTGATATCTATAGTAGAATTAGGTTACATTGATACATGTAGAGAAAGTTTGTTGCTGGTGATTTAGGTGTGAGGCCCTTTTCCTTCGGATATGATTATGTTGTATTTGGTAAATGAAGAATTATTTATTTAAGGTGAAAAATTACATTGTATTTGGTATATGGGGCCCCGATTTTTGTTAATATCATGAAATGACTTAGGCCCCGAAATGTCTAGAGACGGCCCTGGGTGAAACCTCCACTTGCAATTCCTTCCGTGCTTGCCTCTGTCTAAGACAAAACCCACCTGCAAAGTCTGACTATCATCCACGATCAATCTATATATCATCCAAGAATTGGAGCGGAGCTTCATCTTATGCATGCCCGCATCATCCATCTCCATTTTAAATTATAGATTACCAAATTGATTGTATTTGACCGGGTGTGTTTGTAATTCATGTGAACATCATACCCATATACAATTGAGATGGTCCATGCAACTATTATGAAGGTTAACAACAGGAGTTTGAATATTTGCGATGCTAGTTCTGGAAGTTGAAAAAGAATTTGGAGCTAGAATTCTTAAACTGGAGCAAGTTAGGATTCTTAAAAAAATAATAAATAAATAAATTAGAGCTAATCAAGAATCAAGAATCAAGATCATATACGATAATCATAAAGATTTTAAAAAAAGGAAAAAAAAAAATGTTACAAAAAGGACGTACTCCTCACCTACGATGATCAAGAATCAAGATGATATACAGCGACAGGATGAAGAAAAACATGAACATGTACATTAATTAGTTCACTAAAATCTTCTGGTTACATCACATATGACATAACAAGATTTAACATAAAACAAAACGTTATAAAAAGTTTCCATTCCAATTAGCATTAGGTGAACCCAACACATCTTGCAAACAGTAATTCTCAATTGAACCAAAATCATCAAGCAACCCTTCAAAAAACTTATCATCCAAACCATTCTCCTCCTTTTGATTCTTCACAATACAAATAGATCCCTCCTCTTCATCAACATCATCATCATGATCATGATCATGATCATCCTCATCAATTGCAATCACACCCTTCATTTTCTCATCAACTTGAGGCATGTGCCCTTCAAACAACGCCACGTGTCCAAACAATTTATCTTTCCTAGAAAAGCTGGTCCCACAAGAGCACTTCCATCTACTCTCTCCACAGTGCTTGTAATGGCTCTTCAAATCCGATATCACCGAAAAACTCTTCTTGTGACACCGATCGCACTGGTACGTCTTCGGACAATGACTCCTCTTGAAATGATTCTTCACGCACGTCACCGATTTCAAAGCCCGAAACTTTCTGTGTCTCTTGTTTCGGTTGCAACCTTCGAACGGGCACGAGAATCTCGTCTTCCTTCCCGATTCCTTCACCGATTTCTCGGGTTTCGCTAACGCCTCAGCCGTTTTGTACTCGTTCCCGTGTGCCCGCATATGCATCCGTAAATTCGCGTCTCGCTTGAACCCTTTGCCGCAAATATCGCAGAAGTGGATGTGCTCGGCCAGTAGCTCCACCGCATCGATCTCCACAACTTCGTACTCCGATTCGTCGTCAGGGTCGTCTTTTGTTTCCGATATTCGCTTCGTTTTCTCTGAAAAGTCCGAAACGGTATCCGGGTTTTTCGGATCCGAGGCAGAACAAGCCTGTGGCTGCGGCGGCGGCGGTAGTGAGTTCGATGAGACGAGAAGGGCGGCGCCGTTGACGATGATTTGGTGGATGGCGGAGGAGATTTCGGAGGATACCATATCCATCTGGTTTTTGGAGATGAGAGTGTTGGAGCTCACCGATTCCGATAAGAACTGCTGGAGAGAATCCATTCTCGTACGGACGGTCGAGAGATTCGTCAGCGGAGAACCGAGATCTGGATATCCCGGCCGATTCCCACTAGTTTCGCCGATATTTGACATTTCTAAACTGCAAAAAAATTGGACGGCACCAGTTTTCAGTTTTGTCTCGGGTTTTGTCTTCTATATGGTAAACTGATAACTTGATAAGCTTAAAAGGAGAGAGACAACGACAATGCACACGTGGCGATCAGAGAAAAAACAGATGGTTGCTTTGGTTGACTCTGACTTGGCGGCTGTGGGCCCATCATGGGTGTCTCTAGGCCGTTTGATTAGAGGAACAAGTAAGTGGGTCCACTAAAGTTGATGAGATAGTGGATCGTACCTCACTTTGTCTGATTAATAATATATAAAAATAAAATTAATAATGACAATAATTTAATATCTAGTGTTGGTTGGTTCCATGAAGCTTCAATTGAAGTTTTCAAATTCAAATACAAGTTGTGCATCGGAGATCCCAAAAAGTTGTCATTAGTCAATTGAGTCTTAAGGGTAATTGCACAAACACCTTGGGTTTAGCCTTAATTCTATGCATATGAACATTTTGCAAAATTTAATTTAAAATAACAGCACTACCTACATCGGCGGTATCGTCTACTGCCGTGGAGGAGCAGAACGCTCGTTCACCTTGTGGTCCGTCTATTGAGGAGTATACTTCTCCTCCACAAGTGAAATAGAGCACTCCTCCACGATGATGAAGTTGATATGATCTGTAGCAGTTCATATCCACCAAGTAGATATTGTTCGTTTTGAGTTTCAAACACGCGTTATTCATCCTCATGGATTTGCTTTGGATCATGAGCTTCACGTAAGCATTCTTCACCCATGGCTCAAAACGCGTCTTTATAGTTAGAAGAGATCAAAGCTTATAATTAAGCCATTGACCTCACTCATTAGCGATGTGAGATGTGATATAATCCATTTCCACTATCGATAGAGAATCCATTAACGATGAAGCTATTTTATCTTTAAAATTTTATGTTTTTTTAATTTTATTTTATAATTAATTCTTCATTTCTCATCGTAAATGGAGGAGATCATAAGTTTTTACTCCTCCACCGTTAATTTATAATGGATCACCACAAATGGTAGGGGTGTTTGTGTAATGTTTTACAAAAGGTCCACATGCGTGGATTTAGACCTAAAATCGGAGATGTTTGTGCAATAAGTTTAATTATATATTTAATAGATAGATTATGTGTATTATTAGACTTAAGTAGTGTAGGTAGAGGTGACACGGTTCCGGTCCGGTTCCGGTTCCGGTTCGGAACCGGCGGTTCCGATTCCGGTTCCGCGGTTTGATGGAACCGGAACCGGAACCGTTATATGCCGGTTCCGGTTCCATTGGAACCGGCGGTTTTGAACCTTTTTTTTTTTTTTTTTTTTTTTTTTTTTTTTTTTTTTTACAAACAAAAAAAGACTTCTCTAATAAAATAAAATATATAAATGAAAAATTACAAAATTAAATTATAAAATAAAATTACAAATGACAATTTATGGGTTATATAAATGACAAATTACAAAATTAAATTAAATTATAAAATAAAAGTACAAATGACAAAAGAAAAAGAAAAAGAAAAAGAAAAATGGGTTCTTATGGGTTGTTGAACCATGGATGCAAAAGAACCATAATAACACCCTAACCAATGAAGCCACATTCAATTCTGGTATAATAATTGAAACAAAAACTATAAGTAGTATAAAGATTTATTTTAAAACGTGTCCATTTACACGAGGCCTGACTTTAAAGTAATTCTCCGAACCAAGACGGGTACGGGTGTGATGTCGGATCGAGAGGAAAAGGTTTCTTACTAGGTTTAAACGAGGTTCGAAATAGACACAACACTTAAAAACACTTTTTTTTGATGAAAAAGGGGTTTTTGGGGCTCGAAAAGTGGCCACAAGCCCCTTGGACCTTGCTCCCATTGGATTCCTTGCATCATTCTATGCGATTTCAAAAAAAAAATCACCCAATTCGGACATCCGAGCACAAAGTTATGGCCTTTCAAAGTTTAAGGCATATATACAATTTTTTTTACCGCAATTTTTTTTTTTTGAGGCAAATTTTTTTTTGAGAGTGTTGGAGAGAAATTAGAATTAGAGAATTGAGAAAAAATTGGTGTGAGGAAAAATGAAAGGGGGGTGGTATTTATAGAAAAAAAAAAAAAAAAAAAAAAAAAATTGTGTGAACCGGCGGTTCGAACCGAACCGGAACCGCCGGTTCCAATCCGGTTCGAACCGCCGGTTCGACCAAATCATAGAACCGGAACCGGAACCGGAAATTCGGTTCCGGTTCTTGAACCGGAACCGGAAATTCGGTTCCGGTTCCGGTTTTTTCCGGTTCCGGTTCCGGTTCCGGTTCCGGCCGGTTCCGGCGGTTCGAACAGGAACCGTGCCAGGTCTAAGTGTAGGTTCATTGTCTGATTTACTGGCAAGCTTCTAGATTCCTCAAAAGATGGAAACATTTTTACGACTTAAAAATTCAGTAACAATTCATGTCCAAATCGGTGATCTAATTTTTGAGGTGGTATTTTAATTCAAAATTTACCGTACAAATAAAATAAATTTTTCTTTAGAGCAATTCCAACCTAAATAGTAGATTTGCTGTAAGTTTTGCACTAAAATAGCTTAACAGTCACTCTATTTTACTATTTCATCTCCAACCCACTGCACCAAATTTATCTGTATAGAGAATATTCCCAGGGATATTCCATTTCTTTCCCCTTTTTAAATATTTCTCCACAATTAACATTTCACCCCATAATTAACATAATATTGCAATACAATACGAAATTATGAAATTAATACATTAATAGAAATTAAATTTAATTCGGTAAAATATTGTATTTATTATTAAAATAACTTAAACATTACATTTCATAAGATAAAAAAGAAAAAACATAGAAATAAAAGTACATATCGATCATCATCTAATCATCTGAATTAGTATATTCTTCTCACAAATGATCTATTAAGGCATTTCGGAGTACAACGTGAGCATTTTTATCCCTGATTTGTCTATGTCGAGTTAGAAATTCTCGAAATCGGGTATTTTCATCTAACACCATCTCAACTTCTGGAGTTGGTGCTTCCGTATGATCCTGAATTGCTGCATCAACATCACGCTCATCCTCGATTATCATGTTGTGCATAATAATGCACGTAGTCATTATATCATGTAAAACATGTTTATGCCAAAAACGTGCCGGTCCTGCCACAATTGCAAACTGTGATTGGAGAACTCCAAATGCACGTTCAACGTCTTTTCTACACCCTTCTTGTTTCATTGCAAATAATTTATTTTTCGGACCACGTGGATCGTGAATAGTTTGTACAAGCGTAGACCATGGTGGGTATATACCATCAGCTAAATAATAACTGTTATAGGTAAAAATTAGTGGTGAAGGACACGTCATCAGCACGAAAAGCCAGGAAAGCAAGAGTCAAGATAAGTCAACTTATGGAGCAGAAACCTCCCACGATAACCTACTCGGAAAAAAGAGTAAGTAGTCCGACCACAAACGAAGACGATCAACTCGGGCAGCAAATCTCACTCGGGCACATTCGGGCATACTCGGGCATACATACTCGGGAATCAATGAGATAGTCACCAACATTCGTATGCCAATCATAATCAGCGACCAGCACATCCACGATAAGCAACGATGTGGACTATTAGAGTTTAACAAGGAAACAAGCAGTTCTCCCGCGAATAAAGGAGAAAGAATCTCGTCCAGAATCAGACTCAGCCAAAAGAGGAAACATAATCTAATTAGGACTAGGAAAACCGCTTGAGACTTGGGCACCACAATACCAAACCCTAGCGGCCACCTTAAAACCCTAAGAACAACATGTATAAATACCCCCTCTATACACAAACAGGGGGGTACGTAAAAAGTAGAACGAGGAGAGAGAGAATCATATTGAAGAGCTTGTAATCATTCTTGGTCATTCTTGATCTTGTAATCGTGATTCATAGTGGATTTGGCTTTGTTGCTAGAGGCAACGATCCCGTGGATGTTTCTCCGATCTTTTGGAGTTTTACCACGTAAATCACTTGTTATTTCTTTACAATCTTTGACCATACTCACATATAAATTGCAGTAATTCGAGAACGAGTCATTGACTTGGTGATCACCAAAAATCACCGTCAACAATTGGCGCTAGAAGGAGGGGGACCCAGAACTTTGTGACAACAATGGCTGGCGACGGAGATGGTAGCGATTCCAGGTACAGTCAGGGCGTGCCAAGTAACGAGTTGGAAGATGACACCGCGCTCAATACGGCGGATGCAACTTTGACGACGGTAAACCAGTCAGCTGCCCTGGCTGGAATTCAACGTTTACCTACAGCGAATGAAGAAATCGCGCAGCGACTCCGTGCTTCTCTACAACAACTCATATCAGACGCAGCAAGGCAGGGAATTGATCTCTCTGTTACGGAAGGATTGATGTCACCTCATGAACTGTCCGCCCCAAGCCAGCAGACAGCAAGACTGCGCTCCGCGGTGGTGATACCAACCCCTGATGCACCCCCAAAGGCGAGGCAAGATCCTACAGGCAGACCAGAGATGCTATCTGAAAGAGTAGCCAGGAGAAGTAGGGAGCGCAGAGAGGGGAATGATTCCGACAAAGAGTACTATCAAGATCGGGTAGCCGGAGATCGAGACCGCCCCAGGAGGCGTGGCCACCGGAGAGACCGGTCATCCTCTGAAGAAAGTGAGCAGAACCATCATCGCAAGCGCCAAAGGGGTACAGTCCGACTGCATGGCCTAAACCGAGATCATAGAGAGTTGAATCCCGAGGAGAGGGGCCAAAAACTGACCATAAGCCAGAACTTCGATGCGTCAGGGGAACCTGAAGGGGACAGAGACATACTTATACAGAGCCTCACCCGGGAAGTTCAAAATAATCGTCGGCAAATGGATGCTTTGGTCAGGCGGTATGGGCGTAATGAGCTGTCAGACGATGAATCCGGAAGCCCTTTTACCAATGGGGTTTTGAGGATGCCTTTCCCAGAAAGATTCAGAATGCCCCACATCGAGCTGTTCAAGAAGGATACAGACCCAAAAGAGCATGTCCGGAGGTATAGGAGCGCTATGGCGCAATATGTCCATAATGATGCACTACTATGTTTGAATTTTCCTCAAACTCTTGGGGATCTAGGCTCCCGGTGGTTTGGAAGGTTGCCAGCAGCAAGCATAAGTAGCTTCGGCGAACTGAGCAAGGCTTTCTCAAGGCAGTTCCTCGGGAATGTACACAGGAAAAAGTCAGTGGCTCATTTATCCCAACTCAAACAGGGAAAAGACGAGTCGCTGAAGAAATATCTGGGAAGGTTCGGTCAGGAAGTGTCCGAGATCGGAAGTGCAAACGACGAAGCAATAATTGCCGCGTTCATTAACAACCTTCAGAATGGCCAATTGTCCTTTGACCTCAGAAGAGCCCGACTAACCAGCTATGCCGATATGATGGACATGGCAGGAGGTTACGCCTTGGCCGAAGAAGAGGAAATTGCCACAGGAGGTTACTTCGTACATGGCGGTCGCCCAGAGGGATCCAAAACCAAGGACCAGACCAAGATGCCCGATACCAAAGGTGACAAGCAGAAAAATAAGGCACGGGATGGTCGGGATGGACGACGAGCATACGACCCAAAAACCGATCAACCACGGCAGAAGTTCCAGGGCCGATATACAAATTATACCCCGTTGAAGAAAGATCAAGGAAGAAGTCCTGGCAATCCTAGAAGAGAAGAACATGTCCAAAGAACCACCTAAGCAATCGACATATGCTCGGAGGGACACCACCAAATATTGCCGTTTCCACAAAGAGAATGGGCACGAGACATCCAAGTGTTTCCAGCTAAGGGATCATATCGAGACTCTTATTAGGGAAGGGCATTTGAAGGACATTGTTTTCAAAAAGACGGACAGGGCAGATGGACAGAAAGACAGCCGACAGGACGGACGGGCAAGAAAACTTAGTCCCAAGAAAGCTGAGGATGAAGGAGCAATTAACACCATCTTCGGAGGTCCAGCAACGGGCAAGAGTAACAGGGAAAGAACCCAGGAGATTCGGGAAGCTATGGAGGCACGGAGAGACCTGGACGTCAATTCTATTGAGCCCGACCCGAAAAGAATCAAGGAGGGCTGGGACCCGATCGTGTTCACAGAGGCCGACTCACACGGAGTGGATGTTAGGCCAAATGACGCACTGGTGGTCAGCGCTCGGATCGGCCATAGAGAAGTTCATCGAATTCTGATCGACAATGGGAGTTCGGCAGACATTCTTAGTGCAGAAGTATATGACCAGCTGAGGCTAGACAGGAAAGACCTACAGCCTTTTCCCACACCCCTTAGAGGATTTGAGGGGTCGAAGTGAGGTCACTCGGCACGGTTAAGCTACCTGTGAAGATCGGAAAAGCCCCTTGCCAGAAAACAGTGCTGCTCGACTTTGTGGTGGTAGATACGGAAAACTGGCCGTATAATGCTTTACTGGGCCGACCATTTTTGAATAAAGCCAAGGCGGGTGACAGCAACTTATGCCCTCATGATGAAATTCCCGACCGAATATGGTGTAGGAGTGGTCAAAGGGTCACAAGAGATGGCCCGTAGAGCAAACTTATCAGTATATAGAGATAGGGAGGTACGCCAGGTATACATGGTAACAGTCCAGCAAGAGGATAGAGAACCTGAAGAACAGGCAGAAGTGCCGAAAGATTTTGAGTTGGATCCCAGAGAAGGACCGGAGGATAGGGAAGACGAGCCGACCCAAGAGGTGGCACTAGACCCGGAGGATCCAGGTAGGACAGTGAAGGTAGGGGCAAGTTTGAGCGTACATGTCAAAACCGCACTTATTGCGCTACTAAGAAATTACAAGGATGTTTTCGCTTGGAGCCATGAAGATATGCTGGGGGTAGACCCGAAGGTGATTTCACATCATCTTTCCACCGACCCCGAGTTCCGACCCGTGGTACAAAAAAGAAGACTATTCAATCCAGAAAGAAGCGTCGCAATCAAGAAGGAAGTAGAAAAGCTACTTTCCGCGGGGTCGATAAGGGAAGTCAAGTATCCGGAGTGGGTGGCCAATGTGGTGTTGGTCAAGAAAAAGAACAAGCAATGGAGGATGTGTGTAGACTTTACAGACTTGAACAAAGCTTGCCCAAAAGATAGTTTCCCACTACCGAGGATCGACCAGTTGGTAGATGCGACAGCGGGACATGAATTGTTAAGCTTCATGGACGCCTACTCGGGATACAATCAGATCCGGATGAATAAGGCAGATGAGGAAAAGACGTCGTTTACCACGGACCAGGGTTTATATTGCTACAAGGTAATGCCATTCGGATTGAAAAACGCCGGGGCAACATACCAGAGGCTAGTAAACAGGATGTTTGCTCGGCAGATTGGAAAAAATATGGAGGTTTATGTGGATGATATGCTGACTAAGAGCACCACTGCAGAAAAACACGCGGAGGATTTGAAGGAAACCTTCGACGTCCTAAGAAAGTATCAGATGAAGCTCAACCCAAGCAAGTGTGTGTTCGGAGTACCTTCGGGAAGGTTTCTAGGTTTTCAGGTGCACCAGAGGGGAATCGAAGTAAATCCTGAGAAGATCAAAGCACTAGAAGGAATGGCTTCACCCAGGACGCTAAAAGATGTGCAGAGGCTAACGGGATGCCTCGCGTCACTCAATCGGTTTATAGCCAAGTCAACAGACAAATGCGCCCCATTCTTTAAAGCAATAAAAAAGGGGAAAGGGCTCGAATGGAGTACAGAGTGTGAAGAAGCCTTTCAAAAATTAAAAGAATATCTAGGGAGAGCACCAATCCTTTCAAAACCGGTGGTGGGAGAAACATTATACTTATACCTCTCGGTCACCGAGGTGGCGACGAGTTCGGTGTTGATCCGACTGGAGGAAGGAATACAAAAGCCAGTGTACTATACAAGCAAAGCGTTGTTAGCGGCGGAAACCAGATACTCGCCGGCAGAAAAAATAGCGTTAGCTCTGATCACATCGGCCAGGAAGCTAAGGCCATATTTCCAAGCACATACAATAGAGGTATATACAGACTGCCCGCTGAAACTCATTCTTCAAAAGCCAGAAGTGTCAGGAAGGCTGACCAAGTGGGCGGTAGAGCTCAGCGAATACGACATCAGATACACACCAAAAACGGCCATCAAAGGGCAGGCGGTATCCGACTTTATAGCAGAATTCACCGAGCCAGACGCCGAGGTAAGGAGGGCAATGGAAGATGAACAGACTACTAAATTCCAGTGGAAATTACATGTAGATGGGTCATCGAACACGCATGGCAGCGGGGCAGGAATAGTCATAACGACCCCCGAGGGGGATACTGTAGAATGTGCCATGAGGTTCGATTTCAAGGCAACCAACAACCAAGCAGAATATGAAGCCTTGCTGGCCGGTCTGAGAGTCTGCATAGCACTAGGGGCAGATGAGCTGGAAGTTTACAGTGATTCACAGGTAGTGGTCCATCAGGTACTGAATGAATACCAGGCCAGGGAAGAGCACATGATAGCTTATTTGGACATTGCAAAAAGACTACTTAAAAAGTTCAAAGCATACAGAATCTCTCAGATCCCTCGGGAAGAGAACGAAAAGGCAGATGCTTTGTCCAAATTAGCTTCAGCCACCACAAGCATCAGATCCAAAGCAATACCAGTGGCGCACCTGACTAAACCAAGTACAGCGGAACCCGAGGAAATCATAATAGCAGAGATCCGACCTAGCCTGGGCGACTGGACATACCGACTCAGAAAGTACTTGGAGGAGAACATACTACCGGAGGATGCTGTGGAAGCTAAACGCATCAGATACAGGTCAGCCCGGTACACGATTCTGAGAGGAGAATTATATAGGAGAGGATTCTCGAAGGTATTGCAGAGATGCATTTCCGGTGAGAAGACTGGAGAGATCCTGAGAAGTATCCACAGTGGAGTATGTGGGAACCACACTGGGGGTAAAAGCTTAGCACACAAGATACTCCGGCAAGGGTTCTATTGGCCGACTCTGTTCGCGGAAGCGCAGCAATTCGCAGAAAGTTGCGAAACATGCCAAAGAGTAGCAAATGACATTCGGCGACCCCCAGAGTTGCTCAGAAGCTTAACCTCGCCTTGGCCCTTTGCCATGTGGGGACTCGACCTGATAGGACCAATGCCCACAGGAACGAAGGGAGGAGCCAAACATGCTATTGTGGCAGTGGATTATTTTACCAAATGGGCAGAGGCAGAAGCACTTGTACACATCACCGAGGCAAACACTACCAGCTTCGTTAAAAAGAATATAATATATCGGTTTGGGATCCCGAGCATCATCATAACAGACAATAGGACTCAATTCGATAATAAGAAGTTCAGAGAAATGTGTGAAGAGTTCAAGATCGCAAACTACTACGCATCGCCTGCTCATCCTCAAACCAATGGCCAAACAAAGGCCGTGAATAAAGTAATCAAGCACACATTGAAGGCAAAGCTAGAGGCAAAGAAAGGTGGCTGGGCAGACAAACTGCCTGAGGTGCTATGGGCATACCGAACAACTATGAGGTCTTCCACAGGGGAAACTCCTTTCGCGCTGGCATTCGGGACGGAAGCTGTTATCCCAGCAGAAACTACTTTCACATCCCCCAGGGTCCAGCTATACAGTCCCGAGCACAATATAGACATGCTGCAGCAGAACCTAGACGAGCTTGAAGAAATCAGAGACGCAGCACAAGTAAGAAATTCCGCATACCAGCAAAGGGCCGCTAGGTACTACAACTCCCATGTTCAGGAGCGGAGATTCCAACTCGGGGATCTAGTGCTGAGGAGAGTATCACCGAATACCAAGGATAAATCATCAGGATCCCTCGCCGACAAATGGGAAGGACCATATATCATTAAGAGAATCGTAGGGCACGGGGCCTACATGATAGCCCGACCAGAAGGTGGCCTGGTACCCCGACCATGCAACGCACAATATCTGAAGATCTTCTATCCCTAAAAGAATCCGGTTATGGTTCTACAGTTTATTTATTCTGCTTTAGCTCAGTTTTTAGTTTCTGCGTTGAAATTTCAGATTTATTTATTAATTTCATGTTCATGATCATCTAATAAAGTTCAGTTGCAAATACGATGTGGCGGAATCAATAAAATCCATGAGCAATATTTCAATGGAGGTCACTCAAGGCGACCGAATAAATGCCGAAAAAGTCGAGCGCTATAAGGCCGCGAAAGAGCGGACGAGTGGTGCTCGAAGGGCGGAAAAGCTGTAGTAGCATGCCCGCCTAGTTAAAGCGATGCAAACGCGTCCCTTAGCAAAAAGGCAAAACCGAGGCACCAGGATAACTGGGAAAATGCTCGGAGCGCCGCTAGAAAGACTAGTGAGATGCGCAGTCGTGTTGGCCGGTACAAAGTACCCCAACGATTCGACGAACCCTTGCGCAGATAAAACCAGGAGACGTCCTAGGTGACTTGTGCAAGGACCTCAACGTATGGTCGCGGCGAGCCCCGACGCAACGTGAAGGTTAAACAACCCCAAAAAATTAGTTACCGGTTAAATAAGATACTCGGTCTAAATTGACAAGCCAGTTACATAAGATACTAGGCACAAAATTAGTTACCAGTTTAATAAGATACTCGGTCTAAATCAATAAGCCAGTTACATAAGATACTCGGCACGAAATTAGTTACCAGTTTAATAAGATACTCGGTCTAAATCAATAAGCCAGTTACATAAGATACTCGGCCGAAAATTAGTTACCGGTTAAATAAGATACTCGGTCTAAACTGATAAGCCAGTTACATAAGATACTCGGCAAAAAGTAGAATGTAAGAGTAAAATTTGGTCTTATATTCATAGTGTATAGAAAGATACAATGTACTGATGTATATATGAAAGATGTACAAGTATAGTTACAAAAAGTTACAAAAAGGCTTGAAGATCAAGAGGAAGGCGCCGGGGGTGGTGAGCTGCTTCTGCCAACATCAGGGTCAGGCTCCATCACATACTCGCTCAGAAGACTGTCGTCCGATGGCCATATGATCACATCTTCTTCGTCATCCATCCAGTGACTGTAGTCGGTACCAGGAACGGGCCCCAAGTCGGGTATCTCGTTGCTAAAACTCGCCCTTTCACTGGCGTAAAAGGTAGAGAACGACTCGGCGGTCGGAACCTCAAGGTGCATGGGATGTGGCGTTTTTCCTTTACTTCTACAATACGCCCGCCACTCCTTCATTTGGATCCGGAGAGACTCCAAGGATGTATCCACATGCTTCCTAATTGACAGGCTCCAGTTGGCCCGGGCCCGATCAGTCGCCCTGTTCCTTTGCTTAAAAAATTCGCCGGCCGAGACCATTCCACGCTGGAACTCCCGAAGAAGCAGAGCATCATAGGCTGGAGATCTCTTAAAACGGTCAACGCTTTGTAGCTCCATTTCCAGCCTAGATCCCTTCGACAGTTCCTTGGCCGTCAGGGCCTGACACTCCAAGTCGTTGATTCGACGTTCATAAGCAGACTTGGCGTCTTCGGCGTTCTGTTCGGCTCGAAGCAAGGCTTCCCGGGTGGATGACAGTTGATCCTGTAGAGTCCTGACCTCCTCCGCAGCAGAAGATGCCCGTTGCTCGGCTTCCATTTGCCGTGCTAAGCACTGATTTACGAGCATCTCACTCGACCTGGCCTCCTCCTGACGAGCTAACTCAGCCCGAGAACAGTGATCTTCGCTCTCCTTCAATTGGGCTTCTAGCCTTCTTATTTTTTCCGCTTGGGCTTCGCCAGCTTCGCAAGCCCCAGACATCTCGGCCACCATCTGCAACAAACAAATCAACAAATATAAATAAAAAAAAGGAGGAAGAATGCGAAATGACGCATATGAGAGTCACTCACGTAGGAAGCGCTGTTGAAGAAATTGTGGAGTCGGTCAGACACAGTCCCGGTCCTGAGACGACTCCAACGATCCTCCCCAATATAGGCTCGGCCTGAAGCCATGGCCCTGAAAATAGTCTCGGGGGTGGGATCATCGATTTGGGGAGAGGAGCCCATATCACCCACATCGCCTTCGGGGAGTTCAGCGGACGGGGCCGCCCGAGGAAGGCCGGCTGAGCCACCAGCACTCTCTCTGACCTGCTCCCGCGTCGGGGTCACGCTCGCATCATCCTCCCCCTCATCCTCCGAAGAGGAATTAACATACGCAACTACTCGGGGAATCTTTGGGAAAGGGCGACCAGAAGAAAACGAAGCCTTCCTTTTCCCAGTCGGCCCAGCTTCAGTGTTGCTGTCCCCTGGAGTAGAAATCGGATCGACAGAGGCAGGAATCTCCGAAGAAGAATGGTTCGGTTCAACTGAAGTCGAAACTCCGGAGCTACCACACCTGAAGGCCCCCCAACTGCTTCAAAAGGAACGTTTTGCATACCAGCAGCAGAGTGGGGAGAACCAGATCCGCTGGGGGGATTTGCCTGCTCGGGCTCAGGGAGATCCCCTACTTTTTCTTTCCCCTTGGAGGAAGGACCTGCGGGATTGCCCGAGTCAGCAGAGGTCCTACTTACTCCAAAGTTCCCCGAGGTACCCTCAGCTCCCGCCGAACACACGGTCGGTTCTTGATCGTGAGCCTCCTCGGGCACATAATCGGGTACTCCCTCTTCATCACCTCCCTCGGGAACGTTCCCGGGAGTACCCTCGTCAGATTCGTCTTCAGGAGGGGCTATCCCAGCATCTCGCTGGCGAAGGGCTGCCTTTCGACTCGCCTCGACGATGCCTTTCATCCGGCGTGCCAGACCATCACTGACTATATCTACATCAAACACTTTAAAAACAAAAAAAAAGAGAGAAGAATCCGAGTTAGCAAGCAAGCTTAGAAGTCAGGTTGCAAATAAAAAATGCATACAAGTAAACTTACGGCGTCTGCGGCACGCGGAAATCTGAGGGAAGAGACGGGCCTTGATCATTTTCCCCTCTCTATAGAGATAGGGTTTTCCCCTTTTCTCTAGGGGGCGGACTGCTGCCCGAGCCAAGGTCTTCAGCTCCTCATCAGTAAAAGCTGAAGTTAGATGGTTCCACTGCGGCGTGCAGAAGTACCGAGGAACCCGGCAGGTCATCTGAGTGCCGTCCAAATCGAAACTAATCGACTGGCCCCAGTCTTTGCCCACGAAGAACCAGCTGTTCTTCCAAAACTTGTTCGAGGTCGGGAAGCCCCAAACGAACCCTTTCATCTTCTCGTCCGTGGTCGGTTCGACACAGCCCTTGACCACGACATCCTTTGGAATCCAGAACTCGGGCTGGGTCGACTGGAGAAAATAAATCCCGGTTTTCCCCACTGGCCTCAGCGAATAAAAATGGCGAACCTCGCGAGGGGTGGGAGGTGGCCGCTTCATTCTATGCCACATGTGCCATATGCACATCAGGATGCGATAACTGTTCGGCGTGAGCTGGGCCGGAGCGAGTCGGGCTTCAGCCAAGAACCAAGTAATAAAAGGCTGAAGAGGAAGAGTGACGCCGCAGGTAAGCATGGACCCGTAAATTGCTACGTGGCCGGGGGGTGGGTTCCATGCAGCCCGACCTTCGGCTGGAATCAGCGAAACCTCATTGCTGTCCAAATCGAACCGCCGCATATATCGCGTTATCTCGTCAGGGCCGACCACGTTCGGCTCAACATCGTAAATGCAAATACGCTCGGGGGAGAAGGGAATACGAGCAGCCCTGTGCTCCTCTTCAATATCATCTTCGATAATCCTTTGAGCCGCCACTCGGCTTTCCCGAGAATGCGAGTCTTTATAAACTTTGCGAGTAGTCATCCTCTTTCCTGGTCTTCTGCTCGGGCGAATATCAGTACAAGCAGAAGAATTCGACCAAGCTTCAGGTTGGTATGAGTAAGGTGGTGATGAACTGGCAGAAGCAGTAGGAATCTCTGAAGCAGGAGGAACCTCAGAAGTAGCAGGCCTTTCTGGAAAAAGTCCAGAAACGTCGGCGTCAGTGTAACGCGGCTGATCGAAAAGAGGCTCGTCTAATAACCTGTGAACAACCGACGCAGTGAAAGCATCATTTCGCTCAATAGCAATCATACCAACAGTAAAAAGACGGTATCTAGCTTCAGGATCCATGAGAACTAACCTTGATTAGGGAAAGGCAGGTAAATGCAGACAACAGAGGAGAAACCTTCGAGTACAGGCCTGGGGGTCGAAACAGACGATCTCGGCAAAGCAGGATTAAGAAAACAAGTTGGAGGAGAGAACAAAATACCCAGAAACACAAGGGACACAGGCACACTTGTTTCGAAGAAATACAAAAATGGCGGAAAAGAAATAAGAAGGGAAGGGGAGGTGGATAACCAACATATATAGGCGGCACATTGATTTCAAAAACGAACGAAACCCTAGGAGAGGCACAGTAAAGCGGGAAAATAGAGGGGCGTGGGCTATGACGTGGGCTACACGCAGGCAAACAGAGAGGTCGTGTCTCATAAATGAGTCGTGACCCAGCCAAACAAAGAAAAGACAAGTGGCAACCGGAGAGCACCTTGAGCCGCCAGAGAGTAGAAACGTCACTATCAAGAGATTTCTGAAATGAGTGGTGAATCGAATGCGTGCGGTCGTAATTAAGACACGTCATTTAAAGCTTCGAATCAAACGAGGATACATTAATGCGGAAAATGACAAGCGAGGACCAGTTGTGAGAAATTATTGAAATTAAATATTCGTCCCGAGAGGACCTGGCTCAACATGATCGGCTCAAATATTTAAGGGGGTATTGTTATAGGTAAAAATTAGTGGTGAAGGACACGTCATCAGCACGAAAAGCCAGGAAAGCAAGAGTCAAGATAAGTCAACTTATGGAGCAGAAACCTCCCACGATAACCTACTCGGAAAAAAGAGTAAGTAGTCCGACCACAAACGAAGACGATCAACTCGGGCAGCAAATCTCACTCGGGCACATTCGGGCATACTCGGGCATACATACTCGGGAATCAATGAGATAGTCACCAACATTCGTATGCCAATCATAATCAACGACCAGCACATCCACGATAAGCAACGATGTGGACTATTAGAGTTTAACAAGGAAACAAGCAGTTCTCCCGCGAATAAAGGAGAAAGAATCTCGTCCAGAATCAGACTCAGCCAAAAGAGGAAACATAATCTAATTAGGACTAGAAACCGCTTAAGACTTGGGCACCACAATACCAAACCCTAGCGGCCACCTTAAAACCCTAAAAACTACATGTATAAATACCCCCTCTATACACAAACAGGGGGGTACATAAAAAAGTAGAACAGGAGATAGAGAATCATATTGAAAAGCTTGTAATCATTCTTGGTCATTCTTGATCTTGTAATCGTGATTCATAGTGGATTTGGCTTTGTTGCTAGAGGCAACGATCCCGTGGATGTTTCTCCGATCTTTTGGAGTTTTACCACGTAAATCACTTGTTATTTCTTTACAATCTTTGACCACACTCAAATATAAATTGCAGTAATTCGAGAACGAGTCGTTGACTTGGTGATCACCAAAAATCACCGTCAACAATAACCCATATTAAATTCTCTTCCTTGAATGACATAATGAGCTGGAGGAGCAATACCTTAAGCGAGGTTGGCAAAAAGATGGGATACCTCCAACACATTAATATCATTGTTCGTACTCGGCAAACCAGGCATGCCATATCCATAGATCATAATCAGCTACAGCCTCTAGAATAATAGTTGGGGATCCACTCCGACCTGCATATTGTCCTGCCCAAGTCATTGGATAATTTTTCCACTTCCAGTGCATACAATCTAGACTACCCAGCATTCCTGGAAAATCATGGTCTTCACCAATACGGAGTAGTCTGGCAACATCAATAGCGTTAGGTGATCTTAGATACTCATCTTTAAATTCCTCCACAACAGCACGACAAAATCTCTTCAAACTTTCAATTGTTGTAGACTCTCCTATTTTAATATACTCGTCAGTAGCATCCACCGGTAGACCATATGCCAACATTCGAAAAACTGCTGTTATTTTTTGAAGACCAAACAAGCCTAGTCTACCCACACTATCTCTTCATTGCATAAAATAGTTGTCACGAGCTTCCACTTTTTCAACAATACGAAGGAATAAACTTCTACTCATTCGAAAGCGTCGACGGAACATTTGATCATTATACCATGGGTTCTCAACAAAATAGTAGTAGAACAAACGACGATCGGCACTTTCCCGGTCTCGATTGATCACTTTATGACCAATAATTGAGCCTCCACGGGTCACTGGGTTGTTTTGTTGATTGAGATACTGATCCATGGCCCGTTGGATGTTACGATGTTGGGCAATTATTGCATCTTGTTCGGAATCAATCCCTTCAAGATTTGCTAGAACTTGCTCTTTCTCATCGTCGGAAGATGAAGATGAAGATGAGAAATTAGATGGACCTCTGATATCGAAATTCATTTTTGCTTGGTGTTGAATTGAATGAGTTTTTATAGACTTTGGTCTAGGCTATTTATCTTTGTGAACACGTGCTTCTAGAAAAGCGAGTGGATGAAAGCTATATCCAGCTGGTTACAACTCAGAACGTAGGAGTGGATGAAAGTTGTATCCAGCTAGTTACTGTTAGGATTATGCTCAATAGCAAGAGTGTAATATTGTAATTGACAATCTTTTTCATATTAATAAAGTGATTTCTGGTTTAACAAATCTTATAGCATTTATAGTTTAATATTATAATTGTCAAAGTAAATAATCATAAGGTCTAAAGACTATGAGAAAAGAAGAATTGTTCGTACATCTGGATATGTATGAGGAAGACACAATTCTTTAGTTAGTCTTGAATAATGTTCACAACTTAAGTTAAAGGTTGGGCATCTTTACCTTGTTAAAGTTGTAGAATTCTTTTGCTAGCATTTGAGTGGGATCAAATGAGTTATGATAAGTCTAAAATCATCGGAGGGTCTTCGAGTAAAAGAATCTAGTGCACTGGGTGCATTGAACTGGATCACAATGAAAAGCTTTATCTAGAACCGTCAATAGATAATAGTCTTTTCATTATCAGGACAATCGGAGAGTCTATCTTAATCCTAAGATAAATGATGGACTTATGGTTGTAAGTAATATCATTTGAGTTATCAATGAGTACGATTATATAGCATAGTCTATCCTCGATAGTTTGGTGATATTCATTTGTTAATCGATAGAGGACTTCATTTATAGATATGGACATCGTGGCTCCATTTATTAAATGAGAGTATAATATCATCATATGGATGTTTTGAGGTAATTGGATATTAAATCTCAACGTTGAGTTTTCAATATTGACTATTGAAAACATGGCTTCTGGACAAGTCAAAATATCCAAGTTCAAAACGTGGTCATATGAGTAAATATGGTAACTTGGAGAGTTATAGGCGGTCTATGAACTCTTGACGATTACTGATATTAATCACGAGGATACACTATCTCCAATATGATTGTCTAGGGTATGAATGAGGAACATCTTCTTATTCTATCTTTATTTAAGAGTTCAATTTTAGCTCTTTAGTGGAATGAGTTAAAATTAATGGATCGGACCTAAGTGAATCATTTGTTGATTGTGATTAGGTTATGTCTATTGAAGCTTAAATTTAGATAGCCCGCCAAGATCCCCAATCCACACGGACTTACATGGATCACTTGATATATTCTACCGGACCAATTTATGGGTCCATCTAGAATTGTATTAAGGCATGTGGACTTGTTTCTTTTAGTAAGAATGGGCCTAGTTCACATGTGGGCCTTTTATTAAGGTCCAATGGATTTAATAAAATAGAAAAACAATATATAGATATATTAATATATATGGCACATGGCCGAGATATATATAATATTATATTGTTTTATTTTTATTAATTGATTAAATGGAAATTAATTAATTGATTGATTAATTATTTAATTAAAAATCAAAATCTTTTTCTGACTAGGAAATATGTTTCTTAGTAGTATACTATTGTGGTAGTATAATAAATATTAAAGACTTTATTTGGTAAGTAGATAAATAAAGGGAATTTATTTTTCTAGTCAAATTAGGAAGTATTTGATATTGTCATAAATACACTAAAGAGTTGGATTAGGGTTTGGAATTCTAAGAAAATCTACCTAGAGTTAGGATTTATGTCAAAAGACACAAATCCTACATGGTAGAAGATTTTCAGCCACATGATATATATATATAGCTAATATATATATATATATGTATATATATAATACACATGGCAGCAAAGAATTCGGAAATATAAATAGATATATATATAGCACTTAGCCAGAATATATATTATAAATATATATATATAATAATATATATATTATAAATATATATGGCACTTGAGCTAGAAGATATATATTAGAAATATCTTGGAATATATGTATATATATAATACACATGGCAGCAAAGAATTCGGAAATATAAATAGATATATATAGCACTTAGCCAGAATATATATTATAAATATATATATAATAATATATATATTATAAATATATATGGCACTTGAGCTAGAAGATATATATTAGAAATATCTTGGCCAGAATATAAAGACATATATATATATATATATATATATATGATTCTTGCAAAAAGAATGGGTTCGGTTCTAATACTTTATTGGTTAAGAGGAATTGAAAAAAACCCTAGGTCTTTGGCTTGAGAATATTTTTCTTTTACTTGAGAAAAATAAAATCCAACTCTAGAGATTAGTGTGATAATTCGGCCAAGAGAGAAAAAGAGAAGAGATCGTTTTACTTCGATAGTGCACTAGTAGCTTATACATCAATAGGCTTTGTGCACAACTTCGAATTAGGTTCACACGAGTTTCGATCATTAGATTGAGAATTCAAAAGTGACCGGAATGTTCTTTGTTATCTCTTGGAGGTTTAGTGACTAACGAAAAAGAAAAAGTTTTGTTAATCCATCCTCAGGTACACAATTCAAAGAGAAGGGAAACTACGCTCCTAGGTGATTCACGTTCGTGATTGGATTGGAAGATCTTGCGGATTACCATAGACGCAATGTCAATCGGATCACGCGACAAAAGGTATTCTACTTTTGTTAGTTTATATATATGTTTAATTACTTTAAAGGGTTAAGGTTCATCAAAGGAAAAATTTTAAAATATACTAAACTTGTTTTTAGTCTCGTTTTTGCTGTGTTGACCGTATTTTTCCCTATAGTTACAACTCAGAATGTGGGGTTGGATGAAAGCTGTATCCAGCTGGTTACAGCTCAGAATGTGGGAGTGGATGAAAGCTGTATCCAGCTGGTTAACAACTACGTATGTGGCCGACAATAGCTGCAAGCCCATGTGGAAAAAGTAGATATGGACAAAAACACTTTAATTCAAAAAATCCAACGGTTGGAATGGCCTTGCTCAGAACGTCAGAGTCGGAATGGTGTGAAACTTTTACGGTTTAAGCAAATTGTCGAGATATTTAATAGTCATTGCCTTACGGTGAGGCATGGCCTTTTTTGGCCAAATTCCATCGTTTAGGCTCCGAAATTGCCCTTTTTACCGTTTTAGGAAAGTTTTATTTTCGCAATAAGTTGAGTTTTCCAAGTCCGAATTGACTTTCGTCAAGTTTGGCTTGTTTAGAATTGTTAGTTTCATTTGTTTCCGCATTTATCTCAAATTTGCCTTTTTTGGTAATTTTCATTAATTAGGGCCGTAATTTTTATATTTTTGTTAATTAAAATAGGGCTTGCGATACACGTGCTTCTAGAAAGGCAAGTGGATGACATCTGTATCCAGCTAGTTATAGCTCAGAACGTGGCCGACAATAGCTGCAGGCCCACGTGGAAAAAGTAGATACGGACAAAAACACTTTAATTTAAAAAATCCAACTTCTGAATTAGATTCATTGAACCTAGACATCTAGTACTCATTGTGGGGCCCACTCTAAACTTTTCTAGAAAACTATTCTTCACTTTTCCCAAAACATCAAGATAAGATATCTGGGCTTTTAATGCCAACCATTGGATGGATTGCATCACCACCAAAACCGAAGGATTAAATCTCAAAAATTATTCTTATCTTCACCTTTCCCGAAATCCAAAGATAAGAAATCTGCTCATCATCAAATCCAACCAATGGATGGATTTCCTCACCTTTTCAACCGTAGGATTAAATCTGAAAAGAGTGCCTCCTAGTTTCTATAAATATCAACCCACACTAAATTAAACTTATCCCTTCAAATCTCTTACCCCTTCAAATCACTTATCTCTTCAAATCAATTTTCCCTTCAAATCACTTTTTCCAAAAATGTCTACAAGCCGAAGTTCTTCATACACACATGCAGAAGACATGCAACTGTGTCACGTATATCTTGATGTTTCTCAAAACCCGATCATAGGCATTTACCAATCCATGGAGATGTTCTGGGCTCGAATTGAGGCTGAATACAACAACACCAGACCGGATTATATGACTAAACATCGTACCTGGCAAAGTTTGCAGAGTCAGATGTTGACTATCCTTACCGCAGTTGGGAAAATGCGGTCATGCCTACGACAAATCGAAACTCTGAATCCTAGTGGTGCCTCTGAAGTTGATATGGTGAGTATTTGTTCAAATTAAAGTTGTAGAGAAATTATATTTAATATTAAATTTGAACAATAAATTTATTTGTATCATTTTACAGATGAACCGGGCAAAAGTCTTATTTGCCCAAGATAAGAAATACAAAAGGGGTTTCAAGTTTGACCATGTGTGGCCCATTCTCAAGGATATACAAAAATTTTCAGATAATGATAGTGCAACATTAACATTGCGAAGGCCATGTGGTCATAATGCGTCATCACAAGAAGACTTTCCGACTCTAGAATCTCCAACAACTGCATCTCCCAAGCTATCTTCATTTTCTCTGAATATAGGTAGTGATGATGGCGGGGGTAGTTCATCTCAAAGGCCCATTAGGGTGAAGAAAGCAAAACTGAAAAAGAGGGCTACGGAAGAAATTCAACAATTGTTTCCACTTTTACAGAAGGACAAGATAAACTCATGGAAGTTTTTGAAAAAAATAATTAGGAGAGGCAAAGAACTAATGATATTTTAGAGAGAAAATTGGAGCTGCGGGAAACCAAAATTGTAATGATGGATTTGGATACCATAACTGATCCAAGGAAACGCGAGTTTGTGCATCAACAATAATTAAAAATCATGGCAAAACATGCTCGGCAACAAGGCCATGGTTCCGGTAGTTCATCTGGGTCTTTGGGTGATTTTTTTCAATAATATCGGAGGATCTGGAAATGGTCTTCCAGACTACTGAATCGTTGTTGTAATTTATGTTGTATTTTTCCTTAATTTTAGTGTATTCCAATTAGTGGTAAATTATTTTATCACTATGAAGTTTGTATTTTGTTTTTAATGTTTTTATCAATTAATGTATTTTACTTCGTGAATTAATGTAGGAATGAAGTGATTTATTAAAAAAAAATTGCATTTAAAACTTATGAATTAATGTAGGAATGAATGATTTATTAAAAAAAAAAATGCATTTAAATTTTGTAATTATACACTTCATTT
Organism: Acer saccharum; assembly: GCA_030490815.1. Classification (NCBI taxonomy): domain Eukaryota; kingdom Viridiplantae; phylum Streptophyta; class Magnoliopsida; order Sapindales; family Sapindaceae; genus Acer; species Acer saccharum. The sequence goes on along the minus strand of CM059869.1, from coordinate 49,908,588 downwards.
TAGTTTATTATAAATGTTGATATAAATAATAATTAAATCAAAACAAAATCATTCAATAATAAAAAGGACCAAATTGGAATAAATTTAATTCATTAGGGTAAAACTGTGAATATACAAAACCTTTTAATAAAGGATATAATCAGAATATATTTTAAAATATAGGGTCAAAACGTGATTATATAAAAGTTGAGGGATAAAAAAAAAAGCCAATAAGTGCACAGTGTTTGCGCTGGATGAACAGTGCCTCGCAATATATTGCGCGGCACTGTTCATCTTCCTCAGATAGTGATTGTTTTGGCGATGGGTTGGAGGCCGTTTTTCAGGGGATTTCGCATCAACTTGGAGATAGAGATGGATTTGGTGCAGGGTTGGAGAAGCTCTTATAATGCTAAAAATTTAGATGAAAATGTTAGTATGTATTCAAAAGACAAGAATTTGTAGGACTACTTAAATAAGAAGCCTATAGTTTAAAGAAATATTATTATTATTATTATTATTATCAAAATATCCATCTGAAGATTTGTGCCTTTCTAATGTGTTAAAGAAAGAAAAATAACAAATGTCAAAGTTGTTTTGGTTGAGTAATGAAATTTCATGAAAAAATCCATAAATTTGAGATTTTTCTAAAAAGACAAACCAGATAAGTTGACTAACTTACCCAAAAAAAAAAAAAAATGCAAATAGAAATGAAATTGTTGTTAATGCAAGAACCCAAAATAGTAAGAGCATCAATGGATTGGGAAGAAATAATAAATTCCAACTGGTCTGATCTTTTTCCTGGCCTCACTTAATCTCATGACATATAAGTATTGTAATGAATGTGTAGCTAAGATGTGATTGGTTCCCACAATCACTTTATCAACAACCAAACACATGTTTTAAAAAGGTCTGCACAAATAGACATTGTGCTCAAATATGTTTCTACAATGCAGTTGTTGCTACTTGATGTCAAACTAATGTGGTAAAAAAATTATAGACATTGTCAAGTTGACTATATACTTTCAGAGACTGTTAAATGGCTATTTTGTAGACTGACTCAATATTGGAGATAAATATTTAAAAACCATTAAACAATTTATCTAGTTAAAAATAAAATAAAAAAGAATAAAGACTAAAATAACTAGATAAGTCATTAATAGAATAATAGATTGTATTTTCAAAAATAGCATTAGTGACAGATTTTTTATTTGGATATCTATCAGATATAATTCTATACCACGTAGGAAGGAAGTCTCTCAATATTACTGACATGTCAACAATTATTGAAATGCAATCCATTTTTGCATTGAAGATGCTCTAATATAGAAGGATGATTAGAATTTCTTTTTTCCAAAATAAATATAGTAATTTTTTTAAGAAAAAAAAAATTAGATTATTTTTCAACTAAATTTTAAAAAATAAAATTGTAATAATTTTTTTAAAAAAACTTTTAGTAAAAATAAATAAATATATATAACAGTTTTATTAGCGCGTGAATTGTTATAATTTTTTACTTTAGTTTTATCATTAAAATTTTAGGCTAATTTTTTCAAATAATCTTGCTAACCGAATTTTCTCACATTCATGTACTAATAAAAACAAAATACTCTTTCATCAAACAATTTTCAACCATTAATCATGTTTTTCATTAATGTTTTTCAATAATGTTTGCTCAATCCCACATATTTTTCTTAATTTCCTCCGATCTCTAAATAAAATATTCAAATTATTTTCATAATCCTAAATTTTATAAATTACAATCGAACCTTCCCTGATGCAATAATTTCTCAAACTGGGTGGGAGGATAATGGATATTAGCATCAACTTAAAAAATAAAAAAAACATTAGACAAATGAGCATAGAGAGAAAATACAACTGAAAAGAACGAAATATAGCTCAATAACTCCAACCGTTTATGTTATAGTAATTTTCATTTGGAAGTTTTAATTTCACTATATTTCGTCTTTATTTTATAGGTAACTTATAATTATTAAAATGTAAATATTATAAAGTATAGTATGAATAAGTAAATTTTGGTAAATGAAAATGATTAAATAAAAACTTTACTAATAAATATTTAATATTAGTCTCATTTTAAAGATCCAGATGAGACCTTTCTAATGATAAATTTTTTATGATAATAAAATTTATAAATTAAAATGTATTATATATTAATTGAAATTAATTAAAATAAATAAATAAGATATAAATGTCAAAATATTTGTTTATAATTATAGACACGAGGGTAAAAATGAAATAGAAAATGTAAAAAGTGAATTTAGAGTTTCATATTTGGTACACTAAAAAATTTTGAGTACCAAACAATGAAACTCTAAAAAAAAAAAAAACAAATTGGAAACAGAGTTTTAGAGTACGGTTGGAGCAACCAATACTCTATCTCTATCTCTAAAATAGAGTTTCAAAAGGGAATATTTTCTATTTCTCTCACGATTCCATCTTTAAACTTTTTTCACTCCAACCACACTCTCTATCTCTATCTCTATCTCTATCTCTATTTTCAAATAATTTACCTTTTTATCATTATTATTTTTTTACTCCCTTCAATAATTTTTTTTATATAATTTTATTTTTCAACTAAATTTTAACAAATATTATTTTAATATCATTTTTAATTTTTTTTTTTTTTTACTTTTTATAAAAATATAACATTTTTATTAGTGCATGAATATTAGTTCCATCATCTTAAATATAATGTTTTTTAATATAGCTTGCTCAATCCCACATCTTTTTCTTAATTTTATCATATATTTATTTTTAGTTTCAAAATAGTTTATAATAGGAGTTGTTACACTAACATATAAGATTTGTTAAATGATACTAGTTTCATGTGTATGAAACTAGTGTATTTGTAAAATAATATTAGTGTCACGTGTATGAAACTAGTGAAGGTGTGGCATTGACTTCATTAAATAATATGTAAATTAAAATTATGATGATAGATTTGGATTCTATAAAAATCCCAATGAACGCAAATTTTTTGAACAAAGAAGAAGGAAATTTTTGAAAAAAAAAAACTCGCGATTCCCAATACAAGGTGAATCATTTTCAGGTGGATTTAAAATTCACTTGGATGTGAACAAATTAAGAGTTTGGTGTTTATTCTTCTCCATATTGAGGCAATTTATAGTGAAATACATGAGTGAGAATCAAGGAAATGATTCTCCTATAATCAATATAATGATCTCATATAATCAAGCTAATTATCAACTACACTAATCAAGTAATCAATCACACTAATCAAGCAATTAATCAGTCAACTATACAATCTATTTGATTATAGTTTAACACTCCCCCTCAAGTTGGTGTATAGATGTCCCTCATGCCTAACTTCCTAATTGAGTCATGAAAGTTCCTTCTATTAATAGCCTTTGTGAGGATATCTGCAAGTTGATCCTTACTTGGTACATACGGAAGCTCAATTATCTTTTCTTCTATCCTCTCCTAGATGAAGAATTGATCAATCTCCACATGTTTGGTACGATCATGTTGGACAGGATTATTGGCAATCTGAACTGAAGCTTTATTATCATATTGGCAATCTGAACTGAAGCTTTATTATCACAATATAGCTTTATGCTACTGATCGGTCATTATTTGTATATGTTTTTTTTATCCTCATTCACTCTATCAAATGCTTGTTTCTCGAGCTATTTAAGTTTTTAATTTGTTTGTTTGAGCATTTTCGAGTAATTATTCCCAAAAGGTGTGTTTGGAGATTTTTAGAAGTTAAAATGAGGTTTTGAAAAAGTTAAGGGACTTAATTGCAATTTTTAGCAAATCGAAGTTGCAACCGTTGTGCCTTACACAACGGCACATACAACGGTTCACATCAAGTGGAAAATGCTCTCCCAAGCGCTGTTCAAAGCATAGTCTAATTATCACAGTGTTTCACCATCAGAGACTTCCGTTGTCGAAACCGTTGTGCTACTCACAACAGTAGTCACTGCGGATTGGCAATCCTTCTCGAGCAAAGATTTTGCTTCATATAAATAAATCAATATTTTAGGGTTTGAGAACACCACCACTTTTATCACACCATACTCATATTCCTATCATCATACACACAACACAATTCTCTCATCCATCTTTATATATAGAAGATTTTTTGGGGATTTATGCCATAAAGCTTGTAATTTGTAAATGTTATAAATTCATTAATAAAAAAAGTAGTTATTTCATTCAATTAACATGACTTATACGTTTATATTATATATGCTAAACATCCAAGATTGCTAGATGTTGGAATTATTTATATGTGTCTAAATATACCTCGGGGGGGGGGGGGGGGGGGGGGGGGGGGGGGGGGGGGGGGGGGGGGGGGGGTCTGAATAGGTTTTAATCAAGTTAATTACCAACTTTTCTTGATTAGTCAATATTCAAAAATCACCCAAATTAAACAAATACAATCAACGAAATTTAAGTGCGGAAAACAATAAATTGCATATTTATTGATTTACGTGAGAAACCCTCACGGGCTATTATGTTAGCCACATACGGTCCTCAAATCCAGTACTTGAATGAAAGTTTACAACCTAGGTTGATCTCAACTCAAACCATTCTTGGTCACTAACCCTTCCACTCTACCCAACAGGCCTTTAATAGTGATCCTAGACCTACTTGCTTGTGCACTAAGCAACTTAGTCACAAGACTAAACTCTCAAGGAAGAGAACACAACCTAGGTGAATATCAAATGCATAAATGCTAGGTCAACACTTTTAATGTTTATCTAATCATGGACGAACATGTCAAAGAATCCTAGATATTATGTTGCTACATGTCATATATAAAACTTAGCTATATAAAATAAATGCAATCCTAGATGCAATAGCTATCAAAATACAACAACTCAATCAATCGGCACATAAATCTCAACTTGTAGATAAAAACTTAATCTAGATACAAACAAGTCATAAATGAGATTTCTTGCTAAGTAAGAACATTAAAATGGATGAAGATGGTATTCTACTTACTAAGTCATTGTGTGTTGAAGAAGACCTATGCAAGAGCACATCCTAGATGAAGCTAGATGATGTCGGATAATGTTTGATGCACATGGAAATGAGTTTGAATGATCAAAGGAGAGTTCTTGGAAGATTTTATCTCTTGGAAAATACTCTATATTAAAAATATGATTTTAAACTCTTAAAAACGAATTAGAGAAAAAACTATATATATATATATATATATATGAGGTCAAATTGATGCTACGACATTTTGAACATTTTGCTAAAAATTTGCCTTGGCCGCTATACATCCGATGTACATACAGTGGCTGTACAGAGGATTGCCTGCGAACCAAGAACACAAAACCAGAAAACCGATGTTCAAAGGGGCGAAAAATGGGCGAAATAGAAGCGGTTGCTCTTGGGTTTAAAAACGTTGTTCACCCGCTGTTCGTACAGCGTCAGAACAACGTGACACTAGCGATTGAAAAAACAATCAAATGCCCCGCTGTACGTACAGCGAGCCACTAGTGGCTGTACAGCGCCTCTTATAAAAAATGCATCATAATACTTAAAATGTCATGGCAATTATCAAACAAGATGCAAGCAATTATAATATACATGAAGAGAGTTTAAGAACATGAATGTGCACAACATGAAACACATAAATACAAGAAGTATGGAAATGCATGAGTTGTGTGTGTTCAACTAAGTCTCTTCAAGGGAATTAAGCACAACTGATATACCTTTGAAGTGCTCTTAATCTTCAGGGCTTGATCACGAACAATGAAGCGCTTAATCTACCCTTACATATTAAACCCCAATTGTGGTTTGTCAATAAAATAAGCCAATAAAAAATTAGGAACTTACAGATGTAATCTCAAACTGAGTATATGAATGTCATATACAAAGGAATTCATTTTGAGATATGCAATCTAAAGAGTCCGTAGAAAGCAAATAAAGTTGGGTACTTTATTTATGGTTAATCTACAGCTATGGTCCATTCTGTAATGTACGGTGGTCTTATCCTAGATTGCTCATATGGTGATATGAGAATGGAGGCACTTTATATGATGTGATCATATAAAACTGGGCCACGATCTATATGAATCTATCACTAAGATCCATTAGTTGAAAAGATTCATATATATCGACAAATGATGGCTATATATGGGTGATCTAAATCCTGAGTGTCTTACTGACTCCTTTGAGTTATATCATGTTTCTTGAAATACCATAGGTGAGATCGGAGTAGCATTCCCGATCAATAACTCTATATCTTGGAATCACGATTTGGCTTGTGGCTGGGAAGGTATGTATACAATAGAGGAATCCATTTCTTCTTGGAGAAGTAGATGAGTATTTCCCTTAAGGGTTGATTCAGGACTTGAATGATTAAGAATGTGTTGTACGTGTAATTTCGCCAAGCAAACACGTCATCAAAGAAGTCAATAAATACGGAGGAAAAAGTTGTCACGTCACCTGTTAACCGGGTCAAAGGGGAAACATGGACCAGTCAACGCACCAATAAGTCTTAGGTCAGTAAGAGTCATAGGCGTGTTCGCCAGATCTGGGTACATACTCGCCAGGGATAAAAAATGTGGTCGCCAAAGAACAGTACCCAAGAGTGAAGGCACTCGTCGCATCAGCTTACTAGGCACAAACCAACTCGACAAATGCACATGAATAACACCCGCACTTCCAGAAGACCCCTCACGATGAGAAACCATAAAAAGAGAAGAGAAGATGAATTCAACCCAAAGAGGTCGGAATAGGAAGTAAATCCTAATCCATCACGACATGGGATTCCTAACACAAATCAAAGAGGAAATCCTACCACCAACACTGCTAAAACTAAGGGAAAACCCTAATTATTATGTATAAATAGAACCATCTGTCCCACAAGGGGGGGGGGGGGGGGGGGGGGGGGGGGGGGGAGGGGGGGGTTCGAAAACCTAGAGAACAAAAGCAATTATTCGAGAGATTTGAGTGTGTAATTAGACAGAAAATCATAGTATTATCTTTCTACCCTCTGGGGCGCCGTGGTTTTTTCCCATTCAAGGGTTTTTCCACATAAAACCTGTCTCTTGCATGCATTGTTTTCTTTCTTATTTACTATTCACTTTGATATAATTGTTGGTCACGTGATAATCCAAATTTCACCGTCAACAATTGACGCTAGAAGGAGGGGGTGAACCTTCGGAGAACCCTTGCGAACAAACAAAAAACATGAGCAACGACAGCGACAAAGATGGTAACTCTAGTGGAGATCAGATTGTTGAAGCGATTGCACCAATAGGAGATGGAGCGGCGATGGTTAGGGAGTAATCGGCAGCAACGCCGGGAATTAGGACACCCGACCTAGGAACTTTACAACACTTCCAAACCGCATTGATGAATTTAGTCAGCGAGGCTAACAAAATAGGGCTTTCACTCCCCATAGGCCTATGAGCCTCTTCTCCCTATGAATTAACCACGCCTGGAAACTAGCCATCAGGAAGACTACGGTCGGAAGTTCACATTGCAACCCTCGATACCCAAATAAGACCATCCATGGAAGAGACACCCTAAGACCATCTTGAGAGTTTTGAAGGAAGAAAACAAAGGAAGGGCAAAGGTGTACTGAACGAGGAATCTTTGGAGGGGCGAGACCACGGGCGAACTCATGAGATAAATTCCAATGACACATACCAAAGGAGCCGGTGGAGACACCGTTCTATCTTGTCTAAAGACAAGAGTCCTCAGCCGAGAAGGGAATTACGATCAAAAAGAGCACGGTGAAGAAGATCTGAGAGCACAGATGATCAAAGAACTGGTATGATCCTGGATGATAAAGAAGATTATAAAAGAATGACAATCAAGAGCCGACTTGATCCAGTAGGAGAACTAACTGGCCAACGAGATGTCACCTTACAAGAACTATCAAGGAAAGTCTCAGCAATGGCATGAAGATATGGCCACAATATGTCTTCAGATGATGAGTCAGACAGCCCGTTCATTGACCATATTGCTCGCACCCAATTTCCAAATAGATTCAGAATGCCAACCATTGAGCAATACAAGGAAACAGAGACCTAAAAGAGCATGTCCGTCGATTCTGTAACGTCATGGCCCAATATTCATCCAACGATGGGCTGCTGTGCTTAATATTCCCACAAACATTCAGCGACCTCGCTTCCAGGTGGTTCGGGTGGCTTCCGCCCAAGAGTATTAATAGTTTTTCGAGCCTCAACAAAACGTTCATAAGACAATTCATGGGTATTATGCAAAGAAGAAAATCACTCGCCCACCTGTCGAATCTGAAGCAAGAACGTAATGAGTCAATCAAAAAGTACCTAGCAAGATTCAGAAAGGAGGTTGCTCAGATTGAAGATGCTAGTGATGTAGCCGTGATCGCCGCTTTCACCAATGGGTTGCAAAGTGGTCGAGTGTCCTTTGACCTACAAAGAGATCGGCCAAAAACTTACGAATAGATGATGGACATAGCTGGCGATTATGCACTGGCGGAAGAGGAAGAAGTAGCACAGGGGGGTAGCTACGTACATGGTCACAAGCCTGACTTAAAATCAGGGCACAAGGATGACAAGAAAACGCAATCGCGAGATCGCCAGAAAGACGAAAAAAGTCAAAAAGGCCAATCTAGGGAAAGCAGAGGAAACAACCGAACCAGCAGGTTCCGGGGAAGGTATAGCCACTACACTTCTTTAGCAGGTGATTAAGAGGATATACTTTCTGTAGTAGAAGATAAGGGACTCACCAAGTATCCTTGACAACAGTCAGCTAATGCTCAAAGGGACACAACAAAATACTGCCGATTCCACAAGGATCACGGACATGACACCTCTAAATGCTTTCAGTTGCGTGATCATATTGAGAGCCTAATCAGAGATGGGCACTTTAAATGAGACAAACATGGTGGTTGACAAGATAGCCGTCAAGGGAGTGGGCAGGAAAGAAAAAGCCTAAGGAGAAACAGTCCCAATGCTGCAATAAACACTATTTTTGGTGGACCTCATACCGACAGAAGCAATAGAGAGAGGATGTCAGAAGTCCGAGAAGTAATGTACGAGGGCAGAGACATGGAGATAAATTATGTACAGAGGAACTCTAAGAAAGGAAGAGAAGGACATAACCCCATAACATTCACAGCAGAAGATTTAGAAGGAATTGATGCAAAGCCCAACGATGCAATTGTAGTGGGAGTCAGCCCATAGGGATGTCCTCCATGTAATGATAGACAACGGGAGCTCAGCTGATATTTTGTGTGCTAGAGTATACGATGAGCTGCGACTGGACAGGAAAGATCTGGAACCTTTCCACATACCATTGAAGGGTTTCAGGGGCGCAGAAGTGAGATCATTGGAGACCGTGAAACTACTAGTGAGGTTTGGGACAGCACCATGGCGGCGAACGATCCTATTGGATTTTGTTGTCGTTGACATTTACAATTGGCCGTATAATGCTCTACTCGGCTGACCATTCCTCAACAAAGCCCGAGCAGTCACATCAACCCACGCATTAAAGGTAAAATTTCCTATTGAGTTTAGAGTTGGAGAATTAAAGGGATCATAGGAGATGGCTCACCGAGCCAACCTATCAATTTTCAAACACAAAACAGGGGTGGAAACCTTAGGCATATTCAAGGAACATAATATCGGTATCGGTATCAATATCGGGCTTCTAAATTTACGGATATATCGGGGATATTATCGATATCGGTGGATATTCCGTCAAAAATTAAAAAATGATGGATATTTATATCTAAAGTTAGATTTTTTTTTGTGAAATTTTAGGATAAGCTTAAACAAGTAATTATACATCAAATGAATCATATTTTAATGATAAATTATCATAGTTATGAGTTTATTATAAATTATAACATAGATAGAGTCTGTATAAAATTTTTAAAATTGAGTATTTAATAGAATGATATTTTGTTTCACTTTTACAATATTATATACAATATAAAGAGATTAAATATTTAATAAACAAAATTATCATTAAAATATATATAGTAATAGTTCCACACTTCCAAGATTCTATCATAAATCATAATTCATACATAATAATCTGAAATTTAAAACCAAAATGAATTCCTTGCTGGTTCAAATACATAAGATACATTTCTATCTTGATTCGAACAATAATTTTCCCAATAAAATGTGCTTGCATAGTTTTCAATGTAGTTATTAATATGCCACACGTATGTTGCTTGATCTCTTCCAACTGATCCATGAATTGGGTAGTTTGGATTTACCCAACTTGGTGGATATTGTTGATCTGCATGCATAGGTATTGCATATTACATTTGTGGAGAAAGATAATCAAATATATTGCAGCCACCATAACTACCATAATTTGGTACATGAGAACCTGACATTGTCTACGAATCACCTAAAGAACTGTTTTCTGTGTGTATACTCATTGAGGAGAGAGTCATATTCAAAGAATCTTCAACATTTTGACTTGTTCCTCCATGTTGTCTACCACAATTTTGATCAAAATTACATGCATGAGCATCCCAACCCGCCACATTAGCATTTCAACTTGTTGCACCAGCATCCCAACCTCCAGCACGAATATCCCAACTTGTTGCACCAACATTCAAATCTCCTGCACCGGAATACCAACCTTTTGCCTCATCCCCATCATCTCCATCATCTCTATCATATTTTCCTCCACTATTTACATCAGAGGTATGTTGATCATCGGAAGAGCTGGTAATAATAACTCCAAGATCTACACCAACTTCTTCTCTCATCACTTGTTCAACATTTATTCCCATGTCTTGAGCATGAGAAGCAATATCTGAATCAAGATTTCCTTCGTCATCATCCAAGGAGGCAAGTCTAACCCAGTTAAAAATAGGATTCTCATTATCATCTCCTGCTTCAGCAGCTACTTGAAGTAGATCCATAAAATTAGTTTCATTTACTTTATCTTTTTCAGTTGCCATATCCCTAAGTTTCAACTTCATATTATAATAACAATAAACAAGTTGTTCAAGCTTAAAATAGGCAAGACGGTTTCTTTGTTTTGTGTGGATTAAAGCAAATGTGGACCAATTTCTTTCACATGTAGAAGATGATGATGTTTGTGATAGTATGCGAATTGCTATTACACTCAATGATGGAGCACAATTTCCATGCATTACCCACCAATTAGCTGTAATAAAAATTATTAAGTATTATAAGTATGAACATTATTTCAATGATATTATTATTTATTATTAATATGTAAATTTTTGTAATAAAAATTATATACCTGGTTGCATTTTGCTTCTAGTTGCAATGGCTTCTAGTTGCAATGGCTGCTCGTTCACCAAAAATTTTCTTTCCATCCTTAAAGTATGTGAGCAACATTCATGAGATCAATATGTATATAATATATATTAATATGACACAATACTCACATGCAAAGAATTTATAATATTGGAATTATAAAATTGGTTGTAAATTGTAACTTTTTACCTCATTTCCAAAATTAGCAATTCCTACAGCTTCAGTGTCTAATTGCACATAGACAATATGTACGGCTTTCAAAAGATCCGAATTATCCCCAATATTGTCTCTATATTGGTACTTTGGGTTCAAATAGTAAGTTAGAATAAAAAAAAGAATAATTTTAGTATAAATACTATACTAAATTTTAATTATGAATGACAAACAATCCAAAATAAAATTTACTTGCAGTATGTAGTGGGTGATTGAGCATTTTATCTCATCGGTCTTGTATAATGTTTAGAACCCATTTACTCCCTCTCTGTTGTTTTACTGTATCTTTCATCACACGCATTAACTCATACACGATAGGCATAGTGGGTACAACTTCTGTATCAACCAATCTCAGAACTTGGTACAATGGCTCATATATTTTAAGATTCTTTTATTTGGAATGTTGGCACAAAGTTACAAAAAAATCAATTCTACATATTTATAAGTTGATTGGTACATATTTAATACTATTTGGAATTAGTTTTACACATTTGAGTCACAAATTTTTTTTTTCAGATTGCTTTCACAAAATTTTACATATTTTACACATCCACTCTTTGGTTTTTTATCCAATTTTACTTCAAGTATTCAATAATTTTACTATTTACTATTATGTTGGAAATTTTTATAAATTTGTTAATACTTCTTCTAAAATAATTTTCAAGCTAAATTATTTTAACAATAATTTAATTGTTTAGGATTAAAAAAATTGTTTTAATAATATGCAAAATATCCATGGACTTTCGGGGTGAAATTCATGAAATTTCAGGAATTTTGGGATATTTCGGGAATATCGGTGGATTTTTACGGATATTTCGAAATCGGCCGGATATTCTACAGGATATTGGATATTTATCTGTTTCGATATCGGTCCCTCCCAAATACGGATATATCGGTGGATATTTCGGTATATCTATCGATTTTAAGTACCCTGGGCATATTCGAAGTAAACAAGGAAGTACAAGAAGAAAATTCGGGAACTTTTGAATTGGATCCACGGGATAAAACCGGCAGAGGAAAAAGAAGAGCCCACCGAGTCCATCGTTCTAGACGAGAGGGAACCTGATAAGACAGTCAAGATTGGAGCAAGACTGGCCAAACAAGTCAAGATAGATGTATCGAACTTGCTGAAGAAGTACAAAGAAATTTTCGCATGGAGCCACAAAGACATGTTAGGAATTAGTAGAAGTGTGATCTCACACAACCTGGCCATAGACGAAAAAAGCAAATCGGTGGTGCAGAAAAGGAGAAGCTTCAACCCGGAAAGAAGCGCAGCAATAAAAGAAGAAGTATCTAAGTTGCTTGCCGCAGGATCAATCAGAGAGGTTAAATATCCGGAATGGGTGGCGAACGTAGTCCTTGTAAAAAAAAAAAGAACAATCAATGGAGGATGTGTGTAGACTTCACCGATCTGAACAAGGCTTGCCCCAAGGACAGCTTCCCACTACCAAGAATCAATCAGTTGGTCGATGCAACAGCTGGACACGAGATGTTAAGCTTCATGGATGCATACTCAGGATATAACCAAATTAAAATGCACAAGCCAGACGAAGAGAAAATAGCATTCACCACGGATCAAGGGTTATACTGCTATACAGTCATGCCATTCGGCTTGAAAAACGCTGGAGCAACTTACCAGCGTCTAGTCAACAGGATGTTCGCCAGACAAGTAGGGAGGAACATGGAGGTATATGTCGATGATATGCTGACAAAAAACATCACAGCTGACAAGCATGTAGATGACCTGAGAGAGACTTTCGACGTATTAACTAAGTATGGAATGAAGCTGAACCTTGCAAAATGTGTATTTGGTGTGCCGTCTAGCAAATTCCTCATATATCTGATGCATAAGAGAGGAATAGAGGTAAACCTTGACAAGATCCAAGCACTGGCTAGAATGGTTTCCCCATAGACTTTGAAGGATGTCCAAAAGCTTACAGGGGGCCTAGCATCATTGAATAGGTTAATAGCAAAATCGACAGACCGGTGTTTACCATTCTTTAAAGCTCTCAAGAAAGGTAAATGAGTCGAGTGGAATGAAGATTGTGAAAAGGCCTTTCAAGCCTTGAAAGAATACCTCGGGCAAGCACCACTACTATCAAAACCGATAGCCGGAGAAACATTATACATGTACCTATCTGTCTTCGAAGCAACTACAAGTTCTGTATTAGTGAGACAGAAAGAGGGAGTCCAAAAACCGATGTACTATACATGCAAAGCACAGCTACCAGCTGAGATAAGATACTCACCAGCCGAGAAGATAGCGCTCGCCCTAATGACAGCGGCGAGGAAATTAAGGCCGCACTTCCAGGCTCACAAAATTGGAGTATACACTAACTGCCCATTAAAACTGATCTTGCAGAAACCTGAACTATCTGGCAAACTAACGAAGTGGGTGATCGAACTGAGTGAGTTTGATATAGAGTATCTCCCAAGGACAGCCATCAAGGGCCAAGGGGTGGCGGACTTTGTGGCAGAGTTCACCGAACCAAACATGGAAGTGGAAAGGATGATGGTGGAACAAGCAAAGAAAAAATTCATATGGCAACTCCGCGTCGATGGGTTGTCAAACACGCATAGCAGTGGGGCAGGGGTAGTGGGGTTAACCCCGGAAGGAGATTCAGTTGAATGTGCCCTGCATTTTGACTTCAAAGCTACTAACAACCAAGCCGAATATGAAGCACTTATAGCAGGATTGAGAGTCTGCATAGCTTTAGGAGTTGATGAGGTGGAAATTTTTAGCGACTCCCAAGTCATCATCAATCAAGTGCTATATGAGTACCAGGCGATAGACGAAAGCATGATTGCTTACCTGAAATTAGCAAAAGACTGCTGGGAAGATTCAAAGAGTACAAAATTGTTCAGGTCCCCAAAGAAGAAAACGAGCAGGCCGATGCCTTGGCCAAATTGGCATCAGCCACAATCAATATCTGGCCTAGAACCATCCCCATGGTCCACTTATTACAGCCAAGTATAATTAAGCAAATAGAAGTCGAGGCAATCTTCGGCGAGACAGATAGTTGGATGACACCAATCAAAGAATATCTCATCAATGACATCCTCCCAAGTGACCCATTGGAGGCAAAATGACTAAAGTACATAGCTACAAGATATTCAGTCCTTAATGGAGAACTATACAAGAGGGGCTATTCAAGAGTGTTACAGAGATGTGTCGGACCTGAAGAAGCAAAAGGAATCCTGAAGAGCATACATAGTGGAAACTGTGGAAACCATGCTGGGGGTATCAGTTTAGCCCACAAAACGTTGAGACAAGGTTTCTACTGGCTAACGTTGTTCGCCGATGCAAAGAGGATAGCAGCAAGGTGTGAGACGTGTCAGAAAACTGCAAACAACATTCGCCAACCACCTAAACGCTTGCAAAGCATTACTTCTCCTTGGCCATTCGCCATGTGGGGAATTGACCTGATCGGCCCAATGCCAACAACACCCGGAGGAGCGAAACACGCCATTGTAGCTATAGATTACTTTACAAAGTGGGTAGAAGCCGAATCATTGGTGCACATAACAGAAGTAAACACTACCAGTTTTGTGAAGAAAAATATCCCGTACAGATTTGGGATACCAAACACGACCATCACCGACAATGGAACCCAGTTCGACAGCAAGAAATTTAGGGAGTTGTGTGACAAGTACGAGATCAACAACTACTACGCGTTCCCAGTGCATCCACAAACAAATGGCCAAACAGAAGCAGTAAACAAGATCATAAAACACAACTTGAAAGCCAAGCTGGCTGTGAAGAAGGGAAGCTAGGCAAAAAAGTTATTGTAGGTGTTATGGGCGTATCGAACCACAGAAAGAAGCTTAACAGGTGAGACCCCATACTCTATGGCTTTCGGAGCTGAAGCTGTCATCCCCGTGGAAACATCTTTCTCCTCGCCAAGAGTACAACTCTTCCAACCAGAACTTAACATTGATATGCTAAAGTGTGGTTTGGACAAGTTAGAAGAAAGAAGGGAACGCGCTCAAATAAGGAACGCCGCCTATCAACAAAGGGCTGCCAGGTACTATAACTCACATGTGTGTGAAAGGAGGTTCGCGCTTGGTGATTTAGTGCTAAAAAGAGTGGCCCCGGGAACCAAAGACAAAGCTGCAGAGTCACTCACAGATAAATGGGAAGGGCCTTACCATATTACAGGCATAGCTGGTCATGGAGCATATCGCATAGCTCATAAAGGCTTTGGCGAACTACCCCGGCCATGAAATGCACAGTACCTGAAGATATATTACCCTTGACTTCTTCACCTCCCTTAGGTTTTATTACCATGTTTTCTTTTTCAAGCATTTTTTCCTTTTTAGCATTCTTTCTTTTTCTTTTTTATTGTCTAAGATTGCAGGAAATATTCAATAAAGAGTAATTTATTACTACAAATTCACATTCTCGCAAGCTAACAAAGTAACCAGCTGTTGTTGTGCTCGCCACCACATAAAACAATCATTTGATTTATTCGCCGTTGCGTGGAGATAAATTTAAAACTCCCGGCAACACTAAAGGTGAGCGGGATGATCCCAAATCAAAGTAGGCTAAAGACGAATACATCACCACAGCCTGAGTAACATGTTATAGAAACCGACTGGTGATCGCCACCATCGGTCAAACACGACCTTAGAAAATGTATATAAAGCGACCAACCGAAAGCGTACGAAGATATGTTCTAAGAAAAACGCTGGGGTCGAATGAGCTAGCGAACAAAAAAAAAAAAAAAAGAGCAAAAGCGGGAGACGTCCCAATAGTATGCTCGAAGAAACTTAGTGTATGGTCGGATACGTCTTGACAAACACAAAGTACACCAGAATCTCAGTAATGGTAGCTGAATGATAAAAAGTGTTCGCTGAAAAGACAATTCAGCAACACGATAAAATTTGGTGTATAATCGGGAACGTCCAAACGAGCATCAAATTAAATCAAAAATCCAGTAACAATAAGCAAACAAAAAGGAAAAAACAGCGGACCAAGATATTCAACGGAAATTGGAGAAGTACAAGTAAAACCAAATGCAATAAACCAAAGGTAAACGTTATAAATTATATAAACATTGTTTACAGGTAAGTACAAGAACAGAATATACATCTCAACTGGCCGCTGGGGTGTTAGGATTATGCTCAATAGCAAGAGTGTAATATTGTAATTGACAATCTTTTCATATTAATTAAGTGATTTCTGGTTTAACAAATCTTATAGCATTTATAGTTTAATATTATAATTGTTAAAGTAAATAATCATAAGGTCAAAAGACTATGAGAAAAGAAGAATTGTTCGTACATCTGGATATGTATGAGGTAGACACAATTCTTTAGTTAGTCTTGAATAATGTTCACAACTTAAGTTAAAGGTTGGGCACCTTTATCTTGTTAAAGTTGTAGAATTCTTTTGCTAGCATTTGAGTGGGATCAAATGAGTTATGATGAGTCTGAAATCATCGGAGGGTCTTCGAGTAAAAGAATCTAGTGCATTGGGTGCATTGAACTGGATCACAATGAAATACTTTATCTAGAACCGTCAATAGATAATAGTCTTTTCATTATCAGGACAATCGGAGAGTCTATCTTAATCCTGAGATAAATGATGGACTTATGGCTGCAAGTGGTATCATTTGAGTTATCAATGAGTACGATTATATAACATAGTCTATCCTCGATAGTTTTGTGATATTCATTTGTTAATCGATAGAGGACTTCATTTATAGATATGGACATCATGGCTCCATTTATTAAATGAGAGTAAAATATCATCATATGGATGTTTTGAGGTATTGGATATTAAATCTTAACGTTAAGTTTTCGATAGAGTCTATTGAAACATGGCTTCTGGACAAGTCAAAATATCCAAGTTCAAAATGTGGTCATATGAGTAAATATGGTAACTTGGAGAGCTATAGGCGGTCTATGAGCTCTTGACGATTACTGATATTTTTCACGAGGATACACCATCTCCAATAAGATTGTCTAGGGTACGAATGAGAAATATTTACTTATTCTATCTTTATTTAAGAGTTCAATTTTAGCTCTTTAGTGGAATGAGTTAAAATTAATGGATCGGACCTAAGTGAATCATTTGTTGATTGTGATTAGGTTATGTATATTAAAACTTAAATTTAGATAGCCCGCCAAGATCCCCAATCCACACGGACTTTCATGGATCACTTGATATATTCTACCGGACCAATTTATGGGTCCATCTAGAATTGTATTTAATATATTAAGAATATAATTTGCACATTATTTATTTAATGGGCTGATCAATTATATTAATATATTAATGAAAGGCATGTGGGCTTATTTCTTTTAGTAAGAATGGGTCTGGTTCACATGTGGGCTTTTTAATTAAAGTCTAATGGATTAAATAAAATAAGAAAATAATATTAAGCCCATGTATATGGTGTGGGCGGCAAGACTAAAATTATAGTCTAAAATATTATTTTATTTTATTGATTGATTAAATGGAAATTAATTAATTTATTAGTTAATCATTTAATTGAGAATCAAAATCTTTTTATGAATAGGAAATATGTTTCCTAGAGTTATACTATTGGTAGTAGTATATTAAAGATTAAAGACTTATTTGGTAAGAAGATAAATAATAAGGTTTATTTATTTAATCAAATAAGGAAGTCTTTTAATAAGTCATAATATGATTAAATACTTATGAGTTGTATTAGGGTTAGGATTCTAAGGTTTATAGGAATTAGGGTAAAGCACAAATCCTCTTTGGGTGAGAATTCGGCCAACCCTAATAGAAAAAGAAGAAGAATTTTGCCACCCTATATATTTAATAGGATAGATTTCGGCCACCCACTTCTTCTTCTTCTAGCTTGAGTAAATTTTTTCTTTCACTTAGAAAAATAATTCATACTCTAGACAAGTGTTAAAATTCGGCCAAGAGAGAAATAGAGAAAGAGAGTTCTAATTTCGATAGTGCACTTGTAAGGTTGAATATCAAAAGGCTTTGTACACAACTTCGAATTAGGTTCACGCGAGTTTCAATCTTAACGGTTGTTAAATTCAAAAGTGACCGGAACATACTTTCTAGTTTTCTTGGATTTTATTGTGACTAACGATCAGGAGGAGAGATTTTGTTTTCCATCCTTAGGTACGCAATTCAAAGAAAGGGAGACCACGCTCCTAGGTGATTCACGTTCGTGATAGGATTGGAAGATCTTGCGGATTACCATCGACGCAAAGTCAATCGGATCACGCGACAAAAGGTATTCTACGTTTAGTATATATATATTTGTTTAATTAATTTAAGGGTTAAGGTTCAAATTATGGAAAAATTTTAAACTATACTAAACTCGTTTTTAGTCTCGCTTCCGCTGCGTGACCGTATTTTTCCCTACGATTGGTATCAGAGCCCAGGTTGTACCATTTAATTAATTAACGTATATATACGTGAATCTATTTCTTTTTATTGTGATTATGCATGTTTTGGAAAGAGATGGCGCTTTAGGTATTCGCATATATAATTACATTGGAATGTATGGATTTATATATGTTATTATAAAGTGAATTGTTGTTGCTCGATTTTGGTCCTAGAATTTCAATGTAATTTTTGTTTCGGAATTGTAACAAGAAGGGTGGCCTATTATCGCCATAAGTTCCTTCTTGGTAGTTGCTAGGTTCTCTATTTTTATTGTAATAAATACTGCAGTTTTTTATTGTATTAAAAATACTGCAGATTTATTTATTTTTTTTTTTGTATCAAATAGTGCTGTTTTTTATTGTATTTCAAATACTGCAGTGATTAATAATAATAATAATAATAATAATAATAATAAATACTGCAGTAATTTATTTGTAAAAATACTGCTGTAATATATTCAAGCTTCGAAGATTTGAAGATTTGAAGAATTGGAAGCAACTGGAACAAGTTTGGGACCATGCGCACCATAGCAACATGCATGCGCGCAAGATTGCACGCAGCTGTGCATGTTGGACTGTGGGCTGCGCACGGCAGCCCTTGTTGGGGTTGTGGAGTGCGCACGCCCATAGGGGCAGCTGTGGGTCGCACAAGTGATCGGTGGCCGCTTGAAGACTTGTTCGCCAAGAAAGGAGTTTTTTGTATTCCAAACAAATGTAATTTACTTGTTTTTCTAGGATGGATAAAAAATGTGGCTATTTATTTTGCATAAATATTACAATATTTGTTGTTGTTTGATCACATGTCATATAGAATAGGAGTGCCACTTATATATCTCTTTTGGTATGAACATGCATTGAATGATTTAGGTATCTAATTGGCATCTAGATAACTTGGTAAATCATTCTATGGGATTTAATCACACGCCTTAAATAATTGAGTGGGAGAAGGTATCTTGCAAACACCTATGGCCTCCAAGGTTTGTTGAGCTTTATTATTTATTGGTAATCCCCCCAAGGGGCGTCCATGAATGGAATTTAGCAAGATACTTCCTTACAAGGATAGACTAGTGTTAGGTTTATAGTTTGTGTTGGCATGTATTCCATATCAAAACGTGTTTCTTTTGTAATGTTTAGTGGTCCATATGTTGAAGATTTATGAAGACGAAGAAAGTCTTGGCCACAATTCATGCAAAATGCCGGCTTCAAAGAGATATGTGCTTCATTGATCATCAAAGGTAATATAAGACCTCATATCTCTTACAAGGCTAGGCACACACACACACATAGAATCCTTGTGTGTTCCTTCATGGTTAAACATCATTTATATATCACTTTCACACACTTGATAATATATGCTCATGCATTTATACTATCTTGACAAACTTTGCTTATTGCATGTTCTAGGACTATGTCTAGGAAATAGCATATGTGTGTGTCTTTGTGTTTGTATATTTCCGTATTTTTGTATTTGGACTTGAATATGCTCTATTATGATTTCTTATTGAGTTTCGGTCGTTTCGGTTACTCATTCATTTAATTTCGAGTCCAAACGATGTAGCTACGCTACTTTTCGTTCTCATTCATTGAGTTAACTTCATCGTCGTTCTCCGAGATGATTTCTCAACCATTTTTTAAAGTTGTTAGTCTTCGTCGTGCGTGAAGGAGTCACAGTTCGTAATCCAAAAATAGATTCGAAATCGGAGTTCGGATGCCCAAGATACGGCTGAAGAACGTGAGGGAGCGCGCGAGGGAGAAAGTGGCCAAGAGGCCACGTGTGGCCCAAGCCGTGTGGGAGCCGTGGGCCCCACGGCCAGAGGGGCTCTCTGCTCTCTACCCCCGTGTGGCCCACGTGCCCCCCACGGGGCTGGGCTGAGGTGGCCCTCTTTGATTGGCCAAAAATCCTCTCCTCTCTCCTCTTTTTAAAATCCCTCCATTCCCTCCATTTGTTTTCAAGAAGAAAAATTGTAAGAATCCCGTCAGATTTTTCTCCCAAATTTTCTCATCTTCCAAACACCATAACTTCTTCATACGGAGTCGGATTTGAGTGATTTAAGTTGGAGAACGTTCGTAATCGAGTCCTCTACCTTTTCCAAGTGGTTTGGTGGCTGTTTGATCAACATTTATGGTGGTTCCACATAGAAATCCGAACCAGCTCGTGAATCCAAGGTATTGGTCTTATCTTTGGGGTTTCTTTCTTTTTAACCTTCAATTTGCTTGGGGTTTCTTCTTCTATATGTATGTTTATGTTTGGTGAAAGATATTGAGAAAGATAGCTTCATAATCATTCTAATCAAAAGTCTATTTAGAGACAAATGTGGACTAGTTTCTATGATTTTAGGTTTTTCACATGTTTGTGAGTTGTATTGTGATTAGAATGACATCTTAGGTTGTTTGTGACTTGATTGAATCAATTTTGTGATAAATAACCTTGAGATTTGATTTGATCCTTTGATTGATGAAATTTAGGATTATTGTATTTGTATGTGTTTTAGAGCAATCTAGGATTTAATTGATTTATATCTTGAATCCTTGCTCTATATTTTTTGCTAGAATATTGATTGATTAAATCTCATATATCTAGCATTTTATTGTATGTTGATAGTGATCGGACTATTTTATACCTATTTGAGGTCCCCCATTTCCGATCGTTTGTCTCGTTTTCTAGCGTAATTTTGTATATAATGTTTTGTTTGAGCCTTGTGTAGGTACATATTCCCTACAACAGGTATTTGAGTTTAAAGATTAGTTGGGGAGGTAAAATGGAGCAAAAAAGGGCTGAAATTGTATATATGCGTGCAGAATGGTCAACTTGCGGAGGTCATATCTTCCTCCTCAGATCGAATCACATTGATATCTTTATATATTCGGAAAGCCCCGGAAGTCTAGTTTCCAGAACATTTTACGGATTGCAATTTCGAGCTTTCTACAGGAGGTTATGGCCATTTCCGTAACGGTGCGCGATGCTGAAAACGCTGAAACGCTGTCAGGTCAAACCGCTACTTCAAACGGCGGCCAGGCCGCAGAATGAAACCGCCGAATCACTCCAGAAAGTCATTTTTTGGGCTAATTTCAGGGACAGTTTCGTCCATTCACCCCAACCTTCAGCCCTAACCTCCCAACACTATATAAACCCCTTATTCTCTTCTCTCCCACCAGAACACACACCCCACAAACTTCTTCTACTTCTTCTTCTTCTTCTTCTTCTTCATTTTCTTCACCAAATAAGAGAGAGAGGAGCTTCCAAGAGCATCCATGGAGGTTTTTCCTCCATGGATGCTCCCCATCTCACCTTCTACACATCCTCCACCACATTTAAAAGTAGATTGCATAGAGATAGGAGTGGGCTTTGGTCAATTTCGAGCTAGCAAAGGAAGGAGCTCTTGGAGGAGGTTTTCTTCAAGGGTTGTATCTATTTCTCACTCTCTATGTATTTCTTGTTTTCTTGAATGTGTAATCCCCACTTGGGAATATTTGTAAACCTATTTTGTGCTCAATATATGTGATGGTTGTTTTTATATCCAATTTGTGTTTTGATTCACTCTTGTTATTTATTGATATGTCTCTTATCTTGAAATGCTTGTTTATGGATGATTGGAAATTGATATGTGTTCATGGATGGGATTAGGAGTAGATTAACTTAATTGTAGGAGTAGTTGTAATCAAATATCCCATTTGTGTGTGTATGTCTTTGGAAGGTCTAAATTGCATGTCATGAATAGGTTTGGGTGACTTAGAGTTAGGATTGTACCTTTGGAGGGGCTCTCCGGGCATAGTCTTGGCTAATTAGCTAGGAAGAGTGGGTGAACCTATAAATTGCCACATTAGAAGGGTTTGGTTCAATGTTCTTGTTAACAATTGGACTTTAGCTATTTCTCACTCTAAGGGCTTTAGGTGAGTCATGGTTAGAGTTACAATTATTGGTCTTTGGCTATCTTTCACGCTAGGGGCTCTAGGTGAGTTATGGTTGGAGATACAATCACTCTTTCCACATTCATTAGACTTTCACGTTGCCATTTTACATTACGAAGCTATTATTGGGGCTCAATGTAGTTTTGTTTGTAGAATCGGTTCACATATGTTGGTTGTGGTTTCGTGTTTGAGAGGTTCTCAACACACTCTTCAACCGGTAGCTCTATGAATGGGTATAAATCGGATTGAGGCAAGAACGAACCCTTAACTAAAATTGGATGTCCTTAATGTCTAACAACCAACTATTTGTGCACTTATGTATGGTGAACTTGTTGAACCTTGTGTGACCATTTTCATGCATCTCTCCTATCCACCATTTTATTTATCACTTTAAACACCATTCTCACCCTTCCATATTCTCTTTGTTTTTATTTATTTTCATTTTCATTCTCTTTACACACACACATGCCGCATTGTACATACATTTCACACACACCATTCTCACCTTTCCGCATTCTATTTACATGCTTACAATAAACTCTAGAACTTGAAATGGTTGACGAATAACACCTCCCTGCGGAACGATACCCTCGCTTGCCGCTTTACTAGTCTTTTGCTAGTTTAGAGCACATTGCGTAGGAAACCCCCTTTTAAATGAAATTATCTTTTGATCCTTGCGATTTCTTAACAACGGAAAAAGCGAGTATCAGATAGCATCTTGAACTTGTACTTCATGAATATATTTTGTTCAAATGTTGTATGTGTGAATAAGACTTTGAGCTTATGTGTTTGGTGTTTACACATGCTTTAGGTTTTATTCTTGTATTTTGCATCTAGACTTTTATTACTTGTGATATCACATGTTTAGGTCTATTTGTACCATGGAATGTATTGATCACATGTTTTATGTTGAATTGGTTGTTTGCATCATTTGCATTCACATGATCACATTAGGAAGTCCTTGTAAAAGGCATGAAGTCTTGGTTAGAGTCGGGATGACTCGGATAGCCAAGCAAGAAGACTTGCCTAGAGTCGGGATGACTCGGATAGGTAAGCAAGAAGTCATGGCCAGAGTCGGGAGGACTCGGATAGTCATGCATGGGAGGCTCCCTAGAGGCATGAGTGCTTTGGATAGGGAGTTGACTATTGTATTGGAAGGCCTAGGCGTATGGTTAGACATAGACTCCAAAAGAGCGGGGTACACGGGAGGTGTATGCACTCTTGAGGAATTTCTAATCTTTCATTGATGATGGTTTTGTGTGTTGTCCAATATATGGTGGTTTCGCATCATCGAGGGATCTCATACTTTCCAATAGGGTTGGGTAGACTTAGACTCCACTAGGTTGGGTGAGTTAAAGATTGGTCACTTTGTGGATTCTCTATTTTTATCATCCAATATATATAGTATCCTAATGGTTGTATTTCAAGCCGTGGATGTTTCCTCCTTGGAGGTTTTACCACGTTCAAAAATCTCTTGTGTTAATTCTTCCTATCTCTGTCTTTTATATTTTATTTCTGTATGTTATTATCTTGTTTCATATTAATCAATTGTGATGTATAGTGAAGCAAGTATTTGTAAAGTGTGATTTGTGGATTCATTCTTTTGATCATTTTTGTTCCCTTTAGATTGTGGATGAAGCTGGAATTAAGCGCATACTATTTACGCTTGGATGGAAACCAATTCTTGTTCTATGTTATGTTTGAAGAATGTTGTAATTTGCCTATGGGTTTGAGAAATCCACCCTGAACAAACCTTCAGACATATTCCCACTTCTACATATGGAGTGAGAATTTTTGGATTTCATCGAGATTTAAACGGCTATAGATAATAATTAACATTATTCTGAAGCAAAAGAAAGTTAAGCTAGCTTGTTTTATGCGTACGAATGGGAGCATTTTTATCAACATCGACAGTTCTCGACACCTCCCTCAATTTACAAGTTCGAAGTTGGGGAATGGTGTTCTTGTACATGTTAAAGGTAAGAGGATAATTGGTGTTCAAACTAAGAAAGGTGTTGAGTACATCTCAAAATTCACTGTGTCTTAGGGTTGTTTGAATAGTTTGATAACTGTAGTGAAATGGCAAAACGTACAAGTTTTTTTTTCTGAATTTGAACTGCAAGGTTAGTTTCCAATTATAACTTAGAAAAGCCTTCAGAAGGGACATAAGTTGTTAAGATTTTACAACACAAAATCGTCAGATGATTACACAGACAAACGAGGTATGTCAGGTACTTTTTAACATGGGTTATCTAAATCCAATTACAAAACAACATGCATTTTTGAAAACATAAAACAAATGAAAATAGCAAACCTAATTACCTTACGTAAAATGGTATTTGCAAGTCCTGAAATGGATTCTAGGAACAAAACAAACATCACTTGCAAAAACATGTTTGGTGGTGCTATGGCGGTGAGTGTCTTAACATATTAATGCCTTGAGCCCGAAGGGCGATTCTTAATTAACGAATAGCCCTCTTGATGCCGAAGACGGTCTACGAGAGACATCGACTTGGTATTCTTTAACCTGTAAATATCTCTCTCCAGTTCCGCTACGCGAGATTCAACAACTGTTGATCGAGAACAGGACCATGCTTTGTTTCGTTCCACAACTTTCTTGTTTTCAATTGTAACATCCAGGAGGTCTTTCAGAGAGTCGAAGCACCTGCTTACGTAGAAAATCAGTCGATCCAATATGGTGGATTCGTTCTCATCATCGGACTCCATCTCTACAGACAGAAGTAATTTTTTTATTTTTATTTTTATTTATTTATTTATTTTTTTTTACCAAGCTCTATAGACCGAAGTTACCCTGTTAACGAAATCTTACACTGAACATATGTTTTTATAGGGGGGCACACTGCGGCACAGGCGCATAGCCCACTCATGGCAGAAACATATAACACATTTTTGCCTTTAAGTTTAAATTGTAGTATAATGGTCAAATAGAAATCACCAATGTATTATGTATATAATAATATCATCGATCATGCAAACGAAATATATTTGTTGGTTGTCCACATGATGTCCATAATTTTAGATGGTATTACATGTCCATAATTGAGTTATTATGTATTTATTGTTTTTCCTGTTTTAGTAAAATTATCTCATATTATTATATATATTATAATAACATATATTATTAATATATATTATTATATATATATATATTAATATATATTATTATGACAAATATATATTTTTGAATTATATATATAATATTACATATATTATTATATATATATATATTAATATATATTATTATGACATATATATATTTTGTAATTATATATATAATATTATATATATTATTATAAATATATAATACTGCACAAATTTGTGATTTTTTTTTTTTTTCAGATTTAAGGTTAAAAAGGTCTTTTTGAGACTTGTCCCACGCATGGGACAAGTCTGGCCTAGCGTCTTGGGTGGGACAGAATTTGGTGATTTCTTTCCCACCTTGTCCCATCCTGTCCCATGCTAAAGTCGCACTAAACGTGGGACAATAATAATCTGGCCAACGTTTGGTGCGACCCTGTCCCGCGTACCAAACGCACCCTTTCAAAGACCTTTTTACCCTTAAATCTGATTTGAAATCAAACCTTGTGCAATATTATATATATTTAATTATAACATATATATATATATATATATATATATGTTATACAGTCTTTATTCTATCGGCATGCCTTTTCAATTGATTACATATGATTTTATGATATCATTGGTATATCAAATAGGCAAAATGTGTCATGGCCCGTAGCAACGCTGATAGATGAATGAGCTATTGGCTTCGGAGATTGAATCCCGAGTCAATGTATCGAATCCTACAAATGGGTTGATGTTATTATATAAAATACCTGGTTTATAACGGTGAATAGATAGATACTGTCAATAAATATGTGCTGGGAGATTTTGACAAACTCCGAAATTATAGTTTAGCGTTAAGTTTTGGAACCGTGAGGGTAATAAGGATTACAGCAACTCGAAAGTTTCACAGCCAAATGATGAGACTATGAGGTGAAATTTCAATAGGATTTTTTGGAAATATGCACTGACACCAAATGTGATTACATTTTGACGAGATCACTTATGTCATTTGGTTAACCCCTCACACATGCACCGAAAGGTTAGGGCTAAACTCCTCCTCTCCCCCAAAAGAACTCGACAACTTTTTTAATAGTGTAAAACAAAAAGAAGGTATATTTCAACCACTATAAAAAGTTTGTTGAGTTATATATATTTCTCCAATTTTTTTGTAAGGTTTATATTTAACAAATTTGGTATACTTAGTTGTAATGCTTGAAAATTTATCAATTTTGACTTATTGGTTTATATTAGAATGAACTTATCATATAAATCGATGTGATTTCATGAAGGTGTGGACAGAACTAGAAGTGAGGGATCCCTTAGTTGACGGTTAATCTTATACAATTGGAATACATTGGATTTGGTCAACGTAGAACCTTCCACATAAACAAAAATAGAATTCAATAATGTTGTGATTTGTATGGAGAATTCTATAGGCATATAAATACATGTACAAAATCCTAGAACATTGTAGATACATGAAACAAAATTATAGTACGGTGTGTATAAAACTATCTAGAGGGGGGGGGGGGGGGGGGTGTGAATAGATTTTAAACTTATTAGCCAATTTTTCATGTGAAGTCAATATTACGAAGTTACCCCAAACTAGATAAAACAATAAATCAAGTATAAAATGCGGAAATTAAATAACACTTGATTTTTACGTGGAAACCCTCATGGGAAAAATCACGGGCTAGTAAGTAACCCACACTCGAACCTCGAATCAACTAAATGTGTAAAACGATTACAACCTAATCCCGGAAGTAATCACACACCTATTTAATCCCGGTATAAGTGAACCTAGTCCAATTTACTTGCGATCTAAGCAACCTAATCCCGGAAGATACACACAAGACTTACTTTCCCAATGAAGAGAATAACACCCTAAGTGAATATATGAATATCCAAATGCAACATAGAGCAAGGGAAACCCTATATGCTTATCTAAGATGATGAATATGCAATTAGAACAATCCTAGATATTAAAACTAAATGACATGTCAAATAGTTTAGCTAATCAAGATTAAGTACAAAACCTAATTAGCTATCACAAAACAACTTCTCAAACATTCAACACACTAATCTCAAACTTGTATTCAAAATATATATAAATAACATACAAGTAATAAATTGAGATTGCTTGTTAAGAAAAACACAAAATTTTAACCCAAAATTGTCACCGGGGTGCAATTTAGAATTAACGGTATGTGAGGGACCCAGATCTAATTAGATCTGGGCTTGCGGGATACTTTATACCCCGATACCTCGCAAGTTCTTTGAAATCTGTTAGGCGTGATGGGGTTTGTAGGTGACGGATTCAGATCGGGATCTGATAAGGGCCAGCGAGATACTTAGTAGTCTGGTATCCCGTTAGGTGTCACGATCTTGGTATTATGGCGGATGCAAGTAGTAAGATGGATGGATTTCTTATATGGAGGATGTATAAAACAAACAAACTGTATATATACGGTGGGATCTTTACAACTCGGTATTTGAGCATTTTATATTACAGTAAGGAAAAAGTAAAGCATATATGAGAGCCATGGAGATCGAGCTTTTCGTGCCTGTCGATAAGTAGTTAAAGTGAAGTAGGGTTTTTTCTTATCCCCTTTTCCTATGATCATATTATTAATATATAGGCCCGCTTTCTTGCTCAGCACTCAGAACCTCGGTCTAGGGTTTTAGAGATACACGGGTCTTCCTTTAGAGTCCGACGAATTCGTCGAGAGATTGATCCAAAAGATCAGGTGATTCCTTCTTTTCCGGTTCCAAATGAGTTGACTCCCATTCAAAATAGGATACTAAATTGGCGGGAATGAATGCCGTGTTGTAGCTTGAGTTTTTATCTTGAATGGTGATGCTTAGTTCCTGTTTCCATATGTGATCTATTCTTTGGGGTGCCCCTCTCCTGTTTCAGCGGGGTCGGTCTCCTGGGGTCTTGGTATGTATCTTGCCATGTGTATGTCACGTGTTTCGCTAGTCGGGGTACCCTAGGTACCCTGCATCTCTCGTGCTTCCTTTAAAACGAAGTTCATAGATATCGGGGTTTCAAGTAGCAGGGTACCAGGATACTCAGGTATCGGGGTACTCAGGGTAGTTGGGTACCAGGATCTCGTGATGGTCGTGTCTTCCAGGCCCCAATTTATCTTTTGGCATCCTAGTGATTTTCATGGTCCTGGGAATCCCGGACTTGGCTGGGGTGGGCTGAGGCCTTTTCCCTAGCCTGTCAGTTAGCAGGCGGGGTACTCGGATATTTTTTCGCTTCTACTTTGGATCCCGGCTTTCCTCTCAAAGCTAGTGGAAAATTCTTTTTTTTGATCCCTGCCAATTTTGGCGGTTAACAGAAGTCCCCCCTAACTTGAACACCGGTATCTTGCTGGGGTTGGAGTCAGGATTCCTAAGTCCACTCGAAGGATTTTCTGTCTTGTCTGCATGTCTAATCTCGTCTGGCTGGCTTCCGTAATCGATGAGAGGATCTTCCTTGGATTTGGTAGCATTTAATGCTTGACCCACGCGCGGGATAACGTTTATTTTCATATTTAAAACGAGCCATCTTTGGCATGATTCCCCTTGAACCATTATGATTCATCTCCGACTTCGTTTCGTCCCCTTACCTCGATAACTGTCCGCATTCGCCTATAAATGCTATATTTCTTCTTCCTTCATATGCTCACACTTGCTTAACCCCTTCAGAGCTTCTGCTTCTTCTTCTTTCTCAAGTCTTCCTTCTTAGAAGATCCTCTTTGCCTTCCTTATCTTACTCAAATGGCCTCTCCTTCTAACAAATCAGCTTCTGGACCAGTCCTCACAGAAGATAGCCCAGCGGTCTTGGCCAATCCTCCCCTTCCTTCTCCGAATCCTCCTGACAGTATCGATAAAATGCTTGACATGGGACGAATGGAATCAGGAGATGATTCCCTGACGTCTAGAGAACGAAAACTGGGCCGGGATGAGGGCGACGTCGTTGACGACGGTACTCTGCTAAAACACCGTAGCTCTAGCAAGGACCAAAGAATCGGGTCGAGTTCTGGCACTGGGCCAGAAGATCCAGCCCGAATCGCTGATGAAGACGACAACGATGCTGACATTGAGGTGGACGATGGGGATATCCCGAATATCGACCTAACTGGGGTTCACGTAGGTCCATTGTCCTCCTTCCACGATGGCTAGATTGTCTCGGATTCTGTCTGTACATCCGACACACTTACCCAATTGAGGAGGACTTACAGGATACCAGAACACCTCTCGCTGTCTCTTCCTCACCGGGGTTTTCACATTTACACCCCCTCTGAAGGCCGCCTGCTGATCCATGTAGCTGCTTTTGAATGCGGGGTCTAGCTTCCACTTCATCCTTCACTTCGCAGGATACTGGTAGCTCTAGAACTAGCCCCACTCCAGATTTCTCCTGGGTCCTGGAAGAACCTGACGGGGTTCTTAGTGCTCTGGAGAGAGCAGTGTGAGAGGGACAAAATACAGAGGGAGGCGGGCATTGACGAGATCCGCTACATCTACCAGGTAGCCAGCCTTTCACCCCGGGGTCAATTTTATTTGAGACCCAGCAACAAGATGAAGTTCACCGTAACCGGGGCAAACGTGAAATATAACCCACCCTGGAAGGACGAATGGATAGTAGTCGACGGAGAGTGGGGCCGCTCGGTGCACATCGGGGGAACCGAATACCTCGTTCCCACCCAGTTTTCTCCAAGAGACAAATGGAGCTCGGAGGAGTTGTCTCCTGAATCAATGGGGATTCTGACGAGGATCTAGAAGCGGGGTTATATCAACATGCAGTACCCCTCCTGTGATTCCTTCGAAAGGGCTCGACTAGAAAGGTATCTGAGGATATCTGTCGCTGAACCGGGTGAGTGATCGTGCTTTGTAAACATCCCTCCTCCCTTCTCTCTCTCTATGTTTATTATTACCAATTTTCTTATATATATATATATATATATAGTTTTTTTTTGCAGTCTCAGCAGTCCCTCCTCCAGCATCTCCTCCTATTGCTTCGGGACCGCCAATCCCGGCCTCTGAAGCACTGTGCTCTCCTATTCCATCTCCACCTGGTGCCGGAGGCACCTCGGGGTCGTATCCTTCGGCACCTTCCTCCTCTCCTACCTTGGCGGGGTCTACGCCTCGTTTCCCAGATCCTTCGTTGACGAAGATCATTGCTCGCCCCTCTCTTAGTGAGATGTTAGCGAAGGCGGCTAAAGCAAAAACTCCTCTAGTCCCCAAGGCAAAGCTGGCCACAAAGGTTGTAGCCCCCAAGTCTGTTGTTGCGACGGGCTCTCCCCCTCCTCGGGTTCCTTCAGCTAGGCGGACTACAGAGGTGGAGAAAGACAAGCCTGCCAAGGTGGACAAGGCTAAGGTATCCGCCCCCAAAACTCCTTCCACTGATCTCCCTTTTGGGTCAAGGCTGCAAGATGGCGGGCAGGACGACATTGTCACTAAATTCATAGCAGCCTGTCCCAGAGGGGGCTTACATCAAATGGCCTCCTTGCCAATGGATATCTTAGTTACCAAGGGAGTCGCCTTGCTTGCCGAGGTATACATTTTCTACTTTCCTGCTTGTTACATAAAACTTCCTTTTAGATACTAACTTCCTTTCTTATGTAGGGCTTCAAGTTTGCCTTGGCCATGGGGCAGCAAGCGTCGGCCTTAAGGGAGGCCAATTTGGCCCGAAGTGGAGGAAACCAAGGATGAGCTAACTCGGGCTGAAGAGAACGTTACTTCTTTGGTGCAAGCCGTGGCTGAATCTGAGTCTAGGAGGCAGGATGCAATGGTAGAGCTGGAAAGGATGCAACGCGCCTATGACACAGAAACTCTTATCTTTACTCGGTGAAAAGTTGAGAGGGAATCCGTCAAGGCAGAGAAGGCAGTCCTACTAGATGAGAATCGGTTCCTGCGGGGTTCCGTGAAGATTTTAGAATCCTGGATGGATTTTTCCTTCACGGATGGATATTTCACTACCTCCTACGAGGTTGCCCAGGCCTTCCCTCCTCCCTTCGATTTGCTGACTCCTCTGGGCTGGGATTGAGACCAAATTATGGCGAAAGCCACTGCTCTTTCTGATGTCGACCCCGATCAAGAAGGTCCCCTTCAGGAGGCCTCTATCCCGGGTCCATCTTCTCTTCCTCTTGCAGTCAGACTGAGGGAAAACGTTGAGGTGGGATCACAAGATCCTCCCTCTATTCAAGAAAAAACAAGGCCAGGTTCTTCTCATGAGATCAGGTTAGTTGAATCCCCTGTTGAGGCAGGTGTGCTTAGAGATGACCCTTCTCAGTTTGCAGATGAGGGCTAAGTAACAGAAGAAGTGGATGAAACCAGGCAAGATGGGCAGTCTGGAGAGGGACAAATAGATAGATCCCAGCAGGAAAAATTAGGTGGGGGGGAAAATGATATGTAATTTGTATACATTTAATTTTATCGTTCACAACCGATATATTTTTTTTTTTTGTAATTTAATTTTGTAGCCTTGTACCGGGAATTGGGCACCCTGCTTGGCTTAATGAACTTCATCCTTTTTATGATCATTTCCTCTCTTCATATGCTTGTTTGTAGCTTAGTTTCCTCCTCGACTTGCTGGTGGATATTAGGTTTTTGGTTGGCTTTGTCTCTTGAACATAGTCCTTGACTAGTAATTCCCCTTAGTAGTAATCTTCAGCTTGATATCCTGTTATGATTATTGTCTGTTTATCCTTGTCAACTTCCTTGTTGGAGATCCTGATGGGGATCTTAGCTCAACTTGGCTAGAGGTGAAGTATTTTGCCCATGGGAATGAAGGCATGGCTTCCCTGATGCCTTGTCCGGGGTATCAACTAAAGTCAATTTGATGCTGGAACTCTGTATGTGGTAGGGAGCAGTGGCAGTGAAATGTATTGAGACGTTGAGTACCCAGGTGGATATTCTCAGTTTCTTGTTGAACTGTCCTGGTAAATAACTTAAGTTATTTTGACACTAGGTTTATCCTGGAGGGGGGTATTCCCCGTCCGAGGCTTCAGGGGTCCATATAGGTCCCCCTGGTCTTGATATGATTGATCCTGGCGGACGACTACGCCCCTTATGCTTTCAAGCACCAAATCCTTCCTGGAGGAGGGTATACCCCGACCAAGGCAGTAGGAAAGCCATATAGCTGTTCCTGGTCTTGAGGCGAAAAGAGTGGCGAAGACTTGTTAGGCGAATTTAGGAGATCCAAAACTGACTTTATTGAATTTCTCAAAGGCAAAAATACAAAGCAGAATTCATTGGGATATACATATCAGAAATATGCCCACCACGACAAAATTTCTCTTCCAACTTAAAAAGTAAGACCTCCTAGAGTGACTGCCCTTCCTATCGCGATCAAATGAGCAACCTGCCATATCTCCTAACTGTTATGCGGGGTACTTGTTAATCCTTTCCGCTTTTCCTCTACGGTGTTCTCCAACTATGCCATCCTGTATCCCGATTTGTGACTACAGTGAACATATTGTTTGGCTAATGCAGTAAGGTTGGCTGACACTGCATAACATATGCGGGTTGCTTGCTGATCTCCCCTGACTTCTGCTACCTCAGTCCCAACCGGAAACTTTAAGAAATCGTGATAAATGGACAAAACTCCCCTGATACCTAATAAAAATGGCCTTCCTAGGATTGCATTATAGGTGGATGGGGTGTCAACCACTATGAACTCAGTCATGATGTTCTGTTGAAGGGGGGCCTCTCCAATTATCACGGGCAAGATGTGCGTTCCTATTGGCATTACGGAGTCCCCCGTAAATCCGTATAGGGGTGTAGTGCAACTGTTGTAATAAGGATTCTTAAGGTTGAGCTTCTCCAACGCTCCTTTAAACAGGATATCCACACTACTTCCGGTGTCTATAAGGATGCGGTGGACCCGGCAATTAGCAATCTGAACCGTGATCACCATTGGATCGTCATGGGGTTACACTGTGTTGTAAGCATCATCCTTAATGAAAATGATCTGGGCGGACCGCGGGTATTCTCGGGATCCCTGGGATACCCGGAACACATCCTGGCCAGTGGCGAGCTTCGGGATCTTCCTAGCGTGATTCTTTCTAGAATTGTTGGAAGTCCCGGCTAGAGTTGGTCCTCCACTGATGGTATGAATGACATGGATTTGTTGCATTAAATCCTTTCCTTTGTCTTTCCTCCTTTCTTCTGCATCCCGCATCTCTTTCTACACTTCCTTTCCTACTTTGATGTTGTCCCGTACTTGTTGTAAGAACTCCGTTAAAAGTCCTCCTCTTACCAAACTCTCAATCTGGTTACGGAGGCTATGGCATTCAGATGTATTGTGCCCGACATCCTCATGAAAGTCGCAATACTTGTACTGGTTTCTCTAATCAGCTGGGACTTTTATTGGATCGGGCTTCCTGAGCAGGCCCTTATCGCGGATGGCTAGGTATATGGTTTCCCAGGAGGCATTGAGTGGAGAGTAATGGTTATACCAGTCTTCCTCCGTTGATATACGGGCTACCTCTCTTAGCGGAGGAGTTGCTCGGGGTGGAGTTCTTCTAGTAGGATATCTCTCCCGGTATTGAAGAGGTGGTGGCCTGTATGTTGATCGATTTGGAGGAGGGTTCTGGACTCTCCTCGCAAGTGCAAGCTTTGGAGATTCCTTCTTCGACCGCTTAGATATCCGGGCTTCATTGTGTTCAACCTTAATTCGGAGCTGCTCATCTATGTCCACCTGCTCCAGCGCCCTATCATAGGCCTCCTAGTATGTCTCAGGCGGGTGTTTGGCAAATGACCGGAATAACCTGCCGGCCCATAAGTTTCTTCTAAAGTTGGCGAGGGTCTCCTTCTTAGTGAATTCTTCCATCTGGATCACTTCCTTGTGGAACTTTTCTACGTAAGATCTTAGTGTCTCACCCCGTTCCTGGATCACATATTGTAGAAGGACGGGATCCTTGGGGCGAGGCTTGATTCCCTGGAACTGAGCACAAAAGTCGGTAGTGAGCTTTGTAAATGAATCTACACTTCCTGGGGGTAATTTTCTGAACCATGTCTTAGAACAGTCGGTCAATGTTGAAGGGAACATCTTGCACATAACTGACCGGGTAGCGTTCTGGATTTCCATCCGGTGGACAAAGCTCTCCATGTGACTCACGGGATCCTCTGATCCAGAATACTTCTCAGTGGGCATTTCGAACTTGGGGGGCAACTCAGCTTCTTGGCTTCTCGAATCCTCCTGGAAAATGGCGCATTCATCTCCTCCAGGGGGTTCTTCCGAGTACCCCGTTGTTTTCCTTTCTTTAATTCCTTGAGCTCCTTTGCCATCTTAGCCATCTTAGCCATCTAATCCTCAAGGCGTTTGGATCCGTTGTGTTCGGATCATGCCACCGAGTCTTCATTGTCTGAGGTTTTTGATTTCCCATCAGGTTCCTTGCGCTCCCCCTCCTGCTGACGGGCACCGCGCTGGTCCCTCCGGGATCCAGTACTGCCGCCTGCGTAGGATTGAGGATCCCTTTTCCTTGCCGCTGGCCTCGTGGTTGACTGGGCTTTCCTAGGTGGAATGTCGATAGCTGATTTCACCAATCGATGTCTGAGATCTTCGGGATGATTCTATACTGGTAATGGCGGCACGAGTCTGTCAAAAACTGGTACTCGAGTACTTGGTCCAGCCCTTTCTGTAAATCTAGGTGATTCAAAGGGTATTCCTTAGGCAATCATCCTAAGGCGGATGCTTTCCACATAGGCAGCAGCTTGTTGCTCTATGGCCTCTCTAGTTGCTTCTGGGACTGCAGGGTCCTGTGGTGCTGGTCTGGGACTCGGTGGCGGGACTGGTACCGGGATCTAGCTTTTGGTTCCTTTCCTTTTCCCCTGATTCCTTTGGGTGGAAGCGAGGGAATGGGGCCCGGAGTTCGCGGGCTGTCCTTGGGAGGATCGAAGCCTCATCTTCTATCTTCTTCTAGGTTGAACGTGAAAGCTTGTTAAAGGGTGGGGAGTTGTTCCCACAGACGGCGCCAAAGTGCTAACCCAAAATTGTCACCGGGGTGCAATTTAGAATTAACGGTATGTGAGGGACTCGGATCTAATTAGATCTGGGCTTGCGGGATACTTTATACCCCGATACCCCGTAAGTTCTTTGAAATCTGTTAGGCGTGATGGGGTTTGTAGGTGACGGATCCGGATTGGGATCCGATAAAGGCCAGCGAGATACTTAGTAGTCTGGTATCCCGCTGGGTGTCACGATCTCGGTATTATGGCGGATGCAAGTAGTAAGATGGATGGATTTCTTATATGGAGGATGTATAAAACAAACAAACTGTATATATACGGTAAGATCTTTACAACTTGGTATTTGAGCTTTTTATATTACAGTAAGGAAAAAGTAAAGCATATATGGGAGCCATGGAGATCAAGCTTTTCGTGCCTGTCGATAAGTAGTTAAAGTGAAGTAGGGTTTTTTCTTATCCCCTTTTCCTATGATTGTATGATTAATATATAGGTCCGCTTTCTTGCTCAGCACTCTTAGAACCTCGGTCTAGGGTTTTAGAGATACACAGGTCTTCCTTTGGAGTCCGACGAATTCGTCGGGAGATTGATCCAAAAGATTAGGTGATTCCTTTTTTTTCGGTTCCAAATGAGTTGACTCCCATTCAAAATAGGATACTAAATTGGCGGGAATGAATGCCGCGTTGTAGCTTGAGTTTTTATCTTGAACGGTGACGCTTAGTGCCTGTTTTCATATGTGATCTATTCTTCGGGGTGCCCCCCTCCTGTTTCAGCGGGGTCGGTCTCCTGGGGTCCTGGTATGTATCTTGCAATGTGTATGTCACGTGTTTTGCTAGCCGGGGTACTCCGGGTACCCTGCGTCTCTCGTGCTTCCTTTAAAACGAAGTTCGTAAATATCAGGGTTTCAAGTAGCGGGGTACCAGGATACTCGGGTATCGGGGTACTCAGGGTAGTTGGGTACCAGGATCTTGTGATGGTCGTGTCTTCCAGGCCCCCATTTATCTTTTGGCATCCTAGTGCTTTTCATGGTCCCGGGAATCCCGGACCTGGCTGGGGTGGGCTAAGGCCTTTTTCCTAGCCCGTCAGTTAGCAGGCGGGGTACTCGAATATTTTTTCGCTTCTACTTTGGATCCCGGCTTTCCTCTCAATGCTAGTGGAAAATTCTTTTTTTGATCCCTGCCAATTTTGGCGGTTAACACAAAATATGTAAGATATTAGTGAAAAGCTTACCAAGCAAAGTATGATGAAGAATCCATGCAAAAAGACATCTAGATGATCAAAGATGATGCTACATGATGATTGATGATCATGAAAAGGTGTTTGAGTAATTAAAAATGAGTTCTTGAAATTTTTCTTATCTTTGAAAAATATCCTAAGTATGAAATCTGAATATGAACTCTCTTAATTGACCTAAAGACAAAATGACATATATATAGGGGGTCAAATCAAAGTGAGGTCGTTTTGAGTAAGTTGCAAAGAAATGCACTGATCGGCAGGTTTAATCTGTGGCCAGGCCACAGATTTCAACCGTCGAATGGCTCTCGTGAAAGGTAGGGGCGCGACGGTGGTTTCAATTGGCGGTTTCAAAACCGCCGTTCAAACCGCCGAATAAGATTGAGAGAAAAAAACAATCATGTCTAAACGGCATTTACGATCGGCGGCCACGAAACCGCCGATCCAACCACCGATTTGATCCAGAGGCCTCTGGACTCAAACGGCGGTTTCATTCAGCGGCCAGGCCGCGGATCATAACCGTCGAACACATTAAAGAGGTGAAAACAAAAGAGAAGCCAAGTGCATCTCCGTAGGTGGTCTTCGCGGGAAACCAAGCACATCCTAGTGCATGCGCGGACATTTCCGAACAATATCAGGAAACGAATTGCTAAGCACAAAAGCACAAAACAACATACAACATCAAGATGCAAGTGTGAATTGTGACATGTGAAGAGTATGCACACCAATGCAAGAATGCTAAGTGAGTGTGTGCAACTATCTCTTCAAGACAAGTAAGCACATAGAAATTGTATATTGATAGCATCTTGAATTTGTACTTCATGAATATATTTTGATTCAAGTGTTGTATATGTGAATGAGACTTTGAGCTTATGTGTTTGGTGTTTCACATGCTTAGGTTTTATTCTCGTATTTTGCATCTAGACTTGATTACTTGTGATATCACATGTTTAGGTCTATTTGTGCCATAGAATGTATTGATCACATGTTCTATGTTGATTTGATTGTTTGCATCATTTGCATTCACATGATCACACTAGGAAGTCCTTGTAAAAGGCATGAAGTCTTGGTTAGAGTCGGGGTGACTCGGATAGCCAAGCAAGAAGTCTTGCCTAGAGTCGGGATGACTCGGATAGGTAAGCAAGGAGTCACGGCTAGAGTCGGGAGGACTCGGATAGTCATGCATGGGAGGCTCCCTAAAGGCAAGAGTGCCTTGGATAGGGAGTTGGCTATTGTATTGTTAGGCCTAGGCGTATGGTTAGACATAGACTCCGATAGAGCGGGGTACATGGGAGGTGTATGCACTCTTGAGGAATTTCTAATCTACCATCGATGTTGGTTTTGTGTGGTTTTTCACCATTGAGGGATTTCACACTTTCCAATAGGGTTGGGTAGGCTTAGACTTCACTAGGTTGGGTGAGCTAAAGATTGGTCACTTTGTGAATGTTCTATGTTTACTTTCCAATAATATAGTACCCAATGGTTGTAGTTCAACCCGTGGATGTTTCCTCCTTGGAGGTTTTACCATGTTAAAAAATCTCTTGTGTTAATTCTTCCTATCTCTTTCTCTTATATTTTAATTGTATATTTTATTATCTTGGTTCATAATTTTCACATGTGATGTATTTTGAAGCAAGACTTTGTATAGTGTGGTTTGTGGATTCATTCTTTTGATCATTGTTGTATCTATGATTCTTTTGTATATTGTAATTTTTGTATAGTGATATTTTGATCACTCTTGTAACTAATTGAACGTCTATTGAAATACAAGCTTACTTTGTTGTTGTGTTTATTTGTTCTTATACGTCACACAACTAGATGATATACTTAGACCTTGCTCTTATGGTTGTATTATCGTATTGTCTATGTATGTCTTCCTTGGCTTATTTTGTTATGTGTAAGGCTACCTTGAGGGACAAACGAAAGTTTATTCAAGGGATTGAAAAAAGGTGTAAAAACCTATTCACCCCTATCTAGGTATGCTTTAAGCAATTTAACTACGTTTGTATACTTTCAACTGGAGAAGTTTTTACTTTTGCTGCCTTCGCCAACATCTCAATGAGAGAGGGACGGGCAACTATCTTTGTCAACGAAGGATTTGGAAAACGCAGCGTGGACCCTGCCAAGGTACGAAGGGAGGAAGATGCCGGAAAATTTGACCCCGGGGCGGCCCCTGCGCCTGGCGGAGAAGGAATGGGAGAACGTGGTGCTTGAGAAGCCGAGATAGATAACCCCGGAGCAGCAGTAGGAGATGTTAGAGGAGGGACTGCTGAAACTGCCAAAAGTAAAATAATATAAGAAAATATATAATAGAGAGAGAAGGAAAGAAAGATGTTGGCAAAACATGATCACATACCCGGCTCGGCAACAGATATCCTCAGATACCTCTCTAACCGGGCTCCCTCGAAGGAGTCATAGGAAGGATGCTGCATATTAATGTAACCTCGCGTCTGGATCCTTGTCAAGATCCCCATTGATTCATGAGACAATTCCTCTGAAACCCATTTGTCTCTAGGAGAAAACTGGGTGGGGACGGAGTATTCGGTTCCCTCAATATGCACCGAGCGGCCCCATTCACCTTCAACAGCGATCCATTCATCATTCTAGGGTGGATTATACTTCACGTTGGCACCAGGAACGAAGGACTTCATCGCATTGCTAGGTCTCAAATAAAACTGACCTCGTGGTGACATGTTGGTCACCTGGTAGATGTAGTGGATCTCGGTGAGGCCCGCTTCCCTTTGTATGTTATCCCTCTCACATTGCTCTCTCCAAAGCACCAAGAACCCCGTTAAGTTCTTCCAGAACCTGGGAGAAATCTAGAGTGGGGCTAGCTCCAAAGCTACAAGCATTCTGCGGAGTGAAGGGTGAAGTGGAAGCCGGACCCCGCACTCAAAGGCGGCTACATGGATCAGCAGATGACCTTTAGAAGGGGTGTAAACATCATAACCCCGATGAGGGAGAGACAACGAGAGATAATCTGGAATCCTAAAGGTCCTCCTCAACCGGATAAGTGTATCGGATGTGCAGACGGAGTCTGGGATAATTCGACCGTCGTGGAAGGAGGACAATGGACCTAGGTGAACCCCAGTTAGGCCGATGGAAGGGGCATCCCCTTTGTCCGCCTCGATTTCAGCGGTGTCGTCTTCCACATCAACGATGTGGGTTGGGTCTTCAGGCCTAGTACCAGAACCCGACCCGATTTTTTGATCTTTGCTAGGACGATGGCGTTTTAGCGGAGTATTGTCATCGTCAACATCGCCTTCGTCCCAAACTCGTTTCGACGCTTTAGACGTCGGGGAGTCCTCTCCCGACCCTGTTTGCCCCGCACCAAGCAACTCGTCAATGCTATCAGGAGGATTTGGTGGAGAGGTTGGGGGGTTAGCCAAGACCGCGGGGTTATCTTCAGGGAAGACCGGCGTGGAAGATTTTTTGTTGAAAGGCGAGGCCATTTGAGTAAGAAAGCAAGGAAGATTCTTAAAAGAGAAAAATTAGAGAAAATAGAAGCACTGAGAAATTCAAATAAGCATGAGCGTATGGGGGAGAAGGAAGTGTGCATTTACAGGTAAAGACGGACATAAATCGAGGTAGAGGAAGAGACGGAGTCGGGGATGAATCATGACGGTTTCGAGGGAATCGCGCCAAATGTGGCTCGTTTTAAATCTGAAAATAGACGTTATCCCGCGCGTGGTTAGAGCATTAAATGCAACCAAATCCAAGGAAGATCCTCTCATCGGTTGCTGAAACCAGCTGGACGAGATTAGACAAGCAGACAAGACAAAAAATCCTTCAAGTGGACTTGGAAATCCTGACTCCAACCCCAATAAGATACCGGTGTTCAAGTCAGGGGGGACTTTTGTTAACCGCCAAAATTGGCAGGGATCAAAGAAGAATTTTCCACTAGCTTTGAGAAGAAAGCCAGGATCCAAAGTAGAAGCAAAAATGTCCAAGTACCCCGCATGCCAGTTGACGGGCTAGAAGGGGAGCCTCTACCCACCCCGACCAGGTCTAGAATTCCCGGGAC
Organism: Acer saccharum; assembly: GCA_030490815.1. NCBI lineage: Eukaryota > Viridiplantae > Streptophyta > Magnoliopsida > Sapindales > Sapindaceae > Acer > Acer saccharum. The sequence continues at coordinate 49,867,557 of CM059869.1, read as the reverse complement.
CAAGGAAAGCACCTAGGAAGCCAAAAGATGAATGGGGGCTTGGAAGACACGGCCATCGCGAGGTCCTAGTACCCAATTACCCCGAGTACCCCGATACTTGAGTATCCGGGCACCTTGCTACTTGAAAACCCTGGTATCTGCAAACATCGTTTCGAGAGGGGCACGAAGAACGCAGGGTACCCGGAGTACCTCGACCAGCAGAACATGTGACCTACACATGTCAAAATATATACCAGGGCCCCCGTAGGCTGACCTCGCTGAAGTGGGAGGGAGACACCCCGAAGGATAGACTACGTACAAAAACAGACACTAAAACGTCACCGTTCAGGTTTGAAACTCAAACTACAACGCGGCATTCGTTCCTGCCGATTTAGGATCCTATTTTTAATAGGAGTCAACTCAATTGGAACCGGGAAAGAAGGAATCACCTGATCTTTCGGGATCAGTTCCCCGACGAAAGAGTCGGGCCCCAAAGGAAGACCCGTGTATCACTAAAACCCTAGACTGAGGTTCTAGGAGTGCTCGGCAAGAAAGAGGCTTATATAATAATCGTACATTCACCTAGGGAAGGGACGGCCACACTTTTACTACTTATCGACAGGCACGAAAAGCTCTATCTTCATTTTCCTACTGCAATATTGTTAGCTCAGATACCAAATTGTAAGATCCCACTATGATCGAGATCCATATACATATATAAATAGCTTTTGTTTTATGCATCCATCATATGAGAAATCATCCATCTTACTACTCACATCCATCATAATATCGAGATCGTGACACCCAGCGGGATACTAGACTACTAAGTATCTCGCTGGCCCTTATCGGATCTCGATCCGGATTCTGTTACCTACAAACCCCCTATCACGCCTATCATATTTCAAAGAACTTGCGGGATACCGGGGTACAGAGTATCCTGCTAGCCCGGATCCAATCAGATCCGGGTCCCTCACATTCCGTTAATTCTGAATTGCACCCCGGTGACAATTTTGGGTTAACTGGTGGTTTTCTCTTGGTCTTCTGGAGCAATAGCAATCTAGTTGTACACGGAGTATCCGTCCAAAAAGCAGTAATGACTATGACCTGCCAGAAATTCCAACATCTCATTAGTGAATGGCAGTAGGAAATGATCCTAAAAGTATACAAACGGAGTTAAATAGCTTAAAGCATACCTAGAGGGGGGGGGAGGGGGTGAATAGGTTTTTATGCCTTTTTCAATCCCTTGAACAAACTTTCGTTTGTCCCTCAAGGTAGCCTTACATACAACACATAAACCTTAAATTCATATATAGACAAGATAAGCATATGATTATATAAGCATAGTCTATGAATATCAATTAGTTGTATGAGGTATAAGAACACATAAACTCAACATCAAAGAATACTTGTATTTCAATATTTGTTCAATGTATTACAAGTATAATCAAATAATACTATATACAAGAAATACAATATACAAAACAATTATATTTACAAGTAAGATCAAATGACTAAGATCACAAATCATACTTTACACAATCTTGTTACAAAATACATCACAAGTGAATATTATGCAACAAGATAACAACATACACATATACAAATATAAGAGATAGAGATAGGAAGAATTAATACAAGAGATTTTTTAACGTGGTAAAACCTCCAAGGAGGAAACATCCACGGGTTGAACTACAACCATTGGGTACTTATTTATATTGGAAGGTAAATAAGAAATTCCACAAAGTGACCAATCTTTAGCTCACCCAACCTAGTGGAGTCTATGTCTACCCAACCCTATTGGAATGTATGAAATCCCTCAATGATGCGGAGCCACCATATATTGGACAACATACAAAACCAACATCAATGGAAGATTAGAAATTCCTCAAGAGTGCATACACATCCCACATACCCCGCTCTTTTGGAGTCTATGTCTATCCATACGCCTAGGCCTACCAACATATAAGCCAACTCCTTATCCAAGGCACTCATGCCTCTAAGGAGCCTCCCATGCATGACTATCCGAGTTTTCCTGACTCTAGCCATGACTTCTTGCTTGGTTATCCGGACTTTACGTCCTAACCAAGACTTCCTTGCTTGACTATTCGGACTCATCGTCCTAGTCAAGACTTCATGCCTTTTACAAGGACTTGCTAGTGTGATCTTATGAATCCAAATGATGCAATCAATCAATTCAACATAGAACATGTGATCGATACATTCCATGGAACAACTAGACCTAAACATGTGAGAACACAAGTAAAGTAATCTAGATGCCAAAAAACATGAATTAAACCTAGAGCATGTGAAAAGTATCTAACACAAAAGCTCATAGTTCTATTCAAACAAATAACACTTGAATAAACACATATACATGAAGCACATATTCAAGATGTCGTAAACATAAACAAAAATACTAGAATCATAAAATTCATTCAATGAACATTCTAGCCAAAGAGTAAGAGCATTGATATATTGATAAATCAACTGAATCCTAGATGTCTCTAAAAACACATACAAGAGCCTTCATCCTAGATTACATTAATCAAGAATCAAAACACATTTCAAGGATTATTAATAATAAAATGAAGTCACAAATAATCCTAGATATCAATATAATCACAATCCAACTCTCAAACATGTGAAAAACTTAGAATCTAAGAAACTAGTTCACATATGTCTCTAATTAGACTTTTGATTAAGATTGATTATAAAGCTATCTTTCTCTATAGCATTCATAATACATACACATACATATAGAAGAAGAAACCCCAAGGTAATTGAAGGTTATAAAAGAAGAAATCCCAAAGATATGAACACTACCTTGGATTCTCGAGCTGGTTCGTTTTTCTGTGTGCAACCACCAGAAAAGTCAATCAAACAGCTGCCAAACCAATTGGAAAAGGTAGAGGACTTGATTATAAACAATCTACAACTTGAATCACTCAAATCCGAGTTCGTATGTGAAAATTATGGTGTTTGGAAGATGAGAAAATTGGAGAGAAAATTCTAGACGGGATTTCACACTTTTTCTTCTCGAAAATGAATGGGAGGGAATTTGGGAATTTAAAAGGAAGGAGAGAGAAAGGAGATTTCAGCCAATCAAAATAGGCCACCTCAGCCCAGGCCCATTTGGGGTGCGTGGGCCACATGGGATAGGAGGGCTGGTCTGGCCGTGGGCCCCACAGCCTCCACACAGGGTGGCCTAGCTTGGCCACTTGGCCTCGCTAGCTTCTCCCGTGCACCACTCGCGTTCTTTAGCCGTATTCAGGCATCTGAACTCTGAATTCAAATATGTTTTTAGATTATGAACCGTAACTCCCTCACGCACAACGAATACTATGAAACTTTGTCAAATGGTTGAGAATTCATCTCAGAAAACGACGACGAACACAACTTAACGAATGAGAATGAAAAGTAGCATAGCTACATCGTTTGGACTTGAAACCAAATGAATGAGTAACCAAAATGACCGAGACTCAATTAGGAATCATAATAGAACATGTTCAAATCTAAATACAAAAATATGGAAACAAATAACCACAAAATCATACATGTATGCCTTTCCTAGACATAGTCCTAGAATATGCAAATTCCAATGATTATGAAATTAAAGCTAATGCATGAGCATACATTACAAAGTGTGTGAAAGTGATATATAAATGATATTCAACCATGAAGGAACACACAAGAATGCCATGTGTGTGTGTGCCTAGCCTTGTAAGAGAAATGAGGTCTTATATACCTTTGTAAACCGATGAAGCACATTTCTCCTTGAAGCTGGCATCTTGAATGAATTGTGGCCAAGAATTTCTTTGACGTCTTGAATCTTCAAAACCTTGACCACTAAACATTACAAGAAAAAACACGTTTTGATATGGAATACATGCCAAGACAAACCAAAACATAACAGATCCTTTTTGGTGGTTGTATTGAGTTTCCTATAATCGATGCATACTCGCCACCCTATTTGAACCCTCTGTGGCACCAACTCATTGTCTTCATTTTGCACTACAGTTAACCCAGACTTCTTAGGCACTATGACGCGCCCCTAAACGGTCTATAATAAAGTATCCCTGGCGGCGCCAATAACTGGATCGGCGCATGCGGGACACGCGATAGTTCTATAAACTACCGTAAAATAAATGAGGCGCGTATGTTTTTCTGCAAACGCACGAATCGTTACGATCGCATAGCGGCAAGTACGGTTCGTTCCACAGGGAATCCGTGAGGTACCTTTTATTGGTTTTAGTCTTTATATATATTATATACTATTTACACTAATTACAACATATTTACATGCATGAAAAGTAAATGGTGGAGGATGGCATGTAAGCATTTAAACTACAAGAATGGCAAGAAAGCAATTAAAACTAACTAATAACTAAATTAAACTAAGATGGCAAACTAATTAAATTACACTACAACTAAGGATTGTCATCTCCTTAGTAACTAATTAATCTATCAACTAAACTATAACTACAATTATCTAAATTAAATTAACTAAACTAACTAATTAAACTAATTACCATCTAATGCAATGATCTTGCATAAGTGGTAATGAGACTTGGGATGTTGGGATATTGGTGTACAAGTGCAATTATCCAATTAATTAGTTGATTCCTATTAACCTAGGATAGTCTAACACCATTAATAAAGACACATGCATCAAGAGTTATTCATGCATGGTCTAAATTGTATTATATGCTAATTAACTTGTCAATTAATTCAACACATATATGAATTGAAACTCAATATAGAAAACCAACATATATCATAGATAATATACAAAGTACACCCAACCCCAACATCAATATTAGTTACATAATATAACTAAGGTGGTGTGGGTGGTGAGAGTTTATATTACACTAAACTAAACTAAGCTAGAATAAACTAAACTAAGCTAATTGTGTGTAATTCTAAGGTATTTGGATATTTGGGAGGTGTGTTTTAGGTTAGGGGAGGAAATATATATATAGGGGACTGTTTTGGAGAGATTTTGGACGGAAATATCTTCAAGTCGGTCGTTCTGGCGACCTTGTTATCCATGGCCGGCAGGTATGTTCCCGCCGTCGAAGCTCGTCGCCCATTTTTGGAAGTTGTAGGCGAGTTCTGACCTTCTGGACCACGAGTTCTTTCCCGCTGCATGTACCCGCCAAGATTTGGCGAGCTTGGACATGCTGGAAGGCGGGAGAATGGCCGCTGAACCGAGATTGAAGGTTTGCACATCCATGGAGGTTTGGAGGATTTGTTGGAGTTGAAAACCTTTGCATGGGAGGCTAAACGTGGGTGCAATAGGACCACCGTGGAGTGGGCTTCCGATCTAGGCGGAGAAACGTTGGAAAACTGGCCGAAAAACCATCGAAAACGGTCACCGAAGTCACCGGGTCGGGTCGAGTCGAGTCTAACCGGGTCGGGCTGACCCGGTTGCTGAGGAAGACGACCTGACGTCAGCGTGACGTCAGGCGTGACGCGCGCGGCCTAAAACGACGCCGTTTTGGCGTGTGACGTGGTAGCTGCGCTGACTTTTGCTGGTGAATTACAGTCAGCACCCCTGATCTTTCCCTTATTCACAGAATCTTCAATAAAGTCCCGAATATTGCACTTTTGCCCCTGAATTGTCCAAAATGACAATTATGCCCCTGAACTTCCCTATTTACCTGAAACACTTATTTTATCCGTTAAATACCCGGTTTTACCCGAGAACAAGCACAAAAAGATAGGAAAAGGGAGCGCTAAATGTGAACATTTGGAGCGCGATCACACTACATGAATAGGGCTAACCCACTTGCTGTCTGAAATGGGGTAAATGATCCCATTCTCTATTAACTTGAGGACTTCCTTCTTGACCACCTCCTTCATAATTCGATTCAGTCTCTGCTGTCCTTCGATAGTTGGCTTGGAACCATCCTCAAGAAAGATTTTGTGCATACAAATGGTAGGGCTAATTCCCTTCAAGTCATCTAATGACCACCCTATTGCCTCTCTGTAGTATCTCAACATATTGATCAATTCTTTCTCTTCTTCTGGTTTCAAGTCTGATGCAATGATCACCGGAAGTGTCTCATTTTTCCCAAGGAATGCATACTTCAAGGTAGATGGTAGTAGCTTGAGTTCTAAGATAGGTGGGGGTGTTGTGCTTTGTTGCTCATCCCAAAGAATGTTCTCCTCAGTTTCCTCATCTTCCACTGTGGTGCTAGCCCATACTAACATCTCTACCCAGTCAGGCTCTTGATCAGTTATTGTATATGCTTTTAATCCCCATTATTCCAATCAATTGCTTGTTTCTTAGGTCTTTTTGGGATTTAATGTGTGTGTGTGAGCATTTTTAGGATTTTGGATCCAGCTGAATAGTTTGAAGAATACTCTTTGTGGGAATTGAGTATATTTTCTTAATTCAAGTTTTGATTCATTCAATTCATTCTAAGTCTTAATTCTTTATTTGTGTTAATGCATGGTCATACGCTGACATGAATTTAGGGTTTTGATAATTAAACAATTAAGTTTGGAGTGTTGATTTACACGTAACCTTAATTAATATTCAATTGAATGGGTAAAATTGATCTTACCATTGATTTATGCAAGTAGGTTTTGGTTCATTGGTTCTTGCACTTAATGGGTTCTCGGTTGTAGTTTGCGGCATTGATTTATGGGTAAATTATAATTGAGAACACTTGATTCATCCCAGGATCATACGGTAACAATCATATCTAATTTAAGAACGAACCCTTAACTTGATTAACATATTTTATCAAAGTCAATTCGAAGCATTGAGTAACATGGTTGGGGAGCATTGATGACCTAGTCCTCTCACCTCTCGATCACATTCATGTATTCTCGTTAATTGCTTTCTTAGATAATTTTATTCTAAACCAATCAATCAATCAATCAAAATTTATAGATACTGTTAATGCTTAGCTTAATTAGAACTAGTTTAATCAGTAAATCACTTTTCCTCGTGGGAACGATCCCTACTAGTCGTTGTACTTATCTCACGATTCATGCACTTGCGAGTTAGGTTTTTATAACACGATTTTACACATCAAATTTTTGGCGCCGCTGCTGGGGAACTAGTGAATTTATTGGTTATTTCTAGTTTTAGTTTTAGTTAATAGGTTTACTTATGTTTAGGTAGTCGAGTCATTAATTTTTAGCTTTTTAGATTTTTCTTTTTCTTTCTTTCTTTCTTTTCGCAGTTTACTTGTTATTTGTCTTTTCTTGTTTTAGGTGCTGACAGTAGATGCAAGGTAGAAGATCTCAGCAGGGAGAATTGTTACCTTTGAACGATAACATTAATCGCATCAAAAATCAAACAATGGAAGACGAGCAACGTCAGAACCAAGAAAGACTCAACCAGGATCCTGATCCCATACCCAATTTTGTTCCAAATCCGGTTTATGAGACAGAACCAGAGCCCATTAGAACTATGAAGGACTACAGCAGGCCGGTTGTGAGCAACCATCCCTTGTGCATTATGCTAGAACCTGCAGCAAGGAATTATGAACTGAGAAATAGCCACTACAACCAGCTGCCTGTGTTCCGAGGTTTACCAGATGAAGATGTGCTTTTGTTCTTTAGAGAGTTCTACGCAGCAATACAGTTAGTGCTGTAAAAGTGGGCTGGCACGGCCCATTTGTGTCGGGCCGAAAAAGCCCGTTTTTGAAAACGGGCTCGGCCTGGCACGGCACATCATTTTTATGTGCCGGGCTGGGCTGGCCTATTTTCCAAAAAGGGGGATCCTGGCACGTGCTTGTGGCCCGGGCCATATGTATGTGTGCCGTGCCGGGCCAGGCCGGCACGCAGGCCTTTTTTTTTTTTTTGTTTTTTTTTTTTTTTTGTTTAAACAATTTAGATTATATAATTTTAATTGTAATTTCTCTATCTTATATTAATATATTCTTATTTATTATTTTAGTGTAATAATAATAAAAAAAAGATAAATTTATTATTTTATTTAATAAAATAATTCAAAGAATAAATAAAAATAAAATATGAAAGTAAATAAAAATACATGAAAATATGAAATGAAAAATGATTTATTTATTTTGGATTTTCACTTTTACATGATTGCCTCATTAAAATTTAAAAACCTTACCAAGAAAAACCCAATGGGATAAAAATTGGCAAGGGAAAAAGAGTGCAACCTCTAGCATACGCGGAGTCGTAACTGGCCCGTCTGGCCATCCCGGTTCCGTTGTAGTTATGTCCGGGTTATAGTTTTTGGCTTTTCCTATTGAGCCATGCATTTGGCCATATGCCTTTTCAAATGACCGGTTCCCGACTTTGGATAGGCATCATATGAGCGTTTACAAAACTTACAGCGATATTTTGTTGTGACCCTACTGTCTGGGTTTGGTATTTCTTCTTTGTCAAAACACTCCCATACTTTTGATATGTACTTTTTAGTTTGGGAGGACATGATGTCGGTGTTGTGCCGGAACCAGAAGACCCCGCTGCTGTTTCCGTCGGCCCGGAAAGGTCAAAATAATTTTCCTCTATGTTAATACCGTCCAAAAATTGAGGATGAATATGATCCATTTCCTACAATATAAATATTAACTCATTAATCATTAAAATGGCTAAAGCATAAAATCATAAATATACTAATTAGTAATAACTAAGCATGACAATATTAAAATTAATTACTAAACATAAAATCATCAATTTACTAACTAAACAAAATATACTAAGTATAAATTAAAATATACAAATATTAAAATTAATTTGTAGACCTAAATTCATAAAATGATAAATTTACTAAAACATAAAATTAATTAATAACATTTAAAAGAAAAAGATACCTTTGAGCTTTGGTGAATTGGTGGAGAGATTAGAGAATAATATTAGACTATTAGAGAATAGAGATTAGAGAGAGTAATGGAGAGTTGGAGAATGGAGAGAATGAGAGTATGAGAGAATAGAGATTGAGAAAGTGTATGGAAATTGTGGATTGGGTGGGGGTATTTATAGAAAAATTTGAAATGTGGGTAAAAATATAAAATAGAAGAGATGAGGGGGTAAAGTGTAATTTTTTAATCAATTTTGAAATTTTGACCGTTGCTGACATCAGCAACGGTCAAAATTTAAAATATATGATGTGCCTCATGTTATTTTCTAGGTTTAATTTCATGATCTAAGAACTAGGTTTTTAGTGTGATATATTGAATATTCATACCTTGTTCTTATTGATTTACATGTCTTGATTTCTAGATTCTTTTGTGATTGTTTGTTGAAAGCATATTCTAGATTATCATTGAACATGTACATTTAGCTTGATTGATCATCTAGCTTAATTTGATTGTGTTTGCATCATTTACATCACTTAGATCATAGCCTTGCATTAGGTTGAAGTCTCTATCAAAGTGAGTGAAGCTTTGTGGATAGAACAAAGAAGTCTTGATTAGAGTCGGGAGGACTCGGATAATCAAGCAAAGAGTCTTGTCTAGGGTCGGGAGGATCTGGATAGGCAAGCAAGAAATCTTCCTAGAGACGTGAGCATCTTGGATAGGAAGTTGCTTTCTAGAGGTGTAGGACATATCTCGGATAGGAAGTAGGCTTGGTGATTCACTAGCCCGAGGGTAGATTAGGAGTTGATAGCTTGAGCGGATATCATGAGTTGGTAGCTTGAGTGTGTAAGTCCTTCTTCACATAGTGGATTGCTTTGCCGGTGGTTGTGGTATCAACCCGTGGATGTTTCCTCTTTGAGGTTTTACCACGTAAAAATCACTGTGTCTATTTTTGTTTTACTTTGCTTTATCTTCCATATGTTACATTGAATTGCATATCTTGTTTATTGATTTATTCATCACCCCCCCTAGGTATATTTTACACTACTACTTAAGGGAAATTTCAAGCTGACTTCGGCATTTTTCCCAGTGGTTTGATTTCAGTACGAGGTTCATTGTTGTATGTCAAACTTCTTCTTTTCATTTCATCTTTTGATCATCTCTTTTAATCTTCCTATTTGATTGATGAAATATGTTGAGAAGGATGTTACATCATATGCTAGGTTTGTATGATTGATTGTTTGTTAAGTTTTTAGCCTTGTGATTCTTACTTGAACATATTTGCTAAACTTGACTAATCTTGAAATTGATTCTAGAAATATTATATGTGATGTGCCTCATGACATGTTCTAGGTTTAATTTCATGATCTAAGAACTAAGATTTTTTGTGTGATATATTGAACATTCATATCTTGTTCTTATTGTTTCACATGCTTTGATTTCTAGATAAATTTGTGATTGTGTGTTGAAAGCATAATTCTAGTTTATCACTAAGCATGTACATTTAGCTTGACTGATCATCTAGCTTTATGTGAATGTGATTTGCATCATTTGCATCACTTAGATCATTGCCTTGTGTAAGGTTGAAGTCTCTTGCAAAGTGAGTGAAGCTTTGTGGATAGAGCAAAAAAGTCTTGATTAGAGTCGGAAGGACTCGGATAGTCAAGCAAGGAGACTTGTCTAGGGTCAGGAGGATCCGGATAGACAAGCAAGAAATCTTCCTAGAGACATGAGCGTCTTGGATAGGAAGTTGCTTCGTAGAGGTGTAGGACACATCTTGGATAGGAAGTAGGCTTGGTAGTTCACTAGCCCGAGGGTAGATTAGGAGGTGATAGCTTGAGCGGATATCATGTGTTGATAGCTTGAGTGTGTAAGTCCTTTTTATATAGTGGATTGCATTGCTGGTGGTTGTGGTATCAACCCGTGGATGTTTCCTCTTTGAGGTTTTACCATGTAAAAATCCTTGTATCAATTTTTGCTTTACTTTTCTTTATCTTCCATATCTTACATTGATTGCATATCTTGTATATTGATTTACTCTTACATTAGTTAAATCAATTCATTTGTTGAATCTCTTCAAGTGTGCATTTTCTTTGTTATATATTCCGCATTATTTTTGAATAAGGAAGAAATTGGGCCTATACCTATTCACCCCCCCCTCTCTCTAGGTATATTTTACACTATTGATTAAAGGGAATTTCACTCCATGCACACATTTTTCCTCTGGCCCAAATCCTCCAAGTTTCCATGGCCATTCAAGTTCCAAGATCATCCCAACAGCCATTGTCATGCGAACCAGACGTCCAAACTCGCGAAGTCTCCATGGTTTCATGCCGCTAGAACATTCCCACAGACTAGGGAGGCTGAACTCACGACCAACTTCCATAATTACACCGCCAGTTTTGCTGGCGGGAATGAACCCGCGAGACAGGGATTTCGAACCCGCGAAGACAACCGACTTGGAGGATATTTACGTCCAAAGCTTGCCAAATCCTTCCCTCTATAAATATACAACTTTCCTAACCTTAAACACAATCCCTAATATCCAACAATAACCTAAAATACCTAGAATTACTTAAATTAACCTAGAATCTCACAAGCCACCATTGTTTCTAAGCTTGGGAAAGTCAAGGAGAAGTCTAGCTAGCTTGAGGACTTCACCAAGTGTTTGTGTTGTCTTCTTTATCTCTTTTACTTTCTTTAGTTTGTTGTTGTATGTGTGCTATATGTTTATGTTGGGATTTTGGTGAGATTGTAATAATATTCAATAGTCGGTTGATGTGTTTATATGCTTGAGCTTAATGTATACATGTTAGTTGATTGATCAATTAATTGATATGTAATGGATTTAGACTAGTTGAGACATCAATACCATGCATGAATGACTATTTATGTATGAGTCTTTATCCTAGTTTAGATTGGTGAAGACCAATCTTGTGAGCATATTTGCCATCAACTAGGAATTGAATCAATTGCATTGAACATCATTTCCTAGCATTTTTATATCCAATCCTCACTCTGGCATGAGCATGCATGAGTTTAGTTAATTTAGTTAATTGTAGTTGGATTTAGTGTAACTTAGTGTAATTTAGATAATTGCCATCTTAGTTTAATCTTAGCCATTAGCTAGTTAAATGCTTTGTGAACATCCTCCATTTACTTTTCTTGCATGTATATAGTGTAAATAGATTGTACATATTATCTAAGACTAGAACCGATTTAAGGTACCTAACCTCCTTGTGGGAACAAACTGTAATTGCTGCTACGCGATCATTACGATCCATGCACTTACGGATAAACTCGCACGTCTTGTCATTTAATGTAGTTTATAGAACTACCGCGTTCGCGGGGCGCATCAAGTTTATGGCGCCGCTGCCATAGAGGTGTAGTGTTATCTTTAGTTAGTTTTAGTCTTATTTTTACTTTCGTGGTTTTTTTTTTTTAGTTTTAATTATTATTGTTCATAACCTATCTTGTTCGATTTGATTCTTGTTTAGTTTTGTTTGGTTGTTTCAGGATTCCAGATCAACATGGAAAGTGGTAATTCGGTTTTGATTAGTCAATTGGTCGACTTGAATAGGAAGGTGATGGCTTGTACATCACACTTTAGGTAGCCACCGGCTACAGTTTATCCATCTTTAGGGTGGAATGGACACACGGACCTTAGTCCGCAAGGAGAGCAATGGCCGGAGGAAGCAGAAGCACCATCCATGTATCCGTATGAACACAACAACCATCAAGCTAGATGGGATCAAGAGAGATAAGACCACCAATGGGGGAATTTTGATGTAGAAGCATACCACCATGCCATTGACCAACGATTTCTCGACATAGAGAAACGCATAGAAGGATGTGCAATTTGGTTGGCACAATGTGTGGAAGACTCCCAAAAGCAAGTCAAGGAAGTCCTTGACCAAGAGCAAGCCTACCGACAAACGTTAACCAACGGTTGCTTAACTTAGCTAGTTAAATGTTTTGTGAACATCCTCCATTTACTTTTCTTGCATGTATATAGTGTAAATAGATTGTACATATTATCTAAGACTAGAACCGATTTAAGGTACCTAACCTCCATGTGGGAACGAACCGTACTTGTTGCTAAGCGATCGTTACGATCCGTGCACTTACGGATAAACTCACATGTCCTGTCACTTACGATCCGTGCACTTACGGATAAACTCGCATCAGACCCCCTTGTTCAGGAATAACATCCGAGAGTAAGGCTGCCCTAGCCATGATCTAGCCTCGATCCCAACCAAGGGGGGTTTGTAGATCAAAAGGAGGAGTAAACGCCTTGACAACCTCGTACAAGGCAGTGAAGTACCCATCCGTGAAGGAGGAATCCACCCTGGATTCCAGGATGCTCACAGAACCCCGTAGAAATCGGTTCTCATCCAAAAGGACGGCCCTCTCTGCCTTCACAAACTTTCTCTCTGCTTTACGACGGGTTGACTTGATGGTTTTCGTGTCATAGGCACGCCTCATTCGTTAAAGATCCACCAAGGCAGCCTGTCTTCCAGCTTCAAACTCTGAGGCAGATTTGACCAGGGAGGTTACATTTTCTTCAGCCCGGGCTAGATCATCCTTAGCTTCTACCAGTTTCGCCTGAAGTGCAAGATTGGCCTCTTTTAAAGACTTAACATGCTGCCCCATAACCAAGGCAAACTTAAAGCCCTACAATAAGAAAGAAAGACATTAAGTATCTCTAAAAGAGATTTATACCAAGCAAGCTAGAAGGTCAAGACTCATACCTCAGCAAGCAGAGAAGCACCTTTGGTCACCAAGATATCAGTAGGCAAAGAGGACATTGACTGTAAGCCCCCACCAGGACAAGCAACAATGAAACTAGAGATGATCTCCTCTTGGCTATGGTCCCGCGACCCCGACCCTGAAGAAAGATCGGTAGGAGGAGGGGCCTTGGTAGTAGTAGTCTTCTCTTTCTCCACCCTGGCTAGGCACCTGACTGGTACAATTGGAGGAGGAGGAGGAGGAGGAGGAGGAGGAGGAGAAGCCATTACCACTGGTTTGGAAGCAACAACGCTGGCAGTCGATTTCAGTACTGGAACTGGGGAAGCTTTAGCCTTGGCAGCCCTTGGCAGCATCTCGCCCAAAGATAGACACACTGCAATCTTAGCAGGGAAGAGAAGCAGAAGAGTGGGATGGCAACCCCGTAATAGCCAGAGGAGGGGTTGACATAGGCGGTTGAGACCTGGATGTAGCACTAGTGCCGAGAGGAGAAGGAACAGGAGAACGAGCCTGAAAGGAATCCGGGAATACCGGCCTAGAAGAAGTAGGAGAGGATGATATAAGAGGGGAGTAGCCGAAACTGCAAAAGAGAAGAAAGGTTAGTATTATATATATATATATATATATATATATATATAAAACTTAACGGCAGTCACCTACCCGGATCTACGATGGATATCCTCAGATACCGCTCTAGCCGGGCACCTTTGAAGTCGTCACAGGTAAGACATTCAAAATTCGTGTAACTCCTATCTTGGATCCTTCTGAGGACCCTCTTGGATTCTGCAAAAAGTACTCTCATGCTCCACTTGTCTTTTTTGGTGAATTGGGTGGGGACTGGATACTCAGTTCCCCTTATATGCACTAAATGGTCCTAATCTCCTTCAACCACAACCCACTCGTCCTTCCAGGTCTGGTTGTATTTCACGTTCACCCCGAGTACCGCGAACTTCATCTTATTCTTGGGTCTCAGTTAAAATTAGCCCCGGGGTACCAAGTTCGCTACTTGGTAGATGTAGTAGATCTTATCGAAGTCGAGCTCCCTCAGCACGTCATCTTTTTCACACTGCTTTATCCAGAGCACCAGGAACCCCGTCAGGTTCTTCCAGAACCTAGGAGAGATTTGTAGGGGAGCCAACTCTAGAGCGACGAGGGCTCTACGAAGGGTAAGATGAAGAGGGAGCCTAACCCCACACTTGAACGTGGCTATGTGAATTAGTAGATGGCCTAGAAGAGGGGTGTATACGTCGTAGCCCCGATGCGGGAGAGATAGGTTGATAGTATCCAGGATTCTATAAACCCTCCTTAAGTGAGCTAGGGTGTCAACTGTAAAAACCGAATTTGGGATGATCCGGCCATCATGAAAGAAGGACAAGGGTCCAACAAGAACTCCAACAAAGTCTATAGCCGGAATGTTATCTTCCTCCTCCTCTTCAACAGCATTCTCGTCGTCCTCCTCCTCGTCCATTATCTGAACCGAGTCTTCAGGTCTATTATGGAAACCCAACCCGATTCTAGGATTTATGCTAGACCAACGGCACTAAGACGGGGTGCCATCACCAGCAGCGTCGCCCTCGTCCCGACCTCGTTTTTTCCCTTTGGTCATCGGGGAACTCTTCTCTGACTCCACCCTCTGCATATTCAACAAGTGGTTGAGGCTATTAGGACGGTTTGGTGAAGTAGGTAGAGGGTTTGTCAAAGCTGGAGGAGGGTCTTGAGTAGAGGTAGGGAGTTTTGATGATGATGCCATTGCATTGGAAGAAAGAAGGAAAAAAGGATTCTTGAGAAACAAGAAATTCGAGAGATAGGAAAGATCGATTCTTGATTTCTTTTTGAAAGTGCAAGTGAGCGTGAGCAAGTGAAGAAGAGAGTAGTGTATTTATAGACAAGGGTAGGCGGTTACCAGAATAAAAGAGGAAATACGAAGTAATGACCGGAGACGTGTTCGAGGCGGTTTCGAGAAAATCGTACCAAAACGGCTTGTTTAAAATCCACGGAGCAATCATCTTCTGACACATGGACTGTGCATTAAATGCCATCGTATCCAAGGAAGATTTCCTCCCTAATAGTGGAAGCTAGCCAGACGAGAATAGACAAGCGGACGGGATAGAAAATCCTTCAAGCGAACTAAAAATCCTGACTCTAACCCTAGCAAGGTACCGGTGTTCAAGTCAGGGGGGACTTCCTTTAACTACCAAAAATGGCAGGGGCTCAAAGAAGAATTTTCCATCAACATTAGAGGATAAATCGAGATAGAAAGACATCAGAGAAGAGTATCCTGATACCCCGCCCTCTCTACCAATTGGCCGGTCTCGTACCAGCCCGAATAGGGATCAAGGGTCCCTAAAACCAAGAAGTACCAGGAAATACAGAAGATAAGGTTCCTGAGACTCAACTACCGAGGAATCCAGTACCCCGTTACCACGTAGAATTTAGTACCCCGCTACTGAGCCAACCTAGTATCCTGATACATTGTTTGTTAAGGGATAAAGGACCAGGAAGGAAAGATTGTAAAAGTCAGTCTAGCATGATCAAGAGACAATTTTAAATCGACAATAAAATGTCACCGTTCAAGACAAACAAAGAATTATGCCCATTCCCGCCATTAAGTCTTCTACATGAATGAGGAGTCAACTCCTACACAAATTGCCAAAGAAGGAATCGCTTGATTCTAGGAATCAAATCCCCCGACTATCTCATTGATCGCCAAGGAAAGTCCTGTAATTGCAAAAAACCTAGACCAAAGTTTTAGGAGTGCATGGCAAGAAACAGGACTTATGTATACATCACATTATCACACGAAAAGGAGCCCGCAACTTGTACGCCTAACCCTACTAGAGATTTTTTCCACTTATCGACATGTATGAGGGCTCCATCGCCATTGTCAACTGAGTGTTTTTATCTCCATCACCATAGTTGTTTAAAATCCTCCATTGTATTCCTATTATTTGTCTGTGATCAACAAAAGAAGTATAACGAGTGATCCTTTCACTACATTAGTTTTTGCCCACCATTATCATTGCTTTTTGTTGATTTTATTAGGAAGCTAAGGGTATCGAACTACTTGATATCCCACCGACTGAAATCTACCCCGATTCCAGCCCCTTGAATTGTTAATTGGAAAAATCACCCTAGTGACAATTTTCGGTTAACAGTTGCCTACCAGGATCAGTTCACCAAAGGATCGGGATTCCTTATATAGGAATGCCGGGTACCATGATTCGCCTTATTCAAGGCTAGGTACCAAAACAACCTTAGTCACCTACAAGGATTAGTTTTGTCTTAAGACTGGATCAAACTAGCCTTGGTACAAACAACTTATAAAAGTTCCATCACGGTCTTACAACAACACAAAAGGACCATCTCCCAGACCATTTCTGGAGGTGGTGAGGGTTTGATACCATTATGGATGAAGTGAAGGCTTAACACCTACTAGCATCAACACTCCAAGTAAGTTTTATTATGATAAAACAAAAGGCACCAAGTCCTACCAGAATCTAATATGAACACATGAAAAAATATACTTGCAAAGAAGAAATTTTCTATTAATTTTGAAGGGGGGCCTAGACCCTGATTTTGGGCAGTAACAAAATGTCAAGGGAGCCCAAACCCCACTTCCGGGCTACATACAAAAAAATGGTAAACACATTTGATGTGGCCGTTTGTGCACAACAAAATGATGATTTTATGTGTTCATTTAGAAAACCAATTTTACCACTAAAAAATCCTTTTAGGATGTAAAGATTAGAAAAATGGCAAGTAAGGATTCGTTCCACAAGGATTAGGTTAGATTAATCAATTTGTGATATAATCTAAGTTTGTCTAATCTAGGTGAATAAAACATAAATCATATTTTTGGTTGTTGATTGATTAAGATATAATAAACTAAAAAAGTAAATAACAATAATATAAAGAGAAATTGATTAGATAGAAATCCAACATCAACAGTACTAGATAAGAGAATGGTCTTAACAATTAATGAAAGATATTAGGGATTTAATTACACATAGTTACAATCCAATAAAAAGAAAGTAATAAATAAGGAAATCACCTGTAGGTCACATTTTTTAATGCTCAATCCTTTCCCTCCTTAGATGCTCCTAGTGCAAAGAGTGGGAGAAGAGGATGTGTCTAGATAGGTGGGGTCATATGGAGAGTGACAAAGGAAATGGGTGGAGAAGATGGGAAGAGAGAAAGGATTTAGGTGAGATTGTCTAGTTGTTTGTTGATGAGATTGGAGAGGAGAAATAGGTGGATTATGAATGGTGGAAGAAGAAATTTCTTGCTTGAACAAGTGTATTTTCAAAGGAGAAAATAGGATGAATTTATAGTGAATTCAAATCAGGTCACAAGTGGCTAATTACCAAACCAGCCCCTTAACTTGGCAAATTTCCATTTTGGCCCCTCAAAGGGTGCATTCTGTAATTTTTGTGTAAAATTCCACAAATCAGAGATGAACACAGTGGCTATTGCTGTGAGAGGTTTGTGGCGACATAGGGGCGATGCAAATAGCGACACATCTGATGCCCAAAAACACTCCTTGTCGCCATGGCGACATTGAACGATAAATGGTGGCATTGAAAATCGCTATGGTGTAGCAATTTGGACTTAGCAACAAAGGACGAGATCGTGGCTTGGAGATTCCGTGGTGATTGGAGGACCGAGAAGAAGCCCATCGTGATCTCGTGGACCACGCCATTCTTTCTGATTAGAAACCGACCAGAGATAGGTTAGAAAAGAGGCACTTCAGGCGGCGACGAATAGGAAGGGTTTGGTCGCCATTATAGGTCTTCAACGTGAGGAGGAAGATGAATTGAAGAAGACAGGGTGCGCTTAGCAATGGCAGGGGGTGCATGCAGCCTTCATTGTTTTGTTTCATATAGGGCGCATTTAAAAGAGGACTGGGGTGCACACAAGCGCTAAGTGCCCTACCATCTTTGGGGTGCAATTAGAGTAGCCTGGGGTGCGATCAGAGTTGTGTCTATTTCCCTCTACTGCGGTGTACTTAGACGAGAGCAGGGGCGCGTTTGGCTTTACTTTGGATCAACATTGGGCCAGTGCATTAGGCCTGTTGTATGGGCTGCACATTTGGGCACACCTTGAAACACATTATTTCAAGTTATAAGGTGGCAGGCGCATCTGGCATATTGCAATTCAGTCCCTATCTTCTTCCAAATTCACAATATCTTTAATTCTTCCCTCAATAATTACATTTATGCCCCCAATTGACCAATATTACTCTAATGCCTTTAACTTCGTAAATACCTGAAAATACTTAATTAACAATATTAAAACATGGGGAAATACCTGAGAATCAAGCATAAAGAATATGAAATAAGGGTACAAAATCGTACCATATTTGGTCCGATCAACATCATGCTAAGTATCCAGCATTATCCTTCCCTCCTGCTTCTCTGCTTACGCCTTTAGCGCTAGTGTCCTCGAACCCCTCGGTCCCAGCAACTCCAGGATTAACCAGGGTCTCTTCAACTCTTGACACCCCCAGTTCTACAGCAGCTTCCATCTCCTTCACTGGTTTAGTAGAAGCTCCTATCTCTTTTCTTGGTTCAATAGGAGCCTCCATCTTCTTTGTTCGATCACCATGATAAGTAGAAGGGTCAGGGTGCACTTATTAAATTGTTTCTATCGGGTCAGTTGGAGCAAATTAGTCAGACCCCTGTGGCAAGGAGGAAGTAGGGATGGCAGTAACGTGAGAAGAATCCACCTGGACCGGGGCAACATCTGAAAACTAGGTAGCCTTGGCCATAATCTCCTCTCTGTCCCACCCTGGGGTTGAGTGCAAATCAAAGTGCAAGTACCTCAAGTTTGATTGGCATACTTCGGTGACAAATCACATTTGGGGTTTGTGATGTAAGGGTAGCTTAGGCTTCTAATTGTTGGTGATCAAGCTCAACAAAGGCCCTCTCAAGACCTCAATATGATAAGCACTCCAAAGGTAAAACACTTGTGCTTAATGGCATTGAAGAGATTTAGTTGCACACACACACACAACTCATGCATATCTGTACTTCTTGTATGTTGTATGTTTTATGTATGTGCATTCATGTTCTTGTATTCTCTTCATGCATGTTTTAATTGATTGCATCTTGGTTGATAATTGCCATGACATGTTAGGCATTTAGGATGCAAATTTGTGATGAAGGCGCTGTACAAATCGATGTTCGTACAACGCCCATCTGAGACCTGGTTGATTTTGTCTTAGTCGCTGTGCAGACTTGATCGATTTAATTCAGTCGCTGTACGGTTGTTGTACGTACAACGCTTGTACATCGACCATCAAAAACCCAAGAGCTCATTTTCATGAATCGCTGTATGGTCTCTCTACAGAGTCGCTGTACGTATAGCGCCTATGAAGAACTTGTTCTTCATTCCCAGGCAGTCACTGTACGTAAAGCGCTTTGTACAATGACCAAGGCAAAATGTGGTTTTTTTTTTTTTTTTTTTTTTTTTTATCAAAACAATGTAGCTTCATTTGGACATCCTATATATATGCCACATTGTCTGTAAGTCATTTTTAAGATTTCAAAATCATAGTTTTAACTTAGCATATTTTCCAAGAAAGAAAATCACTCAAGAACTCACCTTTGATTACTTAAACCCATTTCCATGTGCATCAAACATCATCTGGCATCATATATGATCATCTAGGATGCATCTATGCATGAGTCTTCTTCAATACACGTGACTTGGTAATTTGAACACCATCTCATCCACTTTTAGTGTTCATACTTGTCATTTAATCTCTTTAAATTACTTGTATTCATTTAGATTAAATTATATATACAAGATTGAGATTATTGTGTTGATTGATTGAGAGTTGTATTTTGATAGTTATTGCCTAGGATTGCTTTATCTATGATAGCTATGTTGTATGCCATGTCATATAGCAATATTGATATCTAGGATTGATTATCGACATATTTAATCTCTAGATAAGCATTTAGTGTAACCTAGCATTACTTGCATATTGAATATCATGATATTCACTTAGGTTGTTGATCTCTTCATTGAGAATTAAGTCTTGTGGTTAAGATTGCTTAGTGCGCAAGCAAGTAGGTCTAGAATCGCTATTAAAGGCCCGTTGGGTAGTAGTGGTAGGTCATTGACTGTGTAAGGTTTGATGTTATTCAACTTAGGTTGTAAACATCATTACAAGTAGTGGATTTAAGGACCGTGTGTGGCTCGCATAGTAGCCCGTGAGTTTTTCCATGTTGAGGGTTTCTCATGTAAATCAATCAACTTGCAATTTATTGTTTTCCGCACTTAGATTAAGTTTATTGTATTTTTTGACCAGTTTGGGGTTTTTATTGAATATTTACTAATCAAGAAAAATTGATAATTAACTTGATTAAAATCTATTCACCCTCTCTGGATATATTTAGCACACTGTAATATTTGTTTCACAAAGGAAGGAGGGAGAGCCTGAGCAACCTCATGGGAGGCAAAGAAGTACCCCTCCCCAAAGGAGGTGTCTACCTTGGCCTCCAATGCCTTCACCACATCGTGCAAGCTCTGGTTCTCTTGCTCCAGCAGGTTCTTCTCTTCCTTCAGAGTGTCTCTCTCTGTAGCACGACGTATTAACTTCAGCTTTTTGTATCATATGTGTGCTTCAACCGCTCCAAGTCCACCAATGCATTGTCCCTGTCCTTCTCAGCCTCAATTACGGCTCTGTTTAGGAAATCCATGCTCTTTTCAGACTGGGCCAGATCCTTTGTAAGGTTCCCGTTTATTGATTGGCTTATTTCGTGGACAAACCACATGTTGGGGTTTGATTGTAAAGGTAGTTTAGGTGATTAAGGATCAAGCTCAAAGGCCCTTTCAAGACCTCAAGGTGATAAGCACGCCAAAGTTATAATCTCTAGTGCTTAGTTTTCATTGAAGAGATTTAGTTGCACACACACACTTGTAATGTTTGCATATGTATGCTTTACTCTTGTGTGCATTCTCTTCACTTGTCACATTTCACACTTGCACCTTGATTGTTGTATCTTGTTTTGTGTTTTTGTGTCTTGTAATTCGTTTCTCGAATATGTTCGGAAACGTCCGCGCTTGCACGAATGTGTGCTTGGTTTAGCGCGAAGACCGCTTAAGGAGAATGCCATTGGCTTCTCCTTTGGTTTCACCACTTTTGGTGAATCGACGGTTTGATCGGCAGCCTAGCTGCCGAATGGAAACCACTATTTTAATCCAGAAAGGTCTGGAGTGATTCTACGGTTATGATCAGTGGCCACGACTGCCGTTCGAAATCACCGATCATACCTGATTGATGTAATCTCTTGGGTTTGATTATGCGGTTGATTCGGTGGTTTTGAAACCGCCGAATGAAACCGCCGATGATGCTCTGTTCTTCTCGGGCTCAATTCGGTAGTTGCAAACGACTGCCTGGCCGTCGAATGAAACCGCCGATTGCGCGTTTTCAGGGGCAAACTTGTCTTTTCACATGCTCTATTTTTATTGTCTATAAATACATCAGTTTCTCATCTCTCTGAACCTAGCTCTTTCAATATAAGAACCCTAAAGTCTAAAGAGAGATTTATGAGAGAAAAGGCAATCAACATTGCTCATTTAAACACTCAAAACCATTTTCATTTGCATTAAACTTCATCTAGCATCTTCTATCATATATAGGATGCTTGCTTGCATGGGTCTTTCATCAACACACTTGCTTTGGTAAGTTCTTCACTATTATCATATATAATTAGTGTTTTATTTATTAAGGCATCTCTTTTATTACTTGCATGTTCTTAGATTAATTTCTAATATTCAAGGTAGAGATTGTTGTGTTGATATGATTGGGTGTTGTATTGTAATAGCTATCTAGGTTTTCATAATCTATGTTTAGCTAAGCTATTTGACATGTCATCTAGCTTTTAATATTTAGGATTGAATTAATTGTAAAATCATCATCCTAGATAAGCATATAGGGTTACCTAGCTCTAAATTGCATTTTGAATATCTCACATATTCACATAGATTTTATTATCTCTTCTTAGAGAATTAAGTCTTGTGTTGTGATCGGGATTAGGTTGCTTAAATCGCAAGCAATTGGACTAGGTCCACTTACACCGGGATTAGGTAGGTGTGTGATTACTTACCGGGATTAGGTTGTAATCTTTAACACAATTAGTGGATTCGAGGTTTGAGTGTGACACACTTATTAGCCCGTGGTTTTTCCCGTGAGGGTTTCCACGTAAAAATCAAGTGTTATTTAATTTCCACATTTTATACTTGATTTATCGCTTTATCTAGTTTGGGGTAATTTCGTAATATTGACTATATACGAAAATTTGGTAATAACGTTTAAAATCTATTCACACCCCCCCCCCCCCCCCCCCCCCTCCTTTCTAGATAATTTTATACACACCGTACAATAATTGTTTCATCCTTCTTGGTCTCTTCCAACTCGACCCTGGCAGCATTGGCCACCTCCTGAAGAGCTGTCACCTGTTGTCCCATTGCCAATGTAAACTTGAAAGCCTACAAAAAGGAAAAGGTAAGTACCCCTCCTAGAATCACACAAGATAAGGGAGAAGACTGAGAACCTTACCTCGGCAAGAAAAGCAACCCCCTTTATGACCAGGACATTCGTAGGCATGGAGGACATAGCCTGCAGATCACCTTTAGGACACACTGTCCTAAACCGGCTTAAAACCTCATCCTGACTGGTACCCCACAATCGTGAACTTAAGCGAGGAGGAACAATAGGAGCAGTCACGGCATCAATGGTCTCTCCCCTCCCCATTACACTTGGACGAGTAGCAGTCATGGTTGGAGGAGGAGGAGAAACAAGTTGAGAGGGTCCAACAATCAGGGCAGGCTGTGTTTGTCTTTGGACCTAGTTAGGAGAACCCCGGACCCTAGCAAGTCTGGTTGCCATCTCTACCAGGGTGGAACATGCTGAAATAGGGATAGATAATGGAGCAAGAGGACGAAGAGGAGATCTCGATGAAGCCAAAGTTGGGATCGTTATAGGTTGGCTTGGTGATACTCGCTTTTTCCGTCGTTAAGAAATCGCAAGGATCAAAAGATTATTTCATTTAAAAAGGGATTTCCTACCCAATGTGCTCTAAACTAGCAAATGACTAGTAAAGCGACAAGTAAGGGTATCGTTCCGCAAGGAGGTGTGATTCGTCAACCGTATCAAGTTCTAAAGTTTATTGTAAGCTTGTAAATAGAATGCGGAAAGGTAAGAATGATGTGTGTGAAATGTATGTACAATGCGGTGTGTGTGTGTGTAGAGAATAAAAATGAAAATAAATAAAAACAAAGAGAATATGGAAGGGTGAGAATGGTGATTAAAGTGATAAATAAAATATGGATAGGAGAGATGCATGAAAATGGTCACACAAGGTTCAACAAATTCACCATACATAAGTGCACAAATAGTTGGTTGTTAGACATTAAGGACATCCAATTTTAGTTAAGGGTTCATTCTTGCCTCAATCCGATTTATACCCATTCATAGAGCTAACGGTTGAAGAGTGTGTTGAGAACCTCTCAAACACAAAACCGCAACCAACATTTGTGAACAGATTCTACAAACCGATGCTAAATTGAGCCCCAATATTAACACGGTAATGTAAAATGGCAACGTTAGGTACAATGAATGTGGAAAGAGTGATTGTATCTCCAACCATAACTCACCTAGAGCCTCTAGAGTGAGAAATAACTAAAGTCCAATTGTTAACAAGAACATTGAACCAAACCCTTCTAATATGGCAATTTATAGGTTCACCCACTCTTCCTAGCTAATTAGCCAAAACTATGCCCGGAGAGCCCCTCCAAAGGTACAATCCTAACTCTAAGTCACTTAAACCCATCCATGAACATGCAATTTTGACCTTTCATCAACATATAAACACAAAATGGGATATTTGATTACAACTACTCCTAAATTACATTAATCTACTCTTAATCCCATCCATGAATACATATTAATTTCCAATCTCCATACACAAGCATTTCAAGATTGAGATATATTCAATAAAAGCAAGCATGAGTCAAAACACAAATTAGATATAAAAACAACCATCACATATATTGAGCACAAATTAGGTTTACAAATATTCCCAAGTGGGGATTACACATCTAAGAAAACAAGAAATACAAAGAGAATGAGATAAAAGAGAAAACCCAAGTGGAGAGCCCCTCCAAAATGTGCTAATCTCCTTTGATCCATGCTTGGCTCGAATTTGGTCCAAAGACCCTCCTTTATCCTTGCAATCTACTCCTAAATGGGTGGATGATGGGTAGAAGTGAGATGGGGAGCATCCATGGAGGAAAAACCTCCATGGATGCTCTAGAAAGCTTCTCTCTCTCTTATTAGGTGAAGAAGATGAAGATGAAGATGAAGATGAAGAAGAAGAGGAAGTGTGTAGGGTGTGTATTCTGTTGGGAGAGAAGAGAATAAGGTGTTTATATAGTGTTGGGAGGTTAGGGAATGAATTGGAGATGAAAGGACGAAACTGTCCCTGAAATTCACCCAAAAAATGACTTTCTAGAGCTGATCGGTGGTTTCGTTCTATGGCCTAGCCGCCGTTTGAAGTAGCCGTTTTGACCTAACGCCATTTCAGCATTTCAGCATCGCGCATCGTTACGGAAATAGGCATAACGTCCTGCAAAAAGCTTGGAATCGCAATTCGTAAAATATTCTTGAAACTAGACTTCCGGGGCTTTCCGAATATATAAAGATATCAATGTGGTTCAATCTAAGGAGGAAGATATGACCCTTGCAAGTTGACCATTCTGCATAAGCATAAACAATTTCTTCCGTTTTTGGCTCATTTTGCCTCTCAAACTAATCTTTAAACTCAAAACCTTATTGTTAGGAATATGTACCTACAAAAGGCTCAAACAAAACATTATATACAAAAATATGCTCAAAAACGAGACAAACAATCGGAATTGGGGGACCTCAAATAGGTATAAAATAGTTCGATCACTTGGTCCAGATGAGGTACAAACATCGGTACTAGGAAGAATGAAAGTATACAAACATAGTTAAATAGCTTAAAGCGTACCTAGAGAGGCGGTGAATAGGTTTTTACGCCTTTTTCAAACTGAAATTCCCTTAAGCAATATAGTGTAAAATATACCTAGAGGGTGGGGGGGGGGGGGGGGGGGGGGGGGTGAATAGGTATTTACTCAAATACTTCCAATATTAAAAATGATGCGGAATATAACAAAGAAAATGCACACTTGATTAGATTAAGCAAATGAATTGATTTCACTAATACAAGAGATAATCAATTTACAAGATATGCAATCAATGTAAGATATGGAAGATAAAGAAAAATAAAAACAAAAATGAACACAAGTGTTTTTACGTGGCAAAACCTCAAAGAGGAAACATCCACGGGTTGATACCACAACCACCGGCAAAGCAATCCACTATGTGAAAAAGGACTTACACACTCAAGCTATCACTCATGATATCCGCTTAAGCTATCAACTCCTAATCTACCCTCGGGCTAGTGAATCACCAAGCCTACTTCCTATCCGAGATGTATCCTGCACCTCTAGAAAGCAACTTCCTATCCAAGACGCTCATGTCTCTAGGAAGATTTCTTGCTTGCCTATCCGGATCCTCCCGACCCTAGACAAGTCTTCCTTGCTTGATTATCCGAGTCCTCCCGACTCTAATCAAGACTTCCTTGCTCTATCCACAAAGCTTCACTCACTTTGCTAGAGATTTCAACCTAATGCAAGGCTATGATCTAAGTGATGCAAGTGATGCAAACACAAACAAATTAAGCTAGATGATCAATCAAGCAAAATGTACATGTTCAATGACAATCTAGAATATGCTTCCAACACACAATCACAAGATTATCTAGAAATCAAGACATGTAAATCAATAAGAACAAAGGTATGAATATTCAATATATCAAACTAAAAACCTAGTTCTTAGATCATGAAATAAAACCTAGAAAATAATATGAGACACATCATATATTCATTTTCTAGAATCAATTTCACACAAAATCAAGTTTAGCACATATATGTTCAAAACAAATCACAAAGCTAAATCTCAATTAACTAATGATCAAACACCCCTAGCATATGATCTAACATGCTTCTCAACAAATTTCATCAATCAAATAGTAAGAATCAAAAGAAGATCAAAGATGAAATTGAAAAAGAAGAAGTTGAACAAACAACCTTGACTTCGGACTGAAAATCGATCCACTGAGAAAAATGGTGAAGTCATCTGCCTCTAGAAATGCTTGGGGTTTGTAGCTCTCTTCAAGACCAACAATTTTGGTTTTTGAATCGATTGATTTCGAGTTCGTATGAGAAAGTTATGATCAAAATAAGAAAACAAAAAATTGAAGAAAACTGCAGAAATTTCGTGAAAATGTTCTTGAAAATCCACAAGTGTTTTGGAGGGAAGGAGAAGTGATTAAAAGGAGGAGAGAGAAGGTTTTCAGGGCCAATACGAAGAGGCCACATCACCCACCCCGTGGGGGGCGCGTGGGCCTCACGGGACCAGAGAGGGTCCCTGGCCGTGGGCCCCACGGCCTCCCTCACGGGGAGGGGCACACGTGGTCTCATGGCCACTCTAGCCTCTCTCGCACACTCTCAAGTTCTTCAGCCGTATCTTGGGCATCCGAACTCCGATTTTGAATCCGTTTGCGGATTACAAATTGTGACTCCCTCATGCACGACTACGACTACAAAAATTTGAAAAATGGTTGAGAAATCATCTCGGAAAATGATGATGAAGTCAACTCAACGAATGAGAACGAAAAGTAGCATAGTCACATTGTTTGGACTCGAAACCTTATGAAAGAGTAACCGAAACGACCGGAACTCAATAAGGCATTAAATAAGAACATGTTCAAGTCCTAAACACAAAATATACAAACAAACAAATACATATTCACACAAGCATGCCATATCAAAGAGATAGTCACAAAGCATGCAATTTCACAATGTTTGTCTATACAAGATCAATGCATGAGCATACTATGAAGTGTATGTATGTGTTATACCAAATGTTTGAACCACGATGCAGGGATACACATGTATAAATTGTGTGTGTGTGCTCTAACGCCTTGCAAGAGGATGGAAGTCAAGATATACCTTTGACGTTTTTCACCTCTTGAAGACGACTTTTGCACTAGACGTTGCTCTTCACTTTTTAAGCTTCCTTTCTTCAAAGAATATCCTAAGCAACAACTAATACATAATATGGAGTGTTTTGCAATGGAATCAAGCCAATACAAATCATAAACCTTACAATCTCCCCCTTTGGCTATTCCATTGGCAAAACCTCAACCTCACCATACAATGTTTCACTCAAATAAACTCAAGATGATAGCATACTCTCAATCTCACATTACAAAGAAATTCCTAGACTAAAAAGTCTTCAAGTCTTCAAGTCTTCAAGAATTCCTCTTTTGGTCTTCAAAGTACCTATGAGAGAAAATAGCAACCAAACAAGAGATCTTCTCTAAAGAAGAATGGTGAGTTTTTAACCAAACACAAATATAGAAGATATCCCTTATCTCATACACAAATGCATTATCTTAAGTGAATAAAATATTTTCATATTAAAGTATTCCCTTAATTTCCTAATTCCCAAGGACCAACCATCCTTAACATTATCAAGAAAGAATTCTTTCTCCCCCTTAAGACAAGAATTCTTCCCCTTAAGACAAAGTCACAATTAAGCACAAAGAGGAATATGATCACACAATTGGAACATTTTTCCACACAAAGTGTGAAGTATACAAAATCTCCCTAATATCAAACATGGTGAGGTATACATTTTCTCCCCATTTTTGTCAAGGAATAGACAAGGGACACAAGAGATAAAGAACAAGATACAAAGCAAACAAATCGTATAGAGAGCGAAGTTGAATATACTAAAGCTCCCCCTTAACATATGCTCCACATATTATCACCAAGTAGATTTGTTCACAAGGGACATCACACAATCACACAATCAAGCAATAAGAGACAATATTTCATAACTTCTCAAAGTCCAAGAGAGAATCATAGATTTTCATTAATCTCTCAAAAATATTCTCACATTGCTAATGAATCAAGCACATAAGCAAAATGTGTGTGTGTGAATGCTTCTCAAATATATAGTAGGAGTAATTATGATATCAACATGCAAACTCTATCCACACCTATCCATCTAAAGCCTTTCCAAAAATAGGTCAAACCGATATTCATCCGGATTTTTGCTTTTAAAATGAATAGATATCAACATATGAGCGTGTGTGTGTGTGCATGTGGCTCGTTTTCCCGTTTCTATTTGTCAACCCGAGCTTTTTCACAATTCTCAACTATACACCATTAAGCCTTTTATTTTTCATTTCTTTTAGGCTTGAATCAAAGATTTTTTTTTTTTTTTTTTTTATGATTCATTTCAACACTTCTTTGACTTTTAACAAACATAAACATATACTCCTCATGGCGGCTTTCACTCATCACAATGGCGTAGCCCTTTCCTACATTGGGCGGCTGCACAACCAAGGTGTGTAGCCCTTTCCATGAGGGTGCTCGTTGATTACTATGTAGTGCCGAAGCAAAATGGATACATACCATAGGTCATCTATCATGTACTTAGCATTAAACTTCTAGATGCATCCATTATCTACACATTTTCAACCACATATACTCAAAACTAAAACATACAAGAGAGGCATTAGTGCACTTTTCAAAAAAAAAAAATTTTCAAGCTCAAGTGCATGATCTAGAAACAATAAGAGTTATTTATTTAAGATCATTACTTCTCAAGTGAGTAGCTCTCAAAGATATTAATATTCAAATAAAGTTTTGCTCATCAAGCCACTCACAATCACACATAGACAATAATCAACACAAATCATGTCAATGGATCTTAGAAGAGTTTTAAACCTCTTTTTGTCCAAGGACTTAGTAAACAAATCCGCAAGTTGATTTTTAGTAGGCATATGCTTTAGAGAAACAATAGAATGTTCAACATGTTCTCTAATGAAATGATGCCTAATATCTATGTGCAATGATATCATGCATACATAGAGTTAAAAGAATGAAATAGAAAGCAAGCTTTTTCACCAATGAAAGGTCTCCGCTCTTTTTATGAGCTTTCTTGGCTTGTTTGTCCTCATGACAACAAGTTGTTGGTGTGTCATCCCAAGAAAATAAAGATCAAACACTTTCAACTCAAACAAACACATGAAAATGACTTTCTCTAAAAGTCTTAACACAAACTTTCACCAAATAGATTTCAAAATTCAACTTCTTTAAAGTTAATCAACAAATTTTGACTATCATAGTGAATTATGAGAATATTAAGTTCATGTATTGACTAGAGACACCAAGTTTGAATACTAGACCTAGCACATTAAAAATGGCATAGTCAAGCATCAAACTTAGAACTCTTATCAAACAAGAACAAAAATATTCTCATATGTGCTACTCAATCAAGTATGAGAGCACTCACCTTTGACCATATTGGTCTTAGGTGAACCAACACAAACAACATCATGATCATTACGCATGGCAATATGAAATCTAGAAGATAAATCATCAACTATCTTCTTCATGAAAACATCACTCATATTAAAGTTAACATTTTTGCCACGCACAAATATTTCATCAAGACTCTTTAAATGATCATTATTAACACTCTTTTTAACCAACTTCTTCTCAACATTTTTCTTAACATGATTATCATTAACATGCATGTTATTCTTTTCAATCCAAATTTTCTTGATAGGTTTCTTCACATGGAATATGATCAATATGCACATTTCTCAAAGCATCAAAGCTATTGTCATGTTTAGAAACTTTCAAAGAAGATTTATCCATTTCACAAGTATGCACATTATTTTTCTTAACCCAAACTTTCCTTGTTGATTTCTTTTCATTAACATGTTCATCATGCATAGTCTCTAATGCCCTAACATGTTTAGAAACAACCAAAGGAAGTCTTTTTATCTCACTAGCATGCATCTCATTCCCTAGTTCGCATTGTCTAATATACTTGTAGCATTTAGGTTTGATATGCCCTACAACATTGCAAAAATGACAAACCGGGATAAACTTAGAGATGTTATGTCTAGCTCTAGACTTAAACTCATGCTTAGGAGAATGATTAGGTAACATTTTCACATTTTTATCATGTTTCACATTTCCTAGTTTGCATTGCCTAACATATTCATAACATTTAGGCCTAATGTGACCAACCACATTACAATAATGACAAACCGGAATGAATTTAGAAAAGTTACCTTTTGGGTGTGCATGCTTTGGTTGAGAAGTCGGTTGAGAAGTTCCATAGCTCTTCTTGTCTTTGTCTTTGATGTTGGAAGGAATAGTAGTTGAGTCTTTCTTCTCCTTGGAAATTCTTGACATGTTCTTGGTTGTAGGAGTCTTCTTAACTTCTTCTACAAAACCCAAGCCACTCATATCTCCATGATGCTTTCCAAGTTTTATCACTTCATCAAGCTTAATGGCTCCAATTTTCATGCCATTAATAGACTCTTTGAGAGATTTGACTTCATCTATAAGGTCACACTCATTTATCTTCATGATAGACAAAGAGTTCTCTTTTTGCTTAATCTCTCCTTCCATGGCAAACAACTTCATACTAAAGTCTTCTTTTAGATCATCTAGCTCTTGAGCACTTTCTTCCACCTTTGAGACATACTTTTCAATGGTCTTTTCATGCTCCTTGATGACTTCACTTTGCTTGCTCATCTTCTCCAAAGACATCTTCTTTTCATTGACAAGAGCTTTAAAGATCACCACTAAATTGGCATTGATCAACTTCAACTTGTTGTTCTCTTCATTCTTTTGTTGAAGGATCTTGTCATTGAAACTTATATAATCTTGATTTGAGGAGGCTTCGAACTCTTCTTGATTGGAGGAGATTTCACTATCTTCACTACTAGAAGAGTATTCACTTTCCTCATTACTTGAGGAGTCTTCACCACTATCCTCAAATCTTCCTTCATATATAGTCGGGTGAGCAATATAATTGCTAGTATATTCTCGTTCATTCGAGGACTCCTCTTCCTCTTCTTTATCACTCACACTCACATCACTCCAAGAAGCCGCCATTGCTAATCCTTTCTTAGACTCTCTTTTCTCATTAGCACGCTTGGTGGAGATAAATCCAATCCCTTTGCATTCATGGCATTGAATTAACTTCTTCATAGATTTATCCTTGCAATTTACCACTTCTTTTGGAGTGATCTTCTTCTTGACTTCCTCTCTCTTAGAACATATGTTCTTTAGAAATTTCTTGAAAGTTCTCATCATACAAGCCACATCATCTTCACTCTCCTCATTGGTTACCTTGAGTGCTATTCCCTTACCTTCAATCTTCGGCTTGAACCCAAGCTCATAAGTTTGTAGAGACCCAAGAAGCTCATCAACCCTCATAAGATCGACATTCTTGCTTTCTTCAATTGCGGTCACCTTTGCATTAAATCTCTTAGGCAAGGATCTCAAGATCTTCCAATTAATTCTCTCTTGTGGATATAGCTCTCCCAAAGTTTGACTTTGGTTGGTGATATTCAAGAGTCTAGTTTGGAAGTCTACTAACTTCTCATCCTCATTCATAACAAGACTTTCAAATTGAGAAGTAAGCATTTGTACTCTAGACCTTCGAACCGTTAACGTACCCTCATTGGTAGTTTGCAAAGTATCCCATGCTTCCTTTGCCGATTCAAGGTTTTGGATGTAGATAAATTGAGCACAATCTACACCCCCAAAAATAGCATTCATCGCCCAATGATGCCATTTAGCATTATCAAAATCAATGGCCGTCCATTCGGCTCTAGGCTTCACAATCATAGTGCCATCTTCAATCCTTTTGGTAGGCAACTCATAACCTTCCTCAACACTTATCCATGATTTTTCATTAATGGATCTAATGTAAGCTCTCATCCTAATTTTCCAAAAGGAGTAGTTACCACTATTCAATAGAGGAGGTCTACCACTAGAAGCACCTTCCGGCATTGAATCACCCATAGCTACAAAAATGAACAAACACAACAAAATAAAACAAAACACAAACACTATAATATGGATCTATCTAATTACTTCTAGACACCCGCTCTGATACCAATTGAAATTCCCTTAAGCAATATAGTGTAAAATATACCTAGAGGGGGGGTGAATAGGTATTTACTCAAATACTTCCAATATTAAAAATGATGCAGAATATAACAAAGAAAATGCACACTTGATTAGATTTAGCAAATGAATTGATTTCACTAATACAAGAGATAATCAATTTACAAGATATGCAATCAATGTAAGATATGGAAGATAAAGAAAAATAAAAACAAAAATGAACACAAGTGTTGTTACGTGGTAAAACCTCAAAGAGGAAACATCCACGGGTTGATACAACAACCATCGGCAAAGCAATCCACTATGTGAAAAAGGACTTACACACTCAAGCTATCACTCATGATATCCGCTTAAGCTATCAACTCCTAATCTACCCTCGGGCTAGTGAATCACCAAGCCTACTTCCTATCCGAGATGTATCCTACACCTCTAGAAAGCAACTTCCTATCCAAGACGCTCACGTCTCTAGGAAGATTTCTTGCTTGCCTATCCGGATCCTCCCGACCCTAGACAAGTCTTCCTTGCTTGATTATCCGAGTCCTCCCGACTCTAATCAAGACTTCCTTGCTCTATCCACAAAGCTTCACTCACTTTGCTAGAGATTTCAACCTAATGCAAGGCTATGATCTAAGTGATGCAAGTGATGCAAACACAAACAAATTAAGCTAGATGATCAATCAAGCAAAATGTACATGTTCAATGACAATCTAGAATATGCTTCCAACACACAATTACAAGATTATCTAGAAATCAAGACATGTAAATCAATAAGAACAAATGTATGAATATTCAATATATCACAATAAAAACCTAGTTCTTAGATCATGAAATAAAACCTAGAGAACAATATGAGACACATCATATATTCATTTTCTAGAATCAATTTCACACAAAATCAAGTTTAGCACATATATGTTCAAAACAAATCACAAAGCTAAATCTCAATTAACTAATGATCAAACACCCCTAGCATATGATCTAACATGCTTCTCAACAAATTTCATCAATCAAATAGTAAGAATCAAAAGAAGATCAAAGATGAAATTGAAAAAGAAGAAGTTGAACAAACAACCTTGACCTCGGACTGAAAATCGATCAACTGAGAACAATGGTGAAGTGAGCTGCCTCTGTAAATACTTGGAATTTTTAGCTCTCTTCAACACCAACAATTTTGGTTTTTGAATCGATTGATTTCGAGTTCGTATGAGAAAGTTATGATCAAAATAAGAAAACAAAAAATTGAAGAAAACTGCAGAAATTTCGTGAAAATGTTCTTGAAAATCCACAAGTGTTTTGGAGGGAAGGAGAAGTGATTAAAAGGAGGAGAGAGAAGGTTTTCAGGGCCAATACGAAGAGGCCATGTCACCCACCCCGTGGGGGGCGCGTGGGCCTCACGTGACCAGAGAGGGTCCCTGGCCGTGGGCCCCACGGCCTCCCTCACGGGGAGGGGCACACGTGGTCTCATGGCCACTCTAGCCTCTCTCGCGCACTCTCACGTTCTTCAGCCGTATCTTAGGCATCCGAACTCCGATTTTGAATTCGTTTATGGATTACAAATCGTGACTCCCTCACGCACGACTAGGACTACAAAAATTTGAAAAATGGTTGAGAAATCATCTCGGAAAACGACAATGAAGTCAACTCAACGAATGAGAACGAAACGTAGCATAGTCACATTGTTTGGACTCGAAACCTTATGAATGAGTAACCGAAATGACCAGAACTCAATAAGGCATTAAATAAGAACATGTTCAAGTCCTAAACACAAAATACACAAACAAATAATCACATATTCACACAAGCATGCCATATCAAAGAGATAGTCACAAAGCATGCAATTTCACAATGTTTGTCTATACAAGATCAATGCATGAGCATACTATGAAGTGTATGAATGTGTTATACCAAATGTTTGAACCACGATGCAGGGACACACATGTATGAATTGTGTGTGTGTGCTCTAACGCCTTGCAAGAGGATGGAAGTCAAGATATACCTTTGACGTTTTTCACCTCTTGAAGACGACTTTTGCACTAGACGTTGCTCTTCACTTTTTAAGCTTCCTTTCTTCAAAAAATATCCTAAGCAACAATTAATACATAATATGGAGTGTTTTGCAATGGAATCAAGCCAATACAAATCATAAACCTTACACAAACCCTTGAACAAATTACGTTTGTCCCTCAAGGTAGCCTTACATACAACACATAAACCAAGAAATCATACATAGACAATTTAAGCATAGTTTATGAATATCAATTAGTTGTATGAGGTATAAGAACATATGAACTCAACAACAAAGAATACTTGTATTTCAATATTTGTTTAATGTATGACAAGTATACTCAAATAACACTATACACAAGAATTATAATTACAATTACGATCAAATGAATAGGTTCACAAATCACACTTTATAAAATCTTGTTTCAATATACATCACAAGTGAATAATATGCAACTAGATAACAACATACACATATACAAATATAAGAGATAGAGATAGGAAGAATTAACACAAAAGATTTTTTAACGTGGTAAAACCTCCAAGGAGGAAACATCCACGGGTTGAACTACAACCATTGGGTACTATATATGTTGGATGGTAAATTAGAAATTCCACAAAGTGACCAATCCTAGATCAAATTCCTATAGGAATCTATGTTTACCCAACCCTGTTGGAAAGTATGAAATCCCTCAATGATGCGAAGCCACCATATATTGGACAACGTACAAAACCAACATCGATGGTAGATTAGAAATTCCTCAAGAATGCATACACATCCTATGTACCCCGCTCTTTTGGAGTCTATGTCTATCCATACATCTAGGCCTACCAACATACAAGCCAACTCCCTATCCAAGGCACTCATGCCTCTAGGGAGCCTCCCATGCATGACTATCCAAGTCTTCCTGACTCTGGCCATGACTTCTTGCTTGGTTATCCGAACCTCGCGTCCTAACCAAGACTTCCTTGCTTGACTATCCGAACTCCTTGTCCTAGTCAAGACTTCATGCCTTTTACAAGGACTTCCTAGTGTGATCATGTGAATGCAAATGATGTAAACAATCAATTCAACATAGAACATGTGATCAATACATTCCATGGAACAACTAGACCTAAACATCTGAGAACACAAGTAAAATAATCTAGATGCCAAAACATGAATTAAACCTAGAGCATGTGATAAGTATCTAACACAAAAACTCATAGTTCTATTCATACATAAAACACTTGAATAAATCATATACATGAAGCACATATTCAAGATGTCATAAACATACACAAAAATGCTAGAATCATAAAATTTATTCAATGAAAATTCTAGCCAAAGATTTAGAGCATGGATATATTGATAAATCAATTAAATCCTAGATGTCTCTAAAAACACATACAACAACATTAATCCTAGATTACATCAATCAAGGATCAAAACACATTTCAAGGATTATTAGTCATAACATGATTCAATCAAGTCACAAATAATCATAAATATCAAACTAATCATAATACAACTTTCAATCATGTGAAAAACCTAGAATCTAAGAAACTAGTTCACATATGTCTCTAATAGACTTTTGATTAGGTTTGATTTGTGAAGCTATCTTTCTCAAAACCATTCACCACACATACAAGTACATATAGAAGAAGAAACCCCAAGGTAATTGAAGGTTATAAAAGAAGAAATCTCAAAGATATGAACACTACCTTGGATTCTCGAGCTGGTTCGGTTTTCTATGTGCAACCACCAGAAACGTCAATCAAACAGCTGCCAAACCATTGGAAAAGGTAGAGGACTCGATTATGAACAATCTCCAACTTGAATCACTCAATTCTGAGTTCGTATGAGAAAGTTATGGTGTTTGGAAGATGAGAAAAATTGAAGAGAAAATTCTAGCGAGATTCAACTTTTTCTTCTTAAAAATGAATTGGAGGGAATTGGAATATTTAAAAAGAACAGATAGAAAGGAGCAAACCAGCCAACCAGGAAGTGCCACACACCCCCTGACTGTGTGGGGCATGTGTGCCACACTGGGGCAGAGGCCTACCCTAGCCGTGAGGCCCACGGCCTCCACACGTGGTGGTCAAGCTTGGCCATTTGGCCTCACTCGCTTCTCCCATGCACCGCTCGCGTTCTTAGGTCGTATTCGGGCCTCTGAACTCCGATTTTGAATCTGTCTTCGGATTACAAATCATGACTTCCTCACGCACAACAAAGACTATGAAACTTGGACAAAAGGTTGAGAAATCATCTCGGAATACGACGATGAAAACAACTCAACGAATGAGAATGAAAAGTAGCATAGCTACATCGTTTGGATTCAAAACCTAATGAATGAGTAACTGAAATGACTGGGACTCAATAAGGAATCATAATAGATCATGTTCAAGTCCAAATTACAAAAAATGAAAACATATAAACACAAAATCTCACACGTATGCAATTTCCTATACATAGTCCTAGAACATACAAATTACAATGTTTGTCAATTTGAATCTAATGCATGTGCATACATTACCAAGTGTGTAAAAGTGATATATAAATGTTATTCAACCATGTAGGGACACAAATGAATGCCATGTGTGTGTGTGCCTAGCCTTATAAGAGAAATGAGGTCTTATATACCTTTGTAGACCGATGAAGCACATTTCTCTTTGAAGCCGGCATCTTGCATGTGTTGTGGCCAAGTCATTCTTTGATGACTTGAATCTTCAATTCTTAGACCACTAAACAATACAAGAGAACATCGTTTTGATATGGAATATATGCCAAGACAAACCAAAAACCTAACAAAGAATAAGGGCTACAATAGGAGGGGTTCTTTAGGACACCGGTCTTGATGAAGAAAGAGAGAGAGATGGAAGAGGCACTACAGAGACTGTCAAAAGAAAAGTTAGCATAAAGTTAGGAGATTCATAAAATTATGAAGAAGTAGGGAAGAAGAGGCTGCATACCTGGATAGGCGAGGGATACCCTATGGTAGCGGTCTACCCTGTCGGCCTCAAAAGCATTCGAGGTAGGGAACTTCATATTCACATATGACCAGTTGATTATATTCTGTAAAATTCCCTCGGCCTCCACGGAAATACTACCCTTCTCCTACTCGGTCCTCTCTTTAAACTGAGTGGGGACTTAGAACTTCGACCCGCCGATGTGTAGCAAGCTACCCCAGTCACCCCCTACGATGATCCTGTCACTGCGCTAGGGGTGGTTCAATTTCCAGTTGGCTCCAGGAACCGCGAACTTCATAGAGTTGTTAGGCCTCAAGTAAAATATAAATTTTGGACCAAGTGCCAACGCTACTACTTGGTAAATATACTGAATCTTGTTGAGACCTGGCTCCATTGTCCTATTGTGCATCTCACACTGCTCTCTCCAAAGCACCAAGAATCCAACCAGGTTCTTCTAGAACCCAGGCATGAGTTGAAGTGGAGCAAGTTGTAAGGCATAGAGTGCCCTGCGAAGAGTGGGGTGGAAGGGTAACCTGACCCCACATTCAAAAGCGGCAACAGGAATGGGAAATTGGCCCGTAGGAGGGGAGTACATGTCATACCCCTGATATGGGAGAGAGATGGTAATGTCGGGAGCAATATGGTAGTCCTTTCTCAAGCGTTCAAGGGTATCAATGGTGTTGGTAGAGTTGGGGACGATCCGGGAATCATGATAGAAAGTAGGAACCCCATCTACCATAACCGGGGCATTTACAGTTGGGGCGTCCCCCCTCCCTGCCTCGGTAGCCATGTCATTCGCATCCTCATCAAGAAGCTCTACCAAAGTATCAAGTTGGTTGCTAAAATCCAGCCCAATGGTTGTGTTCCTGTTGGAAGGACGGCGCTGGGTTGGGGTAGAACTCTCCACAGCGTCGCCTCCATCTCGACCCCTTTTACTCCTAGAAATCAGTTGAGAGTTGTCAACCGAATCCTCACCACCATGTTCGAGGAGTTTATCAAGACTGTTAGACGACATAGCTAGATTGGAGAAGGAAAGAAATAAGGGTTTTTTCTGGTTCGAAAAGAGAGATTAGGGTTTCTTGCTTCTGAACTTTGAAGCAATGTGAGTGATTGGGGAAGAAAAGCAAGGTATTTATAAAGAGAAAGTAGACGGTTACCGGAACATAAAGGGAAAGAGAGAATTGAATGGCCGGAGAAGTGGGAATGACGGTTTCAAGAAAATTTTGCCAAAACGTCCCTTACAAACAAGTAGACCACTTCTCGCCTGACACGTGGACAATGCACTAATTTCAAGCATACTAGGAGAGGACTTATTCCTAGGTAGTGGAAACCAGTGAGGCATGATGGATAAAATCCTTCAAGCATTACAAATATCTTGACTCCAACCCTAATCAAATACCGGTGTTCAAGTCAGGGGGGACTTCTGTTAATCGCCTAAAAGGTAGGGGTCAAAGAAGAATTTTCCATCCTTACCAAGACATCGTGGAGTAAAGGGACACTACCGGGAACATCCAGATACCCGGGAGGAAGCCAGGACTTATATACCTATACATGCCATCTGTGAATTAGAATCAGGATCGAGGTCATTCCAATTCCCAGGTACTAGGAAGCATTGAAGTCAAGATCCAGAGCAGCCCGCCATCACACCATCCCAATTCCCTGATACCTAAAGAATATTGGTACCGTTGTTCAATGATGCATGATACCTCGGTATTGTGATTCCTTTCTAAGACCGGTCTACCAAGCAGCAGGGATTATGGTAACATGAGAGGTTATAACAAGAAGGCTATCAAGGAAGGAAGGACTAGTATACCAAGGGATCAAGACCACGTTACCAGAAGTGCAACATGCAGTAACACCTAAATATAAGGAAAGTTGATTCTTTCCCGCCATTTGTGAACTCCATTTAAAATGGGAATAGTCAACTCTGTCAGTCTCGCCAAGAAGGGAAACAAATCACTTGATTTTTCAAATTATTCACATGCCTAAACAAGGCCACCATCAACGTCCCTTTGATTGCAAAATTGATTGACTGAATTAACGGAGTGAACAGCAAGAAAAGGGACCTATAAATATTACAAGAGTCTCGAAAGAGAAGAGGAGAGTTTTTCCACTCATCGACTAGCACGAGATCACCATCACCTATTCTGTCAAAAACATCATACCTAAACCCTCATAAACCATCATTGTATCATTCAAATTGTATGTTATTTATCAATAGAAAAGTATTATTCCTCTGTCTTCATGATACATATATTGCGTTAATTGGAATTTCACTCATTTGATATTTTCCTATTAACAATTGGTATTTAATTAATTAATTAGTATATATTTTAGAACTAATATAATCAAAAAGTACTTTGTAGTGATAACTTTTCTTGTGACAAAACAAGGATTAATATTTGAACTATTATTGGATGTATAGTTACAAATGCTTTTATTTTAAAAACCTCCCTTATGGACTAACACCGTTAGCATTCCGTTTGTGTTGATTGAGTTTGGCCATTAAAAAGTTAGCATTCCATTTGTATTGATTGAGTTTGACCATTAAAAAGTCTAAAACGGCTATATTTAAACTTCAATTGTGTGAATCCATTATACCCTCATATTTTACCAAATAAATTAATAAAATGATAAAAAAGGCGGGAATGTTAACTTACAAAGGAGAAGTTATTTTGTGGACAATTTTATCCCTAAAAATAACAAAATTACAAATAAACCAAAAGCATTGAAAATAAATCAGAATATGTATTTATTTGTCTTTTTTACAAATCCAAGCAAATACTCATTTTCAATGCTTTTGGTTGATTTGTAATTTTGTTAATTTTAGGGATAAAATTGTGCACAAAATAACTTCTTATTTGCAAGTTAACATTCCTGCATTTTTTATCAATTTATTAATTTATTTAGTAGAAGTATGAAAGTATAATGGTCAATTCATACAACTGAAACTTAAATAGGGACATTTTAGACTTTTTAATAGTCAAACTCAATCAACACAAATGGAATGTTAAAGGATTTTTCGTAACATGTTAAAGGATTTTTCGTACTGAGTTTGACAAACATTACCATTTTGACTTTTGATTGATCAAAGTTTCCTTATATGCCACAACAGCTCCATCCAAATATATGTAGTTTACTAATTAACGGGATTACTTGGTTATATGTAGGCCACTCATGATCATGAGAGCCATTGAATTTTCAATTACCACAAATATAACACGGCAATTACCAATCTCTTACTTGTAGAGAAAATGGTTAATGGATCGGTTAATCACTTAATTGGAAGATTTTATATATTGTTAATTTTTATTACAGTAGTCAATCCCTTGTAAGAAAAGGAACAAAATCTACCTACTCATTAAGGAAATTCTCTCATTTTGGGCTTTCTTTTCCTCCTCTATTTTACACATAAATAATAACTGTTTTACATCCACCTTTCTATCTACATAAATATTCTAATCAATTAACCTAATTAATTAAGTCACAAATCACAATCAACTCACATTAACTGTGATTAATTTGCCTCCAGAGGCGTAGTTCAGATAGTAGAAGGACAAGTTTGGTGTTGGGCAAATAACTTCCAAATTAATGACTCAAATTCTACCAATGG
Organism: Acer saccharum; assembly: GCA_030490815.1. Taxonomy (NCBI): domain Eukaryota; kingdom Viridiplantae; phylum Streptophyta; class Magnoliopsida; order Sapindales; family Sapindaceae; genus Acer; species Acer saccharum. The sequence goes on along the minus strand of CM059869.1, from coordinate 49,826,376 downwards.
TAAAAAGCTTAAAAAAAAATACATGGAAGTTATACATTTGCAGTTAGGAGTTAGGACACTTATTAGAGTTTAAAAAATAAATACATTTAATTTTTTTAAAGATACAGCCATATAGGAAGTTATGAATTAATGTACTAAATCAATAAATATGATTTTTTTATTAGTTGTTATAATCTATAAACATATTTGAAAAAGTAAAATATTAAAAGATATCTATTAATATGTTTCATATCAAATGATAGTGTAAGATATATATAGATAATGGCATGATATGGGCAAATTATAAATCAAATTATCTCAAGTGGAATCAAATCATTGTTACTCCATTTTTCGTAATTAATTACAATTTTTTTAGTTTTGTCTTGATAAATACTTTTGAATGCGATCAATTATCGCTTATTGATAAATTTTTAGATGTTACTAAAACGATGGCATTGGCAAACCTTGTAACCTTTTTCTTCTTTGAAACTTTAGTTTGATAAACTGCATATATCAATCATTTTTTTAATTATACAAATAATAAAAAGTAGATATAAATTAATGATGATAATTAATAAGTCAAATCCATATTCTGTCTCAAACCTAACTCTCATTGGAAAGCCTCATCCAAAAACTTTTATGTATATATATCCCCATCTAGTTGCCATCCCACCAGTACACATCACTACCTGCCTGTTGATTTTAAAGGTTCTACGGGATTTTTTTGCTTCTTTTTTATTAAAAATACATTAATTAATTTAACAAAGGGAGCCGATATTGACACTCATAAATATGATAAGCACACCAATATTTTAATAAAAAATTTAATTACAAAATTATCCCAATAGGAATTTACCAATAAGGACAAATTAGTTTAATTAAAAATAAACAAAATACTATGTACACCCATTAATTACACACATATCTTCAACTATATAACTTTATTTAAAAAATAAATAAAAAAACCAAACCCTAATTCAACCTTAATTCTATTTTTTTTATAAAAAAGAAAAAGAAAGAGAAGAACAGAAGCCCAAGAGAGCCAAAATCTCTCATTATCATATAACAAAGTAATGGAACAAGAATTTTCAAAGATATTTATAGTGTTTGTTTGGTTTCGATATACTAACTATATATCCAAAGATTGAATTTATAGCATAATATTTTCTGTTATATCTATAGGAACATTAAGTTCCAATCACATTTCTTCACTTCATGCCCACGCCCATATATTATTACACAAATAATCCTATATGTCCATGTAGCAAAACACTGTCCAAAAGGGCACGAAACCCCGAAAAAGACTGGGCATTTGGGGGTGTTCATGGAGTTGTAAGTGCCTCACTTTTGATTGGCGTATTTCGTTGGCAAAATCACAATGGGGTTCTATATGTAAGGGTAGCTTAGAATGGAAGAAAACCTCATTGTGGAATGAAGAGCTTCAAGGAAGGTAAATTACTTGACTTAACTCTATTTTTGAAGAGATTTAGAATGCACACACTCACATGTCATTCATCTACTTGATTTGAATTCCTTGTGTGCATTTCTTGGTTGATTCCTACTTAGCATGCACTCTTCACACTTGCACAAAATTGCATCTTGCTAGGTTTTGGGTTGTAAAGCCAAGGGGCTTTTTGCGCCCCTATTCGGCAGTCCATGACCGCAGAATAGGCCGCCGTTTTTCGGCGCCCCTGGTTCGGCGTTAAGGGGCCGTAAAAACCAGGCTGTAGAAAGGGACCAGAAAGTCAGGTCTTTTTCGGCGCCCTTGGTTCGGCGGTCAGCGGCTGCCGATTTAGGCCGTCGTTTTATTCGGCGCCCTTAGTTTTACGTTAAGGGGCCGTAAAACCAGGCCGTCGAAAGGGACCAGAAACTCAGGTCTCATTTCGATGCCCTTGTTCGGCGGCCAAGGGCGCAGAAACAGGGCGTATAATCCTAAGTCTCGCGCGTCTGTTGGTATTCGACGCCCTCATTCTGCGGATATCGACCGCAGAATCAAGGGCACAGATCTGCTTTTTTCTGATCTTCTTTTCAAAGCGACATCACTTCATTTGGATCATATATATATGTGTCTTGTGTGGCTTGGCTCGTTCAAGAGAGCAAAAATTACTCATTTGAGAGCTTCTTGAGCATCTTCCTCTTCAAGGCATCAAGACTTCATCTTTAAGGTTCCAAAACACAAACACCCTTCATCTTGCATCTTTCATACATCATCTAGCATGATTCTAGGTTGATTTCATTTAGGGTTTTTAGTTTTGCTCACATGACTTGTATCTAGAACATCATTCTCATATCTATATGTTCTTACTTTACAAGATAGCCTTTTTATCACTTGAATTGATTCAAGATTGCATCTTTATGACTTGACTTAGTTTCAAGATTGCTTTATTGTGGTTTGTGAGTTGTTTTGTGATAGATAATGCATATAGGTTTTTGGTTGCTTATTTAGTGAGGTTATATGCATGTCATCTAGTAATATGATATCTAGGAATGTCTAACATGTTCATCCATGCCTAGATAAGCTTAAATGTCTAACCTTGCATTTTTAGCATCTTGAGTATTTTACATATTCACCTTAGGTTGTGCTATCTCTTCACTTTAGAGACAAGTCTTGTATTTACCTCTTAGGTAGTTTGCAAGCAAGGGACTAGAGTCACTATTAAAGGCCCGCGGGTAGCAAAGACGGATTAGTAAATTTGGGTGTGATGTGGTCAACCTAATTTGTAATCGTATTTGTAAATAGTGGATTCGAGGTTCTCGTGTGGCGCACATAACAGCCCATGGTTTTTCCCCGTGTGGGTTTCCACGTAAATATTGTGTGTCCTTTAATTTCCGCACTTGTATGCTTGTTTTTGTATATTGACTAAATTGGGGCTTTTTCGTAATTTGGACTAATCTCGAAAAATTGGGTAAAAATGTTTAAAATCTATTCACCCCCCCTCTAGATTACTTTAGGACACGTTTATATTTATTTTCAATTGGTATCAGAGCGGGTTCCTTAACATAATTAGGAGATCCCTTGCTCTTGTTAGAGTCTCTTGCATTTGTTTGCATTGTTGTGTGCACTTAGCTTTTTTGTGTGCATTCATTTCATTCAAACCCAAACACAATGAGTGGAAATGGAATGGGAGGTGAAGGTGCCTCTAGCACAAGACCCCCCTTGCTCACCGGGGTCAATTACGCCTCATGGAAGGGTAAAATGGAAGCTTATGTGAGTCAAATTCATGACCGGGCATGGATGGCGATTGAAGATGGATACACTCCACCTATGATGACTCCTACGGGAGGTGGAGAGGAAGTCCTCAAGCCGAAGGCACAATGGAGTCCACAAGAATTTGAGGCTTCAAAATGGAACAACAAAGCCATGTATGCAATCCTATGTGCCATGGTTGACAACCAATACAAGCTCATTCAAACTACAAGGATAGCGAAGGAAGCTTGGGATATATTAGAGACGGCTCATGAAGGAACCAATGTGGTTAAGAATTCCAAGCTCCAAGTTCTCCAAACACAATTTGAGACTTTAAGGATGGAAGATGATGAGTGCTTCAATGACTTCCAAGTGAAGCTCATGGATATAGTGAACCAAAGTCACCAACTTGGTGATCCCTACTCGGATAGAAGAATCAAGCAAAAGATCATGAGATCACTTCCCGAGAGGTTTGAATCCAAAGTGACGGCATTGGAGGAAAATAGTGACTACTCAAGAATGAAGCCAAGTGAGGTTATTGGAAGGCTTTTGGCCTATGAATCTAGGAAAGGTCCTACACCTACACCTCCAAATAAGCAAAAGAGTCTTGCCTTGAAGAGTGTCAAGGTTGAGAAGGATGAAGAAGACTCGGATGAAGAAATTGCTTTGATGGCAAAGAAGTTCAAGCAATTTATGAGATTTGAGAAGAGAGGGTTTGGCTCCAAGGGAAAGTTTGTAAAGAAGAAGGCTCCTTTCAAGAAAGTGGAGCAAGCTCAAGAGAAAGATCATAAGAAGGGTGTCCAATGCTATGAGTGTAGTGGGTTTGGACACATTGCTCCCGAGTGTGCTAATTTGAAAAAGAAGAAAGGAAGAGCCATGGCGGTTACTTGGAGTGATAGCGATGACCTAGAAGATGAAGACAAGTCTTCGGTTGATGAGGAAGACCAAGTTGCCAACTTCATTGCTTTCTCATCCTCTCACAATAGCAATGAAGTCATGAGTGACAAAGAAGAGGAAGAGGACAAGCAAGAGGAAGTGGATGAAAATGACTCAAATGGAGAGAGCCACTCCTCAATGTCTAATTTTGAGTTTGATGAAGAGATGGACTATGATGACTTCATGAGATTTTTTGAAAACTCAAGATTGGAAGAAGAAAAAGGAGATACAAAAGTTGAAAGGGGAGAAGCTCGAATTGACTTCCAAGGTGACTCAATTGAGTATGGAAATGAGTAAGGCAAAAGAGATGGAAGAAGGGTTGAAGATGGAGTTAGTCTTGGTCAAGAAGAATGAGGAAAGCTTGAGGAAAGCTTGAGGAAAGAGCTTATGGAAGCAAATGAGTTGATTGCTAAGATGACTTCCGGAACCGAGAAGCTTGATAAGATGCTATCTTGTGGGAAGAGTCCAAGTGACAAGAAGGGGTTAGGTTATGTAGAAGAAGTGGAAGCCACTTCCTTGAAGAAGACAACATTTGTCAAGAGCAAAGAGGTCGAAAATACTCAAACCCCTCAACAATCAACAAAATGGGTTGAAGTTGGTGAATCCTCCAAGCAAGCACAAGCAAGGATTCCAACAAGAGCTCCACCACCACAAGCTAGAGCTTCACAACCAAAACCTCCACAACCAAGACCTCTACAACCAAGACCTCCTCAACAAAGGGTCCCACAAGTTCAGCATGAGGTCTTCCATGCTCAACCTAGAAGACATGTCAACTTGGCTCAACCGCAAAGGAGAGAGTTGCCTCAATACCCAAGAGCAATTCAAAATAGAAGAAGACCACAAATGCTTGCACAAGGCTATGGTATGAATTCCTACTTTACTCCTACTTGCCATTTTTATGGAATTGAAGGCCATATTAGGCCTAATTGCTTTAAGTATATTAAATTGTGTAGAAGAGAAAGCATGATTGAGAAAAATATGCTTAGAAGAGCCACAATGCATGCACCTAGGAACTTTAGAGCTAATGGACCAATGGCTCCTAGGAATGACCATGTTTCACCTAGGATGAGTAGACATGATGACTATTATTGCTATGTGGCCCAAGTTACCTTAAAAGCAAATGCCTCTAACACTTGGTACCTTGATAGTGGGTGTTCTAGGCACATGACCAGGAAACAAGAGTCTCTTTGAAACTCTTGTGATGGAGGATGGTGGGTTTGTCACCTTTGGTGATGGATCTAAGAAAAAAGTCATAGGGAAAGGTAATATATCTATTCCCGGTTTACCCTCCTTGCCCAATGCTCTCCATGTTGATGGCTTACAAGCCAATCTCATTAGTATATCACACTTAAGTGATGAAGGGCTTTCGGTTATGTTTGGCAAAGTTGATTGCTCTATTCTTAAGGAAAATGGGCAAGTTTTATTGAAAGGCAAGAGATTAAGTGACAATTGCTATTGTCTTGAGTCTAATCTCATCTCTTGTAACTTGTCTACTAGTGAGCAAATTAAGGTGTGGCACCAAAGACTTGGCCATATGAACTATAGGGACTTGAAAGTCCTTGATAGGTTGAATGTTGTTAGGGGCCTTCCCAAGTTTGGGAAAAAGGTTGAGGGAGTTTGTGGACCTTGTCAACAAGGAAAGCAAACTAAAAGTGTGCACAAGAAAGGCAAATACCTCTCCACCAAAGAGCCATTGGAGCTCATTCATATGGACCTTATGGGTCCCATCCAAACCGAAAGTTTAGGTGGTAGAAGGTACATTCTTGTTGTTGTTGATGACTTCTCTAGGTTTACATGGACTTACTTCCTTAGAGAAAAGTCTGAAGCCTTTGAGAAATTTAAAATGCTTTGTGTCAAAATTCAAAATGAGAAAACCTCTCACATTAAAAGCATTAAGAAAATTAGAAATGATCATGGGAAAGAATTTGAAAATGCTAAGTTTGAAAATTTTTGCAATAACCTAGGCATTTCCCATGAATTTTCGGCCCCTAAGACTCCTCAACAAAATGGTGTTGTTGAGAGAAAGAATAGAGTCCTCCAAGAGATGGCCCGTGTGATGTTGCTTAGCAACAAAGTCCCTAGAAATCTTTGGGCCGAAGCCATCAATACGGCTTGCTACATAGGGAGTAGAGTCTTCCTTAGGCCCGGGACTAAACAAACATCCTATGAATTATGGAAGGGTAGAAAACCCAATGTGAGCTACTTCCACATCTTTGGGAGTAAGTGCTATATACTAAATGACCGGGATCAATTTGGCAAGTTTGATGCCAAGAGTGATAAGGGTATTTTCATTGGATATGCACTTAATAGCAAGGCCTATAGAGTTTTTAATCTAAAGACTCAAAGTGTTATGGAATCATCAAATGTTGTCTTTGATGATTGTAGGCCCAAACATGATGACCATGAGGAGGATGTTTGTGAGGTGGATGTCTTTCCTTTGAAGGAAAGTGGTGAGACTTCAAGTGGTGTGAAGTCAAACCAAGATGAAGAGGATGATTTGCCTCTTAATAGAGTTCCTCCTTTGGACTCTAATGAACCCGCTCCTTGGGTTAGAAAACTCCATGATAAGGATGATATCATTGGAGAGGTTAGAGAGGGTGTTAGAACTAGGCGTCAAATAGCTAATCAAATTAGCTACACTTGTTATACCTCTTAAATAGAACCCAAAAAGGTTGATGAAGCCTTGGAAGATGAGTTTTGGGTTCTTGCCATGCAAGAAGAGCTAAACCAATTTGAGAGAAATGAGGTTTGGACTCTTGTTCCTAGACCTAGAAACACTAATGTCATAGGCACTAAATGGGTGTTTAGGAACAAATCCGATGAGGATGGCAACATTGTGCGAAACAAGGCAAGGCTTGTTGCACAAGGGTACTCTTAAATTGAGGGTATTGACTTTGAGGAGACTTTTGCTCCCGTTGCCCGCCTTGAGTCCATAAGGCTTCTCTTATACATTTCTTGTGTGTACAAGTTCAAGTTACACCAAATGGATGTCAAGAGTGCCTTCCTCAATGGCTTATTGTATAAGGAAGTGTTTGTTGAACAACCCAAGGGGTTTGTGGATCCACATCACCCCTCTCATGTCTATCGTCTCAAGAAGGCTCTATATGGGTTGAAACAAGCACCGAGGGCTTGGTATGAGCGCCTCACTCTTTATCTTGTTGACAATGGCTACTCTAGAGGTAGTGTTGACAAGACCTTGTTCATCAAATGCACTAAAGATGAGCTATTCATAGCTCAAATTAATGTTGATGACATTGTATTTGGTTCCACCAACTAATCCAAAGTTAGACAATTTGTTGATGTTATGTCTCATGAATTTGAAATGAGCATGGTTGGTGAACTAAATTACTTCCTAGGCTTGCAAATCAAGCAAATGCATGATGGGATCTTCATATCTCAAGCTAAGTATGCAAAGAGCCTAGTGAAGAAGTTTGGACTTGAGAATGCCAAACATTGTGACACACCCATGAGCACCACCTTGAAACTTAGCAAAGATGCAAGTGGAAAGGATGTTGATCAAAGTCTATATCGTGGCATGATAGGTAGCTTGCTTTACTTGACCGCAAGTAGGCCCGATATTTGTTTTAGTGTGGGTGTTTGTGCTAGGTACCAAGCTAATCCCAAAGAGTCTCACCTTGTTGCGGTGAAGAGAATCATTCAGTTTATGAATGGTACCTCAAATCATGGGATTTGGTACTCCTTTGACACTAATCCAAGTCTTGTTGGATTTAGTGATGCCGATTGGGCGGGAAATTGTGATGATAGGAAGAGTACATCGGGCGGTTGCTTCTTCCTTGGGAACAATTTGGTTTCTTGGTTTTGCAAGAAGCAAAACTCAATTTCCCTATCCACGGCCGAGGCAGAATATATTGCCGCCGGTAGTGCTTGCACTCAATTGATGTGGATGAAACAAATGCTAGCCGATTATGGCTTGGAGCAAGGTACTCTTACTTTATTTTGTGATAACATGAGTGCCATTAACATTTCTAAAAATCCCGTCCAACATTCTAGGACAAAGCACATTGACATAAGACACCATTTCATAAGAGAGCTAGTTGAGAGCAAAACCATTGCATTGGAACATATGGGAACAAATGACCAACTAGCGGATTTGTTCACAAAGCCTTTAGACACCATTAGATTTGGGAACCTTAGCAAGTCTATTAGGATTAGTGGCTTGGCTTGATTTGGTTTGTCTTGACCCCATATGGGGAGCTCAAGCAAAGAGAGCAAAGTTGCATGATCATGCATTGTGCCACATTGATATATTTTATGCCTCTTAGTTAATTGCTTGAGATGATTGGTTGTACATGCTTATATGTTTTTTTTTGTTCAATAAGTGTGCCATTGACTTGCTTGCAATCCATGTCATATTTATGCTCAAACATGCATTTTTGGAATAGGAGATGTACTTTGGAAGTACTTTTTGAATGACCTTTAATTGATCTCCATGACATAATGATTCCTTTTAAATGACATGCTTAATTTGAAAAGTATGAGATGAAATTGTGAAATGTTTAATTGCAAATGTTGAATGCAAATATGTGTGTAAAAGCAATATTGAGACTTAAAGTCTCTCTTTCTTTATTTGTAGAACAAGGCTACTATCATGCGGGTATCTCACCCGGAAAAATCAAATAGGGTGCAAAGTCGCTCATGTCTTGTTTTGCTTATAAAGTTGGATATAGTTGCTCTTTATTTTGAAATGCTAAAATTCTATATCCTTGCTTTTTCCATGACAAAGGGTGAAATTGGTTTGAATTCTCTTGGAAACCTTTGTTGTTTGCTTTGCCAAATACCATTGTTTTGGTCTTAGATGCAACATGTCTTGCTTGCAAAGCATCCTTGCCACACATTTTCTTAAAATAAAACTCCTTGAATCTCTCTTACTTGATTGAGGTGCATAAAATTGCCTATATGATTGCATATGTGTTCGTGCTTCAAGCTTTCCTTGCTAATGCTTACCTATTAGGGGAGACTCCCTTTGCCTATCTCATGACAAAAAGAGGGAGTAAGGTTTGGGGAGAATTTGTGCTTCTAGGCATTGCATTTAGGGGGAGTTGAGAGTGATTAACCCATGTTGGGAGATGATTGCATTTAGGGGGAGTTGCATTGCATTTCATTGCTTGTTTGATTCCCTTTTGAAATGGCATTTCTTTTATCATTAGCATCTCTCACACTTGTTCTTGGAAGGTATTTCTCTTGTTAATTGTGTGTAGGTTGGATCTTTTTCTACAAGCTTGGGATTGACTTGAAGATGTTCAAGACTTAGACTAGGAGCTTTATTGTAATGTAGAAAATTTTTGTTGACCAATCTTTTTGTTTTGTGAGGTTGCTATGTGAGTGGTGATTTTGTCACGAAATAGCCAAAGGGGGAGATTGTAAGTGCCTCACTTTTGATTGGCGTATTTCGTTGGCAAAATCACAATGGGGTTCTATATGTAAGGGTAGCTTAGAATGGAAGAAAACCTCATTGTGGAATGAAGAGCTTCAAGGAAGGTAAATTACTTGACTTAACTCTACTTTTGAAGAGATTTAGAATGCACACACTCACATGTCATTCATCTACTTGATTTGAATTCCTTGTGTGCATTTCTTGGTTGATTCCTACTTAGCATGCACTCTTCACACTTGCACAAAATTGCATCTTGCTAGGTTTTGGGTTGTAAAGCCAAGGGGCTTTTTGCGCCCCTATTTGGCGGTCCATGACCATAGAATAGGCCGCCGTTTTTCGACGCCCCTGGTTCGGCGTTAAGGGGCCGCAAAAAGGGACCAGAAAGTCAGGTCTTTTTCGGCGCCCTTGGTTCGGCGGTCAATGGCCGCCGATTTAGGCTGCTGTTTTATTCGGCGCCCTTGGTTTTGCGTTAAGGGGCCGCAAAACCAGGCCGCCAAAAGGGATCAGAAACTCAGGTCTCATTTCGGTGCCCTTGTTCGGCGGCCAAGGGCACAGAAACAGGGCGCATAATCCTAAGTCTCGCGCATCTGTTGGTATTCGGCGCCCTCATTATGCGGACACCGACCGCAGAATCAAGGGCGCAAATCTGCTTTTTTCTGATCTTCTTTTTAAAACGACATCACTTCATTTGGATCATATATATATGTGTCTTGTGTGGCTTGGCTCGTTCAAGAGAGCAAAAATTACTCATTTGAGAGCTTCTTGAGCATCTTCCTCTTCAAGGCATCAAGACTTCATCTTTAAGGTTCCAAAACACAAACACCCTTCATCTTGCATCTTTCATACATCATCTAGCATGATTCTAGGTTGATTTCATTTAGGGATTTTAGTTTTGCTCACATGACTTGTATATAGAACATCATTCTCATATCTATATGTTCTTGCTTTACAAGATCGCCTTTTTATCACTTGAATTGATTCAAGATTGCATCTGTATGACTTGACTTAGTTTCAAGATTGCTTTATTGTGGTTTGTGAGTTGTTTTGTGATAGATAATGCATATAGGTTTTTGGTTGCTTATTTAGTGTTGTTATATGCATGTCATCTAGTAATATGATATCTAGGAATGTCTAACATGTTCATCCATGCCTAGATAAGCTTAAATGTCTAACCTTGCATTTTTAGCATCTTGAGTATTTTACATATTCACCTTAGGTTGTGCTATCTCTTCACTTTAGAGACAAGTCTTGTATTTACCTCTTAGGTAGTTTGCAAGCAAGGGACTAGAGTCACTATTAAAGGCCCGCGGGTAGCAAAGACGGATTAGTAAATTTAGGTGTGATGTGGTCAACCTAATTTGTAATCGTATTTGCAAATAATGGATTCGAGGTTCTCGTGTGGCGCACATAACAGCCCGTGGTTTTTCCCCGTGTGGGTTTCCACGTAAATATTGTGTGTCCTTTAATTTCCGCACTTGTATGCTTGTTTTTGTATATTGACTAAATTGGGGCTTTTTCGTAATTTGGACTAATATCGAAAAATTGGGTAAAAATGTTTAAAATCTATTCACCCCCCCTCTAGATTACTTTAGGACACGTTTATATTTATTTTCAGGAGTCAAGAGAGATCTTCCTTGATGAGCACAAACACACTGCCAGCATCCCCCCTCGATATACGAAGGTATGCTTTCTTAGCACAAACACACTGCCACACTACATAAATCTACTTTCTTGGCTAGAAATGGTCTTCGCAACAGATGAAGCTGTGTCTTGGATGGAAGTGACAAAATTTATCATTTATAAAATTAGATGTGTTAATAACTTATAAGGGTTTATAAATAAATTGTATTAAAATGAATACATTCATTTAAATAAGGATAGCATTAAGATGGGTGTTTATAGTATTGTTTTAATTTTAAATTTTAGACATGGGTGTACTTATAAATATGGGTGCGCTTATCATATTTATGGGTGTCAATATCCATACCCTTTAACAAATTAAAATGCATATATATATATATATATATATGATAATGTACTCTAATGCAAATTAATTTTCAACTATATATGAAGTGAAACCAGTAATAGTAAAATTAATTTGCATTTGAAGGCAATATTTTCGTGGATTGGGATGGAGATATATAAGAGTTCGGAGCCACTTCCTCCTACATTGTAGAGTGATTGGATCCAAATGTTCGGTCAATGATTTCATCTCAACTTACCCTCCCTACATTTTCTAATTAACAACTGAAACTAAATATAGCACGGTGTGTATAAACCTATCTAGAGGAGGGGGGGGGGGGGGGGGGGGGGGGGGGGGGGGGGGGGGGGGGGGGGTGGTGAATAGATTTTACGCTTTTTACCCAATTTTTCGTGTTAGTCAAAATTACGAATTTACCCTCAAGATAATATAAACAAGCAAGTGTAATATGGTGCGGAAATTAAATCAACACTTGATTTTTACGTGGAAACCCTCACGGGGGGGGGGGGGGGGTGGTGAATAGATTTTACGCTTTTTACCCAATTTTTCGTGTTAGTCAAAATTACGAATTTACCCTCAAGATAATATAAACAAGCAAGTGTAATATGGTGCGGAAATTAAATCAACACTTGATTTTTACGTGGAAACCCTCACGGGAAAAACCACGGGCTATGTAAGTAAGCCACACTCGAACCTCGAATCCACTAAATGTGCAAACGATTACAACCTAATCCCGGAAGTAATCACACACCTACCTAATCCCGGTATGAGTGAACCTAGTCCAATTTGCTTGTGATCTAAGCAACCTAATCCCGATTGCTACACACAAGACTTACCTTCTCTAGAAGAGAATACAACCCTAAGTGAATATATGTTAATATCCAAAATGCAACATAGAGCAAGGGAAACCCTATATGCTTATCTAAGATGATTAATATGCAATTAAGAACAATCCTAGATATCAAAATTAAATGACATGTCAAATAGCATAGATAATCATAGATTATAAAAACCTAGATATCTATCAAAAACAACACTCAATCAATTCATCACAAATAATCTCTTTTCTTGTATTTAGCATATGATCTAAAACATACAAGTAATTTAAAAGAGATGGCTTGATAGTAAAAATATTACAATAAAATGAACTTAATAAAAATCTTACCAAGCAAGTTGTGATGATGCAAACCCATACATGGATGCACTCTATATAGACATAGAAGATGCAATATGAAATTTGATGCAAAAGGGGTTTGATTTGAGTGGTTAAAGGTGAGTTCTTGATTTGATTTTCTCTCAAATCTCTCTCTCTCTCTCAAGAATATGGAGCCTCTCTCTCTAGGGTTTGATTTTGTGGCACACCCTCAAAATGATGAGAAAGATATGTATTTATAATGCCCAAATGAAACTACGTCGTTTTGGAAGAAATGGAAAAAGTATGGGCATTTTCGCGGTACTCGCGTCAGTGCAGCGACTAAACATTAGAGCGCTTTGAAACATGACCAAACGACATTGAAACCTTTGATATAATATATCCTTGGAAAGGTATGGATGTCTACTTTCTACTCGTTTTTACAGAATGACATTTTGATGTCTATAGGAAAAGTTATGGTCAATTGAGTGACCAAAGGTCAGAAACGGACAACAACAGAGTTGCCCTATTTTGGTTGTAACTTTGGAGATTTTAAAACCAATCCAAACGGTCATGAAATATTACGAATAATATACCGTTGGAAAGGTATGGGTGTCTAGTTTGTACAGAAATTTTCAAAACTCATTTTGAAGCTTTGTGTAAAAAGTTATGGTCACAAGACCATGCAAAGGTCAGTTTTGAAAACACTTAAAACATTGAAATCCGATCTTTTAAAACTAGACACCTTACTCCAATCAACCAAACCAAAACTACCACTTATCCAAGAGAAGAATGAGACCTTCTCAAGTGGTCAACCATCGCGCTAAGACATGCACACCATCGTGCAAGCGCGGACGTTTCCGATCACACAAACGGAAACGAATTACACCACACTTAAGACTAATCATGAAGTGCAAGTGTGGGTATTGAATGCATCCTAATGCCTAACATGTCATGGCATTATCATTGAACAAGATGCACTCAATTCAAACATGCATGAATAAAATTCATGACTTTGCATCCTAATGCCTAAACATGTCATGGCATTTCAATAAATTAGATGCAATTAAATAAACATGCATGAAGAGATATTCAACAATTATGAATGCACACATATGAAAACACACAACATATAAGAATAACATTTATGCATGAGTTGTGAGTGTGTGCAACTATCTCTTCAAGACAAGTAAGCACCTAGAATATTACCTTTGGTGCTTGTCAATAATGAGATCTTCAAAGGGCCTAATGCACTAACAACAACATCTAAACTACCCTTACAAAGAATCCCCACAAATGGTTTGATCACGAAATAAGCCAATTAACAACAACGGGAATCCTTACAATCTCCCCCTTTGGCTATTTCGTGACAAAACCATCACTCACATTGATTCCTCACAAAAAAAAAATAGAAACTACGGGATTACAATGATATTCTACATTACAAAGAGATAAGAGAATGCAACTTGAAGTCTTCAATCCTCTTGTAGAATAATCAACCCTGAAAAGAGTTTCTAACATTTCCAATACAAGAAAAGTGTGAGATTAATCATGTGAGAACAATACCAAGCATTTGCATTTTTAGAATTTATGCACAACATTACCAAATGTATGCAATGAATGATAAATGCAATGCTCCCCCTCAAAGGGTTACTCCCCCTCAATTTATGTTCTCCCCAAAATGCACAAAAGCTTCTATATTTTGCAACTCCCCTTACCATATCCTACTCCCCCTTTTTGTCATGATATAGGCAAAGGAGTAGTCCCCAACCGGGTCACTCATAGCAACGAGAGATAGAAGCATGCAAGATTTGCATATACATATAAGTCACATTATGCACTTCAATTAATTTGAGAGAAACAAGGAGATTTATTTGAGAATATATGTGAATCCAACATGCTTTGCATACAAGACATATAGCATTCAAGTCCAAAATACAATGGTATTTGGCAAAGCAAATGACAAAGGTTTCTAATTTGAATTCAAACCAATTTCACCAATGTCATGGGAAAAGCAAGGATATAGAGATTATTGATTTCAATTAAGAGTAACTATATCCAACTTTATAAGCGAAACATGGCATGAGCGACTTTGCACCCTATTTGATTTTTCCGGATAAGATATCCGTATGATAGTAACCATGTTCAACTAATAAAGAAAGAGAGACATTTGGAATGTAATTCCTTTGAACGGATACAAGATCCTTTATTCATTTTGAGTCTCATTAGCTTTCACACAAGTTTTGCATTTTTAAGAATATGCAATCATCAATTCATGCTTTTCATGTGAGCATGTTGTATGAATTTCATGCTCTTTCAATAAGCATTAGCATGTTATTTAAGAAACATCATGTCATGGAGATAACTATAGGTCATTCACATCATACTTCCTATGTAAATCTCCTAGTCCAAAAATGCATGTTTGAACATAAATATGACATGGATTGTAAACAAGCAAGGTTCACACTTATAGAATAGAAAACATATATACATATGTACAACCAAGCTTACTCAAGCAATCAAAAGAAGAGGCATAAGTTATTTCAAATTTTTTGCAAGTTACAAGAATGCAAAATAGCTCTCTTTGCTTGAGTTCCCCATATGGGGTCAATCATAGAACATCACTCCACAAGACATATCCCAATAGATCTACTAAGAGTTTTAAATCGAGTAGAATCTAAGGGTTTAGTAAATAGGTCCGCAAGTTGATCATTAGTACCTACATGTTCAAGTACTATGCATTTATTTTCAACAAGCTCTCTAATGAAGTGATGGCGGATGTCAATATGCTTAGTTCTAGAATGTTGCACCGGATTCTTGGAAATATTAATAGCACTCATGTTATCACAAAAGAGAGTGAGAGTACCTTGATTGAATCCGTAGTCTACTAGCATTTGCTTCATCCATATGAGTTGTGTGCATCCACTCCTTGCGGCTATGTACTCGGCCTCGGCCGTGGACAAGGAAATCGAGTTTTGCTTCTTGCAAAACCAAGACACCAAGTTGTTGCCTAGAAAGAAGCAACCGCCCGATGTGCTCTTCCTATCATCACAATTTCCTGCCCAATCCGCATCACTATATCCTACAAGACTAGGATTAGTGTCAAATGAGTACCAAATCCCATAATTAGAAGTCCCATTCACATAGCGAATGATCCTCTTTACTGAAGAGAGGTGGGACTCCTTAGGATCCGCTTGGTACCTAGCACACACACCCACACTAAAAGATATATCGGGCCTACTTGCGGTCAAATAAAGCAAGCTACCTATCATGCCACGATATAGAGTTTGTTCCACACTTTTACCACTAGCATCCTTGCTTAGCTTCAAAGTGGTACTCATGGGTGTATCACAATGTTTGGCATTCTCTAAACCAAACTTCTTCACTAGGTTCTTAGCATATTTGGCTTGGGTTATGAAAATCCCATTATCTAGTTGTCTAATTTGCAAACCTAGAAAGTAACTAAGCTCACCAACAAGACTCATCTCAAATTCAAGAGACATGACATCAACAAATTGTTGGACTTTGGTGTTGTTGGTGAAGCCAAAAACTATATCATCAACATATATTTGAGCTATGAAAAGCTCATCATTGTCTCTCTTGATGAATAGTGTCTTATCAACACTACCTCTTGTGTAGTTGTTGTCAACAAGAAATTGAGTGAGGCGCTCATACCAAGCCCTCGGTGCTTGTTTCAACCCATAAAGTGCCTTCTTGAGGCGATAAACATGATTGGGGTGGTGTGCATCCACAAACCCCTTAGGTTGTTCAACAAACACTTCCTCTTGCAAGAAGCCATTGAGGAAGGAACTCTTGACGTCCATTTGGTGCAATTTGAACTTGTGCACACAAGAGATGGACAAGAGAAGCCTAATGGACTCTAAGCGGGCAACGGGAGCAAAAGTCTCCTCAAAGTCGATACCCTCAATTTGAGAGTACCCTTGTGCTACAAGTCTAGCCTTGTTCCGCACTATGTTGCCATCCTCATCGGATTTGTTCCTAAATATCCATTTGGTGCCTATGACATTAGTGGTCTTAGGCCTAGGAACTAGAGTCCAAACCTCATTCCTTTCGAATTGGTTTAGCTCTTCTTGCATGGCAAGAACCCAAAATTCATCATTTAAGGCTTCTTCAACCTTTTTGGGTTCAATTTGAGAGGTGTAGCATGTATAGCTAATAAGATTAGCAAGTTGACGTCTAGTCCTAACACCCTCATTTACCTCTCCAATGATATCTTCTTTATCATGGAGTTTCCTAACCCATGGAGCTGGTTCTTTAGAGTCCAAGAGAGGAACTCTATCAATAGGTTGTGTGTCATTATTGTTGACATTAGATGTCCCAACATTAGGTGACACCACAACCTCCTCCAAAGGAGAACCATCACTAAAAATAACCTCCTCCTCATGATCATTTGACTTGAGCCTAGTATCATCAAATACAACATTGGATGATTCCATAACACTTAGAGTCTTTAAATTGAAAACTTTATAGGCTCTACTATTTAAGGCATAGCCAATAAAAATACCCTCATCACTCTTAGCATCGAATTTGCCAAGTTGATCACGGTCATTCAAAATGTAGCACTTGCTTCCAAAAGTGTGGAAGTAGCTAACATTTGGCCTCTTGCCTTTCCATAACTCATAGGAGGTGTTTCTAGTACCGGGCCTTAGGAACACTCTATTTCCTATATAGCAAGCCGTGTTGATGGCTTCGGCCCATAGGTTCCTAGGGACATTGTTGCTAAGCAACATCACACGGGCCATCTCTTGGAGGACCCTATTCTTCCTCTCAACAACTCCATTTTGTTGAGGTGTCCTAGGAGCAGAAAATTCACGGGAGATGCCTAAACCATTACAAAAGGTTTCAAAGGTGGCATTCTCAAATTCTCTCCCATGGTCACTTCTAATCTGTTTTATGCTTTTAATATTAGAGTTCATTTCATTTTGAATTTTATTACAAAGCATTTTAAACTTATCAAAAGTTTCGGATTTTTCTCTAAGAAAATATGTCCATGTGAACCTAGAGAAATCATCAACACAAACAAAAATGTATCTCTTTCCACCCAAACTTTCGGTTTGCATGGGACCCATAAGGTCCATGTGGAGAAGCTCAAGAGGCTCCTTGGTGGTGAGATACTTACCCTTTTTGTGCATGCTTTTGGTTTGCTTTCCTTGTTGGCAAGGTCCACAAATACCATTGGCTTTCTTCCCAAGCTTAGGGAGGCCACGCACACAATTGAACTTTCCAAGGGTCCGTAGATCCCTAAAGTTCATGTGGCCAAGTCTTTCATGCCACAACTCAATTTGCTCATCCATGGACACATGATTTGATACAATACTAGCTTCAAGACAATAGCAATTGTCGCTAGATCTCATGCCCTTCAACAAGGTTTGTCCATTGGGTTTAAGGATAGAGCAATAGTCTTTAGAAAACAAGACGGAATATCCTTCATCACTAAGATGTGAAATGCTTATTAAATTGGCTTTCAAGCCATCAACAAATAAAGCATTGGATAAGGAGGGTAATCCGGGAACAGAAATGGTTTCTTTCCCTACAACATTTCTTTTGGATCCATCACCAAAAGTGACATTTCCACCTTCCTCCATAACAAGAGTCTCGAAGAAACTCTTGTTTCCCGTCATGTGCCTAGAGCACCCACTATCTAAATACCAAAAATTAGAAGAATTTGCCTTCAAGGCTATTTGTGCAACATGGCAAACATTTTCATTCTTTCTAATCCACTTAGCAACAATTTTAGCTTTCTTAGTGGTCTTTGGTACATGTGCTCTACTATTTCTAGGATCATGCAAATCAATATTTTCATTCCTAGAAACATGCATCTTGGCTCTATTCTTTCTCTTTTCAATCATGCTTTGTTTTCTACACATTTTAATATATTGAAAGCAATTTGGTTTAATATGACCATCACAACCACAAAAGTGACAAATAGGGATGAAAAAAGGAATCATACCTCGTCTTTGTGCACGCATGGGAGCTCGTCCATGTCTTTGTGGATAAGTGGGTTCAATCCATCTTCGTTGTTGAACCGGTCTAGGTTGCTTCCAAGCTTGAGGTTGCATGATTGGTCTCTTTCCTTTGTGAGCCAATTTGGGAGGAGTGTTGGCTTGAGGAACCTTAGGAGGTTGAGTTTGAGATTTCCTTCTTGGCCCCATTTTCACTTGTGCATTAGAACATTGTCCTACTTCTAACTTCTTCCTAGGAGGTTGCACAAATGAAGTTTCTTCGTTCTTCAAGCTCTTGACAAACACTGTCTTGTTAGAGGTTGAGACTTTCTTGCCATCTTCATACCCAAGACCTCTCTTGTCACTTGGACTCTTTCCAACACCAAGTAAATGATCAAGCTTCTTGGTGCTAGAATCTATCCTAGCCAAGGACCCTTTAACTTCAACAAGTTCCCTCTTCAAGCCTTCTTCACTTCTCTTGGATAAGTCTAACTCTTCAGTTAACTTATCCTCTCTCCTCTTCAATCTTTCCACTTGTTCACTTAAGTGGTCATTGTGAGCCGAAAGTTCAAGGTTTTCTTCTCTCAACCTCTCAATCTTTCTTGTGCTTTTAAGTGCTAAATCATTGAACTCGGCATGGTATTTAGCAAGCACCTTTTGCTCCACAAAATTCTTTTTGGAACTAGAAGAGGAGTCACTTTCATCTTCACTAGAGTCAATTTCCTCTTGACTCATCTCCTCTTTTTCACTAGCACTTTTGCTCTTGTGAGAATAGGCAAAAGTTAGGAAGTTAGCCATGAGCTCTTCTTCACTTGAAGACTCATCTTCCTCATTGGAGTCATCACTACTCCCACTCCAAGTGGCGGCCATCACTTTACCCTTCTTCCTCTCATTGTGATTAGCACATTCGGGGGCAAAGTGACCAATCCCACCACATTCAAAGCATCGGACCCCTTTCCTTTTGGTCCTCTCTTGTCTAGGCTCAAACTTCTTGAAGGAACCTTTTTTCTTCAAATCTTGTCCTCTTGACCCAAATCCCTTCTTCTTCTTGAACCCCATAACCTTGTTAAACCTTTTCACAAATAAGGCAAGGTCTTCATCCGATTCATGCTTTGCCTCCTTTGCATCCTTAGATGCTTTCAAAGCTATTCCTTTAGACTTCTTAGGAGGAGTAGTGGTGGTAGGAGCCTTCCTAGACTCATATGCAAGGAGACGCCCAATTACCTCACTTGGCTTCATATCCATGTAGCCACTATTTTCTTCTATGGCCGTCACCTTTGATTCAAACCTATCGGGGAGAGATCTCATAATTTTTTGCTTGACTCTCCTATCCGAATACGGGTCTCCGAGTTGATGGCTTTGATTAACTATGTCCATCAATTTGATTTCGAAGTCATTGAAGCATTCATCCTCTCCCATCCTAAGTAACTCAAATTGAGTTTGGAGGACTTGAAGCTTGGACTCCTTCACCACCTCGGTTCCCTCATGTGCAACTTGAAGGATGTCCCATGCCACTTTTGCAATCTGAGTATTCTGAATGAGCTTGTATTGATTCTCATCCATTGCACACATAATGGCATGCATCGCCTTCCTATTCCACTTTGAAGCCTCAAACTCTTGCGCATTCCATTGCGCCTTAGGCTTCAAAACATCTTCTCCTCCACCCGCGGGAGTCATCATAGGGAGATCATATCCGTCTTCCACCGCCATCCATGCACGGTCATGAATTTGGCATATGTAGGATTCCATCTTCCCTTTCCATTGGGAATAGTTCAATCCGGTAAGAAGTGGAGGCCTTGTGCTAGAAGCTCCTTTGTGGCCACCACAATTTCCACCGTTTCCACTCATAGTGTTTATGAATGAATGAAATGAATGCAAATGTATGAATGATCAAAAATCACACAAAATGCAAAACACACCAAAATAAGCAAGGATCACCTATGTATGTCTAGGAACCCGCTCTGATACCAATTGAAACTAAATATAGCACGGTGTGTATAAACCTATCTAGAGGGGGGGTGAATAGATTTTACGCTTTTTACCCAATTTTTCGTGTTAGTCAAAATTACGAATTTACCCTTAAGATAATATAAACAAGCAAGTGTAATATGGTGCGGAAATTAAATCAACACTTGATTTTTACGTGGAAACCCTCACGGGAAAAACCACGGGCTATGTAAGTAAGCCACACTCGAACCTCGAATCCACTAAATGTGCAAACGATTACAACCTAATCCCGGAAGTAATCACACACCTACCTAATCCCGGTATGAGTGAACCTAGTCCAATTTGCTTGTGATCTAAGCAACCTAATCCCGATTGCTACACACAAGACTTACCTTCTCTAGAAGAGAATACAACCCTAAGTGAATATATGTTAATATCCAAAATGCAACATAGAGCAAGGGAAACCCTATATGCTTATCTAAGATGATTAATATGTAATTAAGAACAATCTTAGATATCAAAACTAAATGACATGTCAAATAGCATAGATAATCATAGATTATAAAAACCTAGATATCTATCAAAAACAACACTCAATCAATTCATCACAAATAATCTCTTTTCTTGTATTTAGCATATGATCTAAAACATACAAGTAATTTAAAAGAGATGGCTTGATAGTAAAAATATTACAATAAAATGAACTTAATAAAATCTTACCAAGCAAGTTGTGATGATGCAAACCCATACATGGATGCACTCTATATAGACATAGAAGATGCAATATGAAATTTGATGCAAAAGGGGTTTGATTTGAGTGGTTAAAGGTGAGTTCTTGATTTGATTTTCTCTCAAATCTCTCTCTCTCTCTCTCAAGAATATGGAGCCTCTCTCTCTAGGGTTTGATTTTGTGGCACACCCTCAAAATGATGAGAAAGATATGTATTTATAATGCCCAAATGAAACTACGTCGTTTTGGAAGAAATGGAAAAAGTATGGGCATTTTCGCGGTACTCGCGTCAGTGCAGCGACTCAACATTCGAGCGCTTCGAAACATGACCAAACGACATTGAAACCTTTGATATAATATATCGTTGGAAAGGTATGGATGTCTACTTTCTACTTGTTTTTAAGGAATGACATTTTGATGTCTGTAGAAAACGTTATGGTCAATTGAGTGACCAAAGGTCAGAAACGGACAACAACAGAGTTGCCCTGTTTTGGTTGTAACTTTGGAGATTTTAAAACCAATCCAAACGGTCATGAAATATTACGAATAATATACCGTTGGAAAGGTATGGGTGTCTAGTTTGTACAGAAATTTCAAAACTCATTTTGAAGCTTTGTGTAAAAAGTTATGGTCACAAGACCATGCAAAGGTCAGTTTTGAAAACACTTAAAACATTGAAATCCGATCTTTTAAAACTAGACACCTTACTCCAATCAACCAAACCAAAACTACCACTTATCCAAGAGAAGAATGAGACCTTCTCAAGTGGTCAACCATCGCACTAAGACATGCACACCATCGTGCAAGCGCGGACGTTTCCGATCACACAAACGGAAACGAATTACACCACACTTAAGACTAATCATGAAGTGCAAGTGTGGGTATTGAATGCATCCTTATGCCTAACATGTCATGGCATTATCATTGAACAAGATGCACTCAATTCAAACATGCATGAATAAAATTCATGACTTTGCATCCTAATGCCTAAACATGTCATGGCATTTCAATAAATTAGATGCAATTAAATAAACATGCATGAAGAGATATTCAACAATTATGAATGCACACATATGAAAACACACAACATATAAGAATAACATTTATGCATGAGTTGTGAATGTGTGCAACTATCTCTTCAAGACAAGTAAGCACCTAGAATATTACCTTTGGTGCTTGTCAATAATGAGATCTTCAAAGGGCCTAATGCACTAACAACGACATCTAAACTACCCTTACAAAGAATCCCCACAAATGGTTTGATCACGAAATAAGCCAATTAACAACAACGGGAATCCTTACAACAACTATTTATTTCAACTTGCTAAAAATTAATATAAATTAATAATATGAGGTTCTGGAATAGTATGAAATTAATTTCATTGTCAAAATTCATAGAAATGGACATGATTTGATCAAGGTACTTACTGAAATTAAGTTAAGGGATCCCTTATGAGAGAACCACTATATATTTATGCTTTTACTTTTGAATTTCCATACTACTTCTTAGCTGCATGCATATATAATTAGCATGTGCTACAAGCCTTTTAAACCGCTAGGCGATCCTTAGAGGAGGAATTATAGTCTTCTGAGGGTTTATAGCTACGATACCCACAAACGCAACTCTGCAAGATAAGCTGAGATGCAATCTATACATACCAAATAAAGACCACATGCATGCTGAAATCTCAAATTATGCAATATAAATCAATGCACCACACAATGCAAGTATGCCAATACTTAGGATGATTTCGGTTTACAAAACAACTATGCTCGAATGCCCAAGATAAAATTCCCATTGACTCTGATCCTCACAGGATTTCAGTCATATATTTTCACTCAGAACCTAAGCAATCACTCTCTATCAAACACATGCGATTTGGAAGTTATGTTCATGGGATTAAATATGTATCGCATATGAATATTTTCAATGAAAGCACATTTTCTAGAAGTGGATCTCATCAAGGAATCAAAATGCCATGAACGTGGAAAGAGCATGCATCGACTCATATTCCCAATATAGACTTTCTAAGAGATCATGGACTCTCCCTAATTTGTATTGGGGCCACGGGTGATTTGTGGTGGTGTATGTGATGGAGGATATGGTAGGAGTGGGACGGATAAAGTTACTAACCATGTCAAGATGTTTACACATTACAACACTTTGGTTAGCTCTACTACACATGAAGAACATAATTTGAGCGTCTAGGCTATAAACTTTACATTGAACATTTGTGTTACATTTGTACTCTTATTTGTTAGTAACTTTACATTTGAAGAACTTGAACGCTTACGTGTTTATAATTCATGCTTATTCTCTCTCTTTGTTTTTTGTTTGTGCAAGCCTTTTCCTAGCACAATTTACATATACTTGCCTAAGTACATGATTTACACAATTTAGAGTTACATCACTTCTCTAAAGCTATACACCTTAACATGATCAATAACTAGGGAATGGTTAAGTGTTTGGGTTATGGATGATGTGGAAGGTTTAGTGTTTGGCCTCAATTTTTACAATAAAAGTGCACATATAGGGGCATGTGAGTGTTTAGGCTATTATAGTAGTTACGCACACACTCAAGCCCAATCATTTCTAAACGTCCATCTAACAAGGGAATGCAAATCTCAACAAACAGTCCATAAGATGAAAGTTCTATGGCAATCAATGAAACAAATTGATGTACAGTGAGATCAATATTAAGAGCAAAATCGAAGAGTGTTTAAAGAGTAGAAACAAAATATACCCTTAGATTTTCGCTATTGAGGCTAGTGTCACTCACGAGTAGTCTCCACTATTTTCCCAGGCTAAATAAGCAAAGAGGTCTTATCCACCTCAATATCAAAAGATTGGCACTGTACAAGCACATTTATAGCGATGCACAGAGCTAAAATGATACATGACATGTCTTTACCAACACGCAAAGGAAAGCAACTCAACAAAAAGGAACTCTAATTCCAATTATTATTTTTTTTAAATTGACTGATTTTTGCAGAGATTTGAAAATTTTCTAACAAAAACACAAACATACTATAAGGATTCCCGTAGTTTTTAATTGGCTTATTTCGTGATCAAACCATATGTGGGGATCATGTAAGGGTAGCTTAGGAATGTGTTCAAGCTCAAGGCCCTTGCAAGTGTTAAGCACTTCAAAGGTAATACTCTAAGTGCTTACTTGTCTTGAAGAGATAGTTGCACACACTCACAACTCATGCATATGTTTAATCCTTGTATGTTGTGTGTCTTATTTGTGTGCCTTAATGCTCATTAACATCTCTTCTTGCATGTTAATTTGATTGCATCTTGCATATCCAATTGTCTTGTCATGCTTAGACTTAGGATTGCATTTTTGCACTGGGCGCTCCCAAAAGCGCTCTACAAAAGCGCTATATGAACAACCCCCGTTGGGCACTGTACAGACCTGATCGATTTAATTCGGTCGCTGTACGAGCGCTGTAGAGGCGCTTTACAAAGCGCTCTACGTAGAGCGCCCCTCTGTTTTCTCGCGAGAACAGAGTAGGGGCGCTGTACAGGCGCTGTACAGAAGCGCCCTACGTACAGCGCCCATGGCAAAATTGTGGTGTCACTTATCAAAACGACCACACTTCATCTTGACACCCTATATATATGCCACTTTGACTTTAGGTCAATTACAAGAGTTCATATTCAGATTTCATACTTAGGATATTTTTCAAAGAGAAGAAAAATTTCAAGAACTCATTTTTAATTACTCAAACACTTTTTCATGATCATCAATCATAATCTAGCATCATCTTAGATCATCTAGATGTCTTTTTGCATGGATTCTTCATCATACTTTGCTTGGTAAGCTTTTCACTAATATCTTACATATTTTGTGTTTCTCTTAACAAGCAATCTCATTTAATTACTTGTATGTTATTTTATATACTTTGAATACAAGTTTGAGATTAGTATGATGTATGTTTGAGAAGTTGTATTGTGATAGCTAATTAGGTTTTGTGCTTAATCTTGATTAGCTAAGCTATTTGACATGTCATCTAGCCATTTATATCTAGGATTGTTTTAATTGCAAAATCATTATCCTAGATAAGCATATAGAGTAACCTAGCTCTAATTTGCATTTTGAATATTCATACATATTCACTTAGGTTGTTTCTCTTCATTGAGAAGTAAGTCTTGGGGCTAAGAGTGCTTAAGCCTCAAGCAAATTGGAATAGGGTTGCTAATAAAGGCCCGCTGGGTAGAAGTGAGGGGTTACAGACCGGAGTGTTAGACGAGGTCTACATAGGTTGTAAACTTCATTTCAATTAGTGATTTCGAGTTCCGAGTGTGGCGCACTATACAGCCCGTGGTTTTTTCCCAGTGGTTGGGTTTCCACGTAAATATCTTATGTTATTTAAATTCCGCACATATTACACTTGATATATTATTTTGACTAGTTAGGGGCATTTTCGTAAAATTGACTTGCTTGCGAAAATTGGGTAAAAAGCGTAAAATCTATTCACCCCCCTCTAGATTAATATATTGAACACACATTGAGAACTTTCAATTGGTATTAGAGCGGGTTCCTAGACATACATAGGTGATCCTAGCTCATTTTTGGTGTGTTTTGCATTTGTGTGATTCTTTGATCATTCATACATTTTGCATTCATTTCATCCATTCATTATACACTATGAGTGGAATCGGTGGTTCAAATGAGGGTGCTTCGAGCGTAAGGCCACCCCTCCTCACCGGCATAAATTACTCCCAATGGAAATGGAAGATGGAGGCATATGTGTGTCAAATCCATGATAGGGCATGGATGGCCATTGAAGATGGATATTCGCCTCCTATGATGACTCCCACGGGTGGAGGAGAAGAAGTGCTCAAGCCTAAGGCACAGTGGACACAACCCGAGTTTGAGTTGTCCAAGTGGAATCAAAAGGCGTGGCACGCCCTTATATGTGCAGTGGATGAAAATCAGTACAAACTGATTCAGAACACTAAGATAGCTAAGGAGGCTTGGGACATCTTAGAGGTTGCACACGAGGGAACCTAAGTAGTGAAGGACTCCAAACTTCAAGTCCTCCAAACTCAATTTGAGACACTTAGGATGGAGGAGAATAAGTGCTTCAACGACTTCGAGATTAGGTTGATGGACATTGTCAACCAAAGTCATCAACTTGGTGACCCTTACTCGGATAGAAGGATCAAGCAAAAGATAATAAGATCGCTTCCCGAGAGGTTTGAGTCTAAGGTGACAGCTTTAGAAGAAAACAGTGATTTTAAGGACATGAAGCTGAGCGAGGTAATAGGTAGACTTCTCACCTACG
The DNA here is from genome assembly GCA_030490815.1 of Acer saccharum. Classification (NCBI taxonomy): domain Eukaryota; kingdom Viridiplantae; phylum Streptophyta; class Magnoliopsida; order Sapindales; family Sapindaceae; genus Acer; species Acer saccharum. The sequence continues at coordinate 49,799,831 of CM059869.1, read as the reverse complement.
AGTCTAGGAAAGGTCCTAGCTTCACTCCTTCAAAGAAGCAAAAAGGAATTGCTTTGAGTGCTTCTAAGGTAGGGAAGGAGGAGAAAGGTGACTTGGACGAAGACATGATTTTGATGCTTCAAAGATTCAAGAAATTTGTCAAGTTCGAGAAGCGTGGCTTTGGATCCAAAGGCCAAGACTTGAAGAAAAAGGCTCCCTTCAAGAAGCATGAGCCTAGGCAAGAGAAAGGGGTCCAATGCTATGAGTGTGGCGGCATAGGTCATATCTCACTCAATTGTGGGAATTTGAAGAACAAGAAAGAAAAAATGATGGTCGCCACTTGGAGTGAAAGTGATGACTCCGGAGAGGGAGATAAGTCATCAAGTGATGATGAGCTTATCAATAACTTCAGGGCATTGGGTGCCACTAATGAAGAAAATGAAGTTGTTGGTAAGAATTCCGTTGCTAGTGATCCTATAGAAGAAAAAGTTGAAGAAGTAGCTCTAGAGGAGATAGTTGTTGCTTCACATTGGAATATGGCACTTATTGACTCAAGAGATCAAGGTGAAGGTCTTGATGAGGATATTGGATCCATAGGAGAGGAGGAGAGTCTAGAAGATGACACTAGTGGAGATGACTCCTTATCTAACTCTACAAATGGAAATGTAGAGAATATGGATGTGCATGACTTTATAGTCAATGTTGAAAGCTCCATGAAGAAGAAAGATAGATTTCTAAGGATTTTAGAGGAAGAAAATCTAGAGCTTTCAACATACAATGACCTCTTAAGGAAGCAAGTGGAGAAGATGGATCTTAAGAACAACTTTGAAAGTTTTGAAAGCTCTAAGTTAAAGAATGAAAAAGAGATTCAAAGGTTAAAGGAAGAACTACTTAGGCTCTCAACACAAGTTGACCACTTGAATGATGAAGTGGTAAGATCCATGGTGGAAGAAGACAAGCTAAAAGATGAGCTAGCTTTGTCTAAGAGGAATGAAGAGGGTTTGAAGAGAGAGCTTGTTGAAGCCAAAGAGTCATTGACTAGAATGACCACAAGCACCAAGAAGCTTGACAACATACTTGGTATGGGAAAAAGCCCTTGTGACAAAAGAGGTCTTGGATTCGAAGTGAGCAAGGATTGCTCTATTCCTAAGAAGACCGTCTTTGTGAAGAGTTTGGGTAAGATAGAAGCGTCACCGGTGCAAACTCCTAGGAAGAAGTTAGAACTAGGACAATGTTCGAAAAATGCACAAGTGAAGGTGGTGAAAACAAGACAACCTCAAGCTCAACGGATTAGAGCCTCTCGAGTCAACTCTCCTCAACAAATGACTCACTATGTGAAGAGGCAAAACATGCTACCTCATCCAAGGAGGCAGCCCATTCCGGTTCAACCACATAGAAGACATCAAATGCATGATGAGTCTCTAATGACTTCACACAGATATGGTATGAATTCTTACTTTGTACCAACTTGTCATTATTATGGTGTCTATGGGCATATTAGGCCTAAGTGCTTTAAGTACATTAAGCATTGTTGGATTAATAGCATGATAGAGAAAAAGAGGCTAAAAAGAGCCCATTTGCATGAGCCTAGGAAATCTTTTGTCAATAATCCTAGGTTAGTGAATGACATGCAACCATTAACCACTAAGAAGAAGAAAAATGTCATATCTATGTGGATAAGAAAAAATGAACCCGCTTGCTATGAGACTAACAAGTCTCAAATAGGTTCATCCAAGTCAAATGGACTTGGGAGGTCTATAAGACCTCATGACCTTCATTGATGAAGGTTGATGATGACCCCATATGGGGAACTCAAGCAAAGAGAGCTATTGCATACTTGTTGCATGTAAATATTTGAAAAATCTTATGCTTCTTTGTTGATTGTTTGAGTAAGCTTGGTTGCACATATGTATATATGTTTTCAATTCAATAAGTGTGAACCTTGCTTGTTTACAATCCATGTCATATTTATGTTCAAACATGCATTTTTGGACTAGGAGATTTACTTAGGAAATATGATTTGAATGACCTATAGTTATCTCCATGACATGATGATTCTTTTATAACATGCTAATGTCTTATGAAAAGCATGAAATTTATATACATGCTCAAATGAAAAAGCATGAATTGATAATTGTGTTCTTAAATGCAAAAACTTGTGTGAAAAAGCTTATGAGACTCAAATGAAAAAGGATCTTGTATCCATTCAAGGATTTTACAATCCAAATGTCTCTCTTTCTTTATTGGTTGAACATGTCTACTATCATACGGGTTTCATTCCCGGAAAAATCAAATAGAGTGCAAAGTTGCTCATGACATGTTTGACCTATAAAGTTGGATATAGTTGCTCATAAATTAAAATCAATGAAAACTCTATATCCTTGCTTTTCTCATGACAATGGTGAAATTGGTTTGAATTCTTATTAGAAACCTTTGTCATTTGCTTTGCCAAATACCATTGTATTTTGGACTTGAATGCTACATGTCTTGTATGCAAAGCATTTTTGATTCACACATTTTATCAAAATAAATCTCCTTATTTCTCTCCATTTGATAGAGTTGCATAAAGTGCATTTAATGATTATGCAAATGACTTGAATGCTATCATCTCTCTTTGCTAAGTGACCCGGTTGGGGACTACTCATTTGCCTATATCATGACAAAAAGGGGGAGTAGAATGGTGGTAAGGGGAGTTGCAAATTGTGGTAGCAATTGTGCATGTTGGGGAGACAATACATTAAGGGGGAGTAACCCTTTGAGGGGGAGCATTGCATTCATAAAAAATTGCATGATGTTGTTTGTTGTACTTAAATTTCTTAGAATGCAAATGCTTGTTTTTATTCTCACTTGATTCATCTCACTTTTTACTTGAATTGGAAAGTATAGAAACTTTGCTTTCAGAGATTGATTGATCTACTTGAGATTGAAGACTTCAAGATTATTTTTATATATCTCTTTGTAAAGTAGAAAATCATAGTAGACCCATAGTTTCTATTTTGTTATGAGGAATCAATGTGAGTGGTGGTTTTGTCACGAAATAGCCAAAGGGGGAGATTGTAAGGATTCCTGTAGTTTTTAATTGGCTTATTTCGTGATCAAACCATATGTGGGGATCATGTAAGGGTAGCTTAGGAATGTGTTCAAGCTCAAGGCCCTTGCAAGTGTTAAGCACTTCAAAGGTAATACTCTAAGTGCTTACTTGTCTTGAAGAGATAGTTGCACACACTCACAACTCATGCATATGTTTAATCCTTGTATGTTGTGTGTCTTATTTGTGTGCCTTAATGCTCATTAACATCTCTTCTTGCATGTTAGTTTGATTGCATCTTGCATATCCAATTGCCTTGTCATGCTTAGACTTAGGATTGCATTTTTGCACTGGGCACTCCCAAAAGCGCTCTACAAAAGCGCTATACGAACAGCCCCCGTTGGGCGCTGTATAGACCTGATCGATTTAATTCGGTCGCTGTACGAGCGCTGTAGAGGCGCTCTACAAAGCGCTCTACGTAGAGCGCCCCTCTGTTTTCTCGCGAGAACAGAGCAGGGGCGCTATACAGGCGCTGTACAGAAGCGCCCTACGTACAGCGCCCATGGCAAAATTGTGGTGTCACTTATCAAAACGACCACACTTCATCTTGACACCCTATATATATGCCACTTTGACTTTAGGTCAATTACAAGAGTTCATATTCAGATTTCATATTTAGGATATTTTTCAAAAAGAAGAAAAATTCCAAGAACTCATTTTTAATTACTCAAACACTTTTTCATGATCATCAATCATCATCTAGCATCATCTTAGATCATCTAGATGTCTTCTTGCATGGATTCTTCATCATACTTTGCTTGGTAAGCTTTTCACTAATATCTTACATATTTTGTGTTTCTCTTAACAAGCAATCTCATTTAATTACTTGTATGTTATTTTATATACTTTGAATACAAGTTTGAGATTAGTATGATGTATGTTTGAGAAGTTGTATTGTGATAGCTAATTAGGTTTTGTGCTTAATCTTGATTATCTAAACTATTTGACATGTCATCTAGCGATTTATATCTAGGATTGTTTTAATTGCAAAATCATTATCCTAGATAAGCATATAGAGTAACCTAGCTCTAATTTGCATTTTGAATATTCATACATATTCACTTAGGTTGTTTCTCTTCATTGAGAAGTAAGTCTTGGGGCTAAGAGTGCTTAGGCCTCAAGCAAATTGGAATAGGGTTGCTAATAAAGGCCCACTGGGTAAAAGTGAGGGGTTACAGACCGGAGTGTTAGACGAGGTCTACATAGGTTGTAAACTTCATTTCAATTAGTGATTTCGAGTTCCGAGTGTGGCGCACTATACAGCCCGTGGTTTTTTCCCAATGGTTGGGTTTCCACGTATATATCTTGTGTTATTTAAATTCCGCACATATTACACTTGATATATTATTTTGACTAGTTAGGGGCATTTTCGTAAAATTGACTTGCTTGCGAAAATTGGGTAAAAAGCGTAAAATCTATTCACCCCCCCCCTCTAGATTAATATATTGAACACACATTGAGAACTTTGACATACATAAACAAAAGTGTCAACACCCTTAAACCTAAACTCAACATTGTCCTCAATGTTGCACAACATAACCATCTCTGCACATATACATGGACAATGCAAGTAAGAATTGAGAGACAATGATAAAACACAAAAAACTAACAACAAATAAAACAACCTAAGATCTAAGCACAACACAGATCCACTCTTAGATCTAAATAAATAAATAAAATCACGACACTATGAGCAAAGCATTTTACCCTTGAAGCGCTAGCCCTCGTGAGTGGTTATTGAACCAACCAAGCATTCGTGACGCTCTCTTGAGTTGTACGGTCCATCCAACTTGAAAATTTTCATTTTCCAGCACAAGACAACACAAACAAGATCAAATGCATATGATTTAAACAAAAATAAGAAAAATAACACAAACAAACTCAAAACTTACACCCTTAAACCCAACCTAAACATTACTTGTGCAGACAATGTAAGACATGAGTAAAAGAGATGTTTATTTTCAACATAACAAAACACACAAACTACTTCGTAAAGCAATAAATCTAAGATATTTACAAAATCTAAGCTAAAACTAGTAACAATTAACGAATAAGCCACCTCTATGGTAGCGGCGCCAAAAATTGACCACTCTAGAATGGGCGCTCGCAATAGTACGAGGCCATTGGAGTAGTACAATGATAAGTAAAGTTCGTTTCCACGAGGAGGTGTAATCCGTCAACTATTCCTAGTTTTTTTGAACAGCAAGCTTTATTAAAAGACCACGAAGGGGCCAAACATCAACAAAACAATAGAACAACAACCAAGGCCACCAGCTAAAACAACAAGCAAACACACCAAAACACAACCAAGCAACCGCATCAGCTGACAAAAGAGATAGGAAGCTAGAAGAAACAGGGCAAAGGAACAGCTCAACGAGAGAGAAAAGCACAACAGAAGAAAAACAAAACAAAACACCAAGTCACTGGAACTCCCAAACAAGAATATCTCCTCTCTGGCAAGCCCTGTTTTTAGCAAGAGAATCAGTGAAGGAATTCGAAGATCTTGGGTTGAAAACAATCTGGGCATTCCTTAACAAACCTAAATGGCAACAGATATTAGAGATGAGATGCAAGTGCTTCAAACTACCAAAACCATCGGAGTTTATCCAGGACACAGCAGTATTGGAGTCACTGACAAAGTCCATCTCCTTGCCATAAAGAGCACTAGAACTAGAACACAGGGAAACAACTCTATAAATTGTAAGGATTTTAGCTGTTATCGAATCTTGAATCCCTGCAAACTCCGAGAACTAACCCAAAATCTTACCAGAGTTGTCTCTCAAGACGCCACCAATCCCCGCAGCTCCCAGATTTCCTTTAGACGAACCGTCAACATTGAATTTTAAAACATTTCCAAGAGGAGGTGTCCAGACACAGCCCTTCCTTCTATTGTCTTGCTTCAATTCAATGCAGTTGTCCTGAAGGTTGAGAAGAATGATGGTAATGGGGAGTTTAGAACCTTTACCGTGAAATTTAAACCACCAAGCAATTCTGAATTTCACAAGGTCAAAGACCTGATCCATCATGTTTCCCACGTTGTTAAACACCTTCTGATTCCTCGTCTCCCAGACTGTCCACATCAGAGCCATAAAAAGAGTGTTCCAAGCGTAACCAAACTTCAACTCTAGATAAAGGCCAAGCCAACCCAAAAACCAGTCCATCAAAGACTCACTAGAGCAAGACTCCACACCCCACCAACTCATACAAATAGACCACAACTTCCACGTCTAAGGGCAATGAAGGAAAATATGGGCTATGGTCTCAGGATCCTTGTTACAGAAAGAGCAAGTAGGAGACACTAGAGTGACAAAACCAAAATTCTGCAGAACATGGCCAACCATGACTCTTCCCCTCAAGGCTTGCCAAATGAAAATTTCAATTTTGGGAGGACTAATCCCTTGCTAAACAGCCATGAGATTTTGAGAGAAGTCGTCAGCTTGGGTTTCAAGACACAACCGGAAAGAACTCACCAAAAACTTACCATCAAGACGATGCACCCAAGCCAAAGAATCAGGAGTCGACCTCCTCACAGAGATTTTGCCAAGGAGGGTAGAGAAAATGTTCCACTGACTCTTCTCCCAATCGAAAAGAGGCCTGCGTAAATCAACCACCCACCTCCAATGATTATCTTGCCAATGCCCAAAGTCTTGAACCACCCCACTCTTCTTAATAGCTAATGCGAAAACACAAGGGCACGTAAACTTGAGCTGCACCATATCCCCACCTGGTAACTCCCAAAACTCAGCCCTTCTACCATTCCCAACCACAACCTTGAAACCTTCACAGACAGCTTTAGACACTATATTATTTCCATCAAAAAGGCTAGCAATGGCTTTAACAAAAACAGAGGCCTCCTGGTAGCTCTTCCAATTCCAGCCCAAACTAGTGCTAGAGATCCTGCAGCGAGCACACATAACTCTTCTCCAAAGCGCCCTCTTTTTAATGCCAAAACGTCAAATCCACTTGGCTAAAAGACTCCTATTTTTATCCACCATTCTACCAATACCGAGCCCCCCATTTTTCTTGCTTTTGCACACAGAAGCCCAATCAACAGCATGGATCTTTCTTTTTACAATGCCATCCCCCCAAAAGAAAGACCTTTGGAGTTTTTCAATGGAATTGGCTACTCCAATAGGAACTTTGAAGTCAGAAAAAAAGTACAAAGGCATGCTTGATAGAACTAATTTGATAAGGACAAGTCTCCCTCCTTTACTAAGAAATCTACGTTTCCATGGCGCTAACCGTTTCTCCACACGATTCAATAACGGATCCCAAAAATTCTTCAACCTTGACCTTGCACCAAGAGGCAGCCCGAGATAGGTGATTGGCAAGGTAGCTCTCTTACCTTTGAAGGCTGCAGCCCACCAGTATTCCCTGTCACCAAATTTGCCCACCCTAACCACGCAAGACTTGTGGAAATTTATCCTCAAACCAGCTGCAAGCTCAAAACAGCGAAGGATTCTTCTTGCATTGCACAAGTACTCAAGATTAGGCTGAAGAAACAACATTGTGTCGTTGGCAAATTGCAAGTGAGACACGTTGACATCATTGGCTCCAAAACTAACTCCTTTGATCAAGCCCAAATGCAAGCTTTCCTAAGTAAGCTACTCAACCCTTCAGAGACATTATTAAAAAGAAACGGAGAGAGGGGATCACCCTGGCGTAAACCTCTTTCCATCCCAAACTGAGTAGTAGGACTCCCGTTTACTAACACCGAAAACATCGGCGTAGAAATACAACCCTTCATCCAGCTCCTCCATCTTTCACCAAATCCCATATTCATCATCATGGAATCAAGAAAGCCATGATCAACGCTGTCATAGGCTTTCTCGAAATCCAGCTTGACCAAAACACCTCTTGAATTGTCAGACTTCCACATGTGAATAATCTCCTCCGCAATGACGAAGCGGTCCAAGATCTGACGGTTCTTGACAAACGCCATTTGCGAATCGCTAATAATATTGTCCATAACCGACTTAATGTGATTTGCCAAAACCTTGGCAAGCACCTTGTACATGGATCCCACCAAACTGATCGGTCTGAAGTCTTTCATCGACTCGGGTTTACCGCACTTAGGAATGAGGGCAATAAAGGTTGAATTCAGGTCTTTGACTAGAGAACCGTCTGCATGAAAACCATGGATGAAATTCATGAAGTCCTCCTTCATCATGCCCCAATTAGCTTTAACAAACTTCAGGTTTAGCCCATCTGGACCCGGAGCCTTGCTCCCATTACAACTCTCGACGGCAGCCCATACCTCATCATCAGAAAACGGTCTTTCTAAGTTAACCTTATCAAAAGCCGGCAGGATTTTGAGCTCTAAACCAGAGATGCTTGGTCTATCACAAGGAACATTTTGAAACTGATTTTTGAAGAAGCTGCGAACATCTTCTTTAACCATTTTCGGGTCTGTGGTACGCATACCATCAATGACAACCTCCCCTACATAATTGCTTCTCCTTCTACCATTGGCTAAAAAGTGGAAGAATTTAGAATTCCTATCTCCCTCCTTTAGCCATTTCACCCTTGATTTCTAACGCCACATTTGCTCATCTTTTTTAATGCCTTTCCAGATATCAGTCAAGATGTCAATCCTATCAGCCCTCATACGTTCAGACCACCCTTCATGAACCGCTTTTAACTCTAAAACCTCTAATCTTTTTTCCTGATCAGAAATAGAAGAATGAGCTTTCTTACTGGAAACTCCTCTCTTTATAATACCTTTCACAAACTTGATCTTGGCTGCTAAAACAAAACCAGAAGAGCTCGACACCCTATAATTTTTCCATCCCTCTGAAGCAGAATTCATCAATTCAGAGTCCTCTAACCAACTGTCATAGAAACGAAAGGGGCAGGTGCCCCAATCTTCTTTAGGTTCACCTAACGAAATCATGCTATGGTCTGAAACATTCCTGGAAAAACCTCTGAAATTCCCTTAAGCAATATAGTGTAAAATATACCTAGAGGGGGGGTGAATAGGTATTTACTCAAATTCTTCCAATCTTAAAAATGATGCGGAATATAACAAAGAAAATGCACACTTGATTAGATTTAGCAAATGAATTGATTTCACTAATACAAGAGATAATCAATTTACAAGATATGCAATCAATGTAAGATATGGAAGATAGAGAAAAGTAAAAACAAAAATGAACACAACTATTTTTTACGTGGTAAAACCTCAAAGAGGAAACATCTACGGGTTGATACCACAACCACCGGCAAAGCAATCCACTATGTGAAAAAGGACTTACACACTCAAGCTATCACTCATGATATCCGCTCAAGCTATCAACTCCTAATCTACCCTCGGGCTAGTGAATCACCAAGCCTACTTCCTATCCGAGATGTATCCTACACCTCTAGAAAGCAACTTCCTATCCAAGACGCTCACATCTCTAGGAAGATTTCTTGCTTGCCTATCCGGATCCTCCCGACCCTAGACAAGTATTCCTTGCTTGATTATCCGAGTCCTCCCGACTCTATTCAAGACTCCATTGCTCTATCCACAAAGCTTCACTCACTTTGCTAGAGACTTCAACCTATGCAAGGCTATGATCTAAGTGATGCAAGTGATGCAAACACAATCAAATTAAGCTAGATGATCAATCAAGCAAAATGTACATGTTCAATGATAGTCTAGAATATGATTTCAACACACAATCACAAAAGTTATCTAGAAATCAAGACATGCAAATCAATAAGAACAAAGGTATCAATATTCAATTTAACACACTAACAACCTAGTTCTTAGATCATGAAATAAAACATAGAAAATAACATGAAGCACATCACTCATATATTTTCTAGAATCAATTTCATGATAGTTCAAGTTTAGCACATAAATGTTCAAGACTAATCACAAAGCTAAAACTCAATTAACAAATGATCAAATAACCCTAGCATGTGATCTAACATACTTCTTAACAAATTTCATCAATCAAATGGAAAGAATCAATAGATGATCAAAGATGAAATTGAAAAAGAAATAAGTTGAAACATACAACTGACCACGGACTGGAAATGGACCAGCTGAGAAAAATGCCGAAGTCAACTGCCTCTGGAAATGCTTAGGGTTTATAGCTCTCTTTAAGACCAACAATTTTGGTTTTTGAATCGATTGATTTCGAGTTCGTATGAGAGAGATATGATCAAAACAAGTAAACAAAAATTGTAGAAAACTGATGCGAGAAAATCAAGTGTTCTTCAAAAAATTGCACAAGTGTGGAGGGAAGGAGGTTAGCTTAAAAGGAGGGAAAAGGAGAGATTTTCCGAGCGAATCATGTGCTGCCACATCACCACCCTGTGGGGGGCGCGTGGGGCCCACGGGAGCAGAAGGCTCCCTTGCCCATGGTGCCCACGGCCTCCCACACGGGCTGGCCAAGTGGCCACACGTGATTTGCACTTCTCTCGCGCACTCCCTCGGTTCGTCTGCCCATATCTTGAGCATCCGACCTCCGATTTCGAATCTGTTTTCGGATTACGAACCATGACTCCCTCACGCACGACTACAACTACTCAACTTTGAAAAATGGTTGAGAAATCATCTCGGAATCCGATGATGAAGTCAACACAACAAATGAGAACGAAAAGTAGCATAGTCAACTTGTTTGGACTCGAAACCTTATGAATGAGTAACCGAAACGACCGGAACTTAATAAGGCATTAAATAAGAACATGTTCAAGTCCTAAACACAAAATACGAAAACAAATAAACACATATTCACACAAACATGCCATATCAAAGAGATAGTCACAAAGCATGCAATTTCACAATGTTTGTCAATACAAGATCAATGCATGAGCATGCTATGAAGTGTGTGAATGTGTTATACCAAATGTTTGAACCACGATGCAGGGACACACATGTATGAATTGTGTGTGTGTGCGCTAACGCCTTGCAAGAGGATGGAAGTCAAGATTTACCTTTGACGATTTTCACCTCTTGAAGACGACTTTTGTACTAGACGTTGCTCTTCACTCTTTAAGCTTCCTTTCTTCAAATAATGTCCTAAGCAACAACTAATACAATCATAGAGTGTTTTGCAATGGAATTAAGCCAATACAAATCATAAACCTTACAATCTCCCCCTTTGGCTATTCCATTGGCAAAACCTCAACCTCACCATACAATGTTTCACTCAAATAAACTCAAGATGATAGCATACTCTGAATCTCACATTACAAAGAAATTCCTAGACTAAAAAGTCTTCAAGTCTTCAAGAATTCCTCTTTTGGTGTTCAAAGTATCTATGAGAGAAAATAACAACCAAATAAGAGATCTTCTCTAAAGAAGAATGGTGAGATATATTCACAAAAACAAATAACAAGACTTCCCTTATCTCATACAAAAATGCATTATCTCAAGTGTATGAATGTTTTCACATTAAAGCTCTCCCTAAGATCCTTAACCCAATTAGGCAAGAATTCTTTTCTCCCCCTCAAGACAAAAATTCTCTTCTCCCCCTTAAGACAAAGTCTCCATAAAAGCACAAAGAGGTACAAGACTCACACAATTGGAACATTTTTCCACACATGGTGTGAGGTGTACAATTTTCTCCCATATATCAAACATGGATTCCTCCATATCAAACATGGTGAGGTATACATTTTCTCCCCCTTTTTGTCAAGGAATAGACAAAGGACACAAGAGATAAAGAATGAGATATTAAGCAAACAAATCGTATAGAAAGCTAAGTTGAATAAACTAAAGCTCCCCCTTAACATATGCTCCACATATTATCACCAAGTAGATTTGTTCACAAGGGACATCACACAAACACACAATCAAGCAATAAAAGAAAATATTTCATAACTTGTCAAAGTCCAAGAGAGAATCATAGATTTTCATTAATCTCTCAAAAATATTCTCACATTGCTAATGAATCAAGCACATAAGCAAAATGTGTGTGTGAATGCTTCTCAAATATATAGTAGGAGTAATTGTGATATCAACATGCAAACTCTATCCACACCTATCCATCTAAAGCCTTTCCAAAAATAGGTCAAACCGATATTCATCCGGATTTTTGTTTTTAAAATGAATAGATATCAACATATGAGCGTGTGTGTGTGCATGTGGCTCGTTTTCCCGTTTCTATTTGTCAACCCGAGCTTTTTCACAATTCTCAACTATACACCATTAAGCCTTTTATTTTTCATTTCCTTTAGGCTTAGAATCAAAGATTTTTTTTTTTAATGATTCTTTTCAACACTTCTTTGATTTTTTTTTTAACATAAACATATACACCTCATGGTGGCTTTCACTCATCACAATGGCGTAGCCCTTTCCTACATTGGGTGGCTTCACAACCAAGGTGTGTAGCCCTTTCCATGAGGGTGCTCGTTGATTACTATGTAGTGCCGAAGCAAAATGGATACATATCATAGGTCATCTATCATGTACTTAACAATAAACTTCTAGATGCATCCATTATCTACACATATTCAACCACATATACTCAAAACTAAAACATATAAGAGAAGCATTAGTGCACTTTTCAAAAATATGATTTTTGCTTTTAAAATGAATAGATATCAACATATGAGCGTGTGTGTGCATGTGGCTCGTTTTCCCGTTTCTATTTGTCAACCCAAGCTTTTTCACAATTCTCAACTATACACCATTAAGCCTTTTATTTTTCATTTCTTTTAGGCTTATAATCAAAGATTTTTTTTTTAATGATTCTTTTCAACACTTCTTTGATTTTTTTTTTAACATAAACATATACACCTCATGGTGGCTTTCACTCATCACAATGGCGTAGCCCTTTCCTACATTGGGTGGCTTCACAACCAAGGTGTGTAGCCCTTTCCATGAGGGTGCTCGTTGATTACTATGTAGTGCCGAAGCAAAATGGATACATATCATAGGTCATCTATCATGTACTTAACAATAAACTTCTAGATGCATCCATTATCTACACATATTCAACCACATATACTCAAAACTAAAACATATAAGAGAAGCATTAGTGCACTTTTCAAAAATATGATTTTCAAGCTCAAGTGCATGATCTAGAAACAATAAAAGATACTTGTTTAAGATCATTACTTCTCAAGTGAGTAGCTCTCAAAGATATTAATATTCAAATAAAGTTTTGTTCATCAAGCCACTCACAATCACACATAGACAATAATCAACACAAATCATGTCAATGGATCTTAGAAGAGTTTTAAACCTCTTTTTGTCCAAGGACTTAGTAAACAAATCCGCAAGTTGATTTTTAGTAGGCATATGCTCTAGAGAAACAATAGAATGTTCAACATGTTCTCTAATGAAATGATGCCTAATATCTATGTGCAATGATATCATGCATACATAGAGTTGAAAAAATGAAATAGAAAGCAAGCTTTTAGAGTAGAGAAATACCTTAGCAAGCTTTTTCATCAATAAAAGGTCTCCGCTCTTTTTATGAGCTTTCTTGGCTTGTTTGTCCTCATGACAACAAGTTGTTGGTGTGTCATCCCAAGAAAATAAAGACCAAACACTTTCAACTCAAACAAACACATGAAAATGACTTTCTCTAAAAGTCTTAACAAAAATTTTCACCAAATAGATTTCAAAATTCAACTTCTTTAAAGTTAATCAACAAATTTTGACTATCATAGTGATTATGAGAATATTAAGTTCATGAATTGATTAGAGACACCAAGTTTGAATACTAAACCTAGCACATTACAAATAGCTTAGTCAAGCATCAAACTTAAAACTCTTATCAAACAAGAACAACAAAAAAAATATTCTCATATGTGCTACTCAATCAAGTATGAGAGCACTCACCTTTGACCATATTGGTCTTAGGTGAACCAACACAAACAACATCATGATCATTACGCATGGCAATATGAAATCTAGAAGATAAATCATCAACTATCTTCTTCATGAAAACATCACTCATATTAAAGTCAACATTTTTGCCACGCACAAATATTTCATCAAAACTCTTCAAATGATCATGGTTAACACTCTTCTTAACCAACTTCTTCTCAACATATTTCTTAACATGATTATTATTAACATGCATGTCATTCTTTTCAATCCAAATATTCTTGGTAGGTTTCTTCACATGAATATGATCAATATGCACATTTCTCAAAGCATCAAAGCTATTGTCATGTTTAGAAACTTTCAAAGAAGATTTATCTATTTCACAAGAATGCACATTATTTTTCTTAACCCAAACTTTCCTTGTTGATTTCTTTTCATTAACATGTTCATCATGCATAGTCTCTAATGCTCTAACATGTTTAGAAACAACCAAAGGAAGTCTTTTCATCTCACTAGCATGCATCTCATTCCCTAGTTTGCATTGTCTAATATACTCATAGCATTTAGGTTTGATATGTCCAACAACATTGCAAAAATGACAAACCGGGATAAACTTAGAGAAGTTACGTCTAGCTCTAGACTTAAACTCATGCTTAGGAGTATGAATAGGTAACTTTTTCACATTTTTATCACATTCCACATTTCCTAGTTTGCATTGCCTAGCATATTCATAACACTTAGGCCTAATGTGACCAACCACATTGCAATAATGACAAACCGGAATGAATTTAGAAAAATTACCTTTTAGGTGTGCATGCTTTGGTTGAGAAGTCGGTTGAGAAGTTCCATTGCTTTTCTTCCCTTTGTCTTTGATGTTGGAAGGAATAGTACTAGAGTCTTTATTCTTCTTGGACTTTCTTGACTTGTTCTTGGTTGTAGGAGTCTTCTTAACTTCTTCTACATAACCCAAGCCACTTTTATCTCCATGATGCTTTCCAAGTTTTATCACATCATCAAGCTTAATGGCTCCAATTTTCATGCCATTAATAGACTCTTTGAGAGCTTTGACTTCATCTATAAGCTCACACTCTTTTATCTTCATGATAGATAAAGAGTTCTCTTTTTGCTTAATCTCTCCTTCCATGGCAAACAACTTCATAGTAAAGTCTTCTTTTAGATCATCTAGCTCTTGAGCACTTTCTTCCACCTTTGAGACATACTTTTCAATGGTCTTTTCATGCTCCTTGATGACTTCACTTTGCTTGCTCATCTTCTCCAAAGACATCTTCTTTTCATTGACAAGAGCTTTAAAGATCACCACTAAATTGGCATTGATCAACTTCAACTTCATGTTCTCTTCATTCTTTTGTTGAAGGATCTTGTCATTGAAGCTTATAAAATCTTGATTTGAGGAGGCTTCGAACTCTTCTTGATTGGAGGAGATTTCACTATCTTCACTACTCGAAGAGTATTCACTTTCCTCATTACTTGAGGAGTCTTCACCACTATCCTCAAATCTTCCTTCATATATAGCCGGGTGAGCAATATAATTGCTAGTATATTCTCGTTCATTCGAGGACTCCTCTTCCTCTTCTTTATCACTCACACTCACATCACTCCAAGAAGCCGCCATTGCTAATCCTTTCTTAGACTCTCTCTTCTCATTAGCACGCTTGGTGGAGATAAATCCAATCCCTTTGCATTCATGGCATTGAATTAACTTCTTCATAGATTTATCCTTGCAATCTACCACTTCTTTTGGAGTGATCTTCTTCTTGACTTCCTCTCTCTTAGAACATATGTTCTTTAGAAATTTCTTGAAAGTTCTCACCATACAAGCCACATCATCTTCACTCTCCTCATTGGTTACCTTGAGTGCTATTCCCTTACCTTCAATCTTCGGCTTGAACCCAAGCTCATAAGTTTGTAGAGACCCAAGAAGCTCATCAACCCTCATAAGATCGACATTCTTGCTTTCTTCAATTGCGGTCACCTTTGCATTAAATCTCTTAGGCAAGGATCTCAAGATCTTCCAATTAATTCTCTCTTGTGGATATAGCTCTCCCAAAGTTTGACTTTGGTTGGTGATATTCAAGAGTCTAGTTTGGAAGTCTACTAACTTCTCATCCTCATTCATAACAAGACTTTCAAATTGAGAAGTAAGCATTTGTACTCTAGACCTTCGAACCGCTAACGTACCCTCATTGGTAGTTTGCAAAGTATCCCATGCATCCTTTGCCGATTCAAGGTTTTTGATGTAGATAAATTGAGTACAATCTACACCTCCAAAAATAGCATTCATCGCCTGATGATGCCATTTAGCATTATCAAAATCAATGGCCGTCCATTCCACTCTAGGCTTCGCAATCATAGTGCCATCTTCAATCCTTTTGGTTGGCAACTCATAACCTTCCTCAACACTTATCCATGCCTTTTCATTAATGGATTTAATGTAAGCTCTCATCCTAATTTTCCAAAAGGAGTAGTTACCACTATTCAATAGAGGAGGTCTACCACTAGAAGCACCTTCCGGCATTGAATCACCCATAGCTACAAAAATGAACAAACAAAACAAAACAAAACAAAACAAAACAAAACACAAACACTATAATATGGATCTATCTAATTACTTCTAGACACCCGCTCTGATACCAATTGAAATTCCCTTAAGCAATATAGTGTAAAATATACCTAGAGGGGGGGGGGGGGGGGGGGGGGTGAATAGGTATTTACTCAAATTCTTCCAATCTTAAAAATGATGCGGAATATAACAAAGAAAATGCACACTTGATTAGATTTAGCAAATGAATTGATTTCACTAATACAAGAGATAATCAATTTACAAGATATGCAATCAATGTAAGATATGGAAGATAAAGAAAAGTAAAAACAAAAATGAACACAAGTATTTTTTACGTGGTAAAACCTCAAAGAGGAAACATCCACGGGTTGATACCACAACCACCGGCAAAGCAATCCACTATGTGAAAAAGGACTTACACACTCAAGCTATCACTCATGATATCCGCTCAAGCTATCAACTCCTAATTTACCCTCGGGCTAGTGAATCACCAAGCCTACTTCCTATCCGAGATGTATCCTACACCTCTAGAAAGCAACTTCCTATCCAAGACGCTCACGTCTCTAGGAAGATTTCTTGCTTGCCTATCCGGATCCTCCCGACCCTAGACAAGTCTTCCTTGCTTGATTATCCGAGTCCTCCCGACTCTAATCAAGACTCCATTGCTCTATCCACAAAGCTTCACTCACTTTGCTAGAGACTTCAACCTAATGCAAGGCTATGATCTAAGTGATGCAAGTGATGCAAACACAATCAAATTAAGCTAGATGATCAATCAAGCAAAATGTACATGTTCAATGATAGTCTAGAATATGATTTCAACACACAATCACAAAAGTTATCTAGAAATCAAGACATGCAAATCAATAAGAACAAAGGTATCAATATTCAATTTAACACACTAAAAACCTAGTTCTTAGATCATGAAATAAAACATAGAAAATAACATGAAGCACATCACTCATATATTTTCTAGAATCAATTTCATGATAGTTCAAGTTTAGCACATAAATGTTCAAGACTAATCACAAAGCTAAAACTCAATTAACAAATGATCAAATAACCCTAGCATGTGATCTAACATACTTCTTAACAAATTTCATCAATCAAATGGAAAGAATCAATAGATGATCAAAGATGAAATTGAAAAAGAAATAAGTTGAAACATACAACTGACCACGGACTGGAAATGGACCAGCTGAGAAAAAAGCCGAAGTCAACTGCCTCTAGAAATGCTTGGGGTTTGTAGCTCTCTTTGAGACCAACAATTTTGGTTTTTGAATCGATTGATTTCGAGTTCGTATGAGAGAGATATGATCAAAACAAGTAAACAAAAATTGTAGAAAACTGATGCGAGAAAATCAAGTGTTCTTCAAAAAATTGCACAAGTGTGGAGGGAAGGAGGTTAGCTTAAAAGGAGGGAAAAGGAGAGATTTTCCGAGCGAATCACGTGCTGCCACATCACCACCCAATGGGGGGTGCGTGGGGCCCACGGGAGAAGAAGGCTCCCTTGCCCGTGGGGCCCACGGCCTCCCACACGGGCTGGCCAAGTGGCCACACGTGATTTGCACTTCTCTCGCACGCTCCCTCGGTTCGTCTGCCCATATCTTGAGCATCCGACCTCCGATTTTGAATCCGTTTTCGGATTACGAACCGTGACTCCCTCACGCACGACTACGACTATGACTACTTAACTTTGAAAAATGGTTGAGAAATCATCTCGGAATCCGATGATGAAGTCAACACAACAAATGAGAACGAAAAGTAGCATAGTCAACTTGTTTGGACTCGAAACCTTATGAATGAGTAACCGAAATGACCGGAACTCAATAAGGCATTAAATAAGAACATGTTCAAGTCCTAAACACAAAATACGAAAACAAATAAACACATATTCATGCAAACATGCCATATCAAAGAGATAGTCACAAAGCATGCAATTTCACAATGTTTGTCAATACAAGATCAATGCATGAGCATGCTGTGAAGTGTGTGAATGTGTTATACCAAATGTTTGAACCACGATGCAGGGACACACATGTATGAATTGTGTGTGTGTGTGTGCTAACGCCTTGCAAGAGGATGGAAGTCAAGATTTACCTTTGACGATTTTCACCTCTTGAAGACGACTTTTGTACTAGACGTTGCTCTTCACTCTTTAAGCTTCCTTTCTTCAAATAATGTCCTAAGCAACAACTAATACAATCATAGAGTGTTTTGCAATGGAATTAAGCCAATACAAATCATAAACCTTACAACCTCGCTGTGTCAGTTTGGGGAACCATGCCAAAATCTCAGGCGATATAAGAAATCTGTCAAGGCGAGCCCATGAAGCCGACTCTCTATTGTTGGACCAAGTAAATAAAGATCCAAGAGTAGGAATGTTGAGCACCTTCGCCTGTAGGATAAAAGCATTGAAATTTCTCATCGAAACTCTATTTGACACTCCACCCTTTCTCTTTGATTTACTTAATACCGTATTGAAGTCCCCGCCGATACACCACGGAATATTGAAAGACACCTGAGCATTAATTATAAAATCCAACAAATCAACTCTACTATTTTTAGAATTAGGGGTGTAGATGGTACAGAAAACAACCTCTTTAGCAATCTTCAAAAGTTCGCCAGCTATGATGATGCATCTAGAATTTTTAATGCAAGCTTTGTCTAGAAAAAAATCATCATTCCAAGCCGTCAATAAGCCCCCAGCCGACCCTTCAGAGTCCACACCAAGACCCCTATTTAACCAAGAGCCCCCAATAGAGCACAAAACTTTACTATCAAAACTACTCAGCTTAGTTTCTTGGATGAAGAAAATCATAGGTTTGTGTTTGAGAACCAAAGACTTCACAAACCTCCTCTTCTCAATCCTACCCAAACCTCTAGTGTTCCAAGACAAGGCTAACACAAAAACAAAGAGTCCCAAAAGAGCAAAAAGGAATCAAACCTCCTAAACTCTGCTTCTGTCGTCGTCTTCCTCTTCCCTTCTGGCCACAAAAACGGTAACCTCATCCTCTCTACCGTTGAAGTCAAAGCCCAGCGCCTTACCAGTCTCTATAACCTTTACAACCTCCTCTTCAAGATTCCATTAACCATTATCCATATCCCCCTCTAACATCCCAACATCCATTGACTTAAAATTAAACCCCAATGCCACTCCCTTTTCGATGACCTTTGACATTTCTTCTCCTAAATTCCATCTCATAGGACCACCTACCTCCACTTCTATCCTTTCTTCTTGACCACTAACCTGATCATTGTCCTTTGAATTTCTAGTTCGCATCTTATGACATTTAGTCACCACACCTTTCATAGCGGCCTTCTCTGCTTCGTGGTTTTGACTGGGGTTTTTACTCCAGCAGTCCCTTCCTTATCATACACAATATCTAGTAAAGGTTCACTTGAAGTAGATATGTGATGCCCATTTTCAACGTTGTGGGCTTGCTCCTCAATGTCATTAGATTGAGTCTCAGGAAGATTACCTGGGCTGTTTTAGGCCAAACCATCACCCTGCCCTATAAGATCCACAACAATATTGGAACACCTCTGTTGGGCTACATCTGAAGCTACAACGACATAGTCCTCCCTCTTCTCAGGCCCAATAGAAAGAGGCCCAACATCTATCTTCTTGGTAAAGCATTCACCTTTCTGACATGAAAAAATTTCATCTCTGCTGCTGTCAGATTCTAAAGAGCTAGACGAGCCCCGCCAAGACAAGTTGGATCTCTTTCCATTTTTTCCCCCTATAGAGAGCTTTGCATTTCCATAGAAGTTAGGCAACCTTTTAGGCTTTGATTTCCATACCCATAGCCTTTTGCCCTTGTCACCCTCAACCTGTTCTCAACCACCTACTTCCTCTCGGCTTCTAGTTTGCTTTTGAGAAAAACCATTGACTTCCGAAAAGTCTTCATACTTTCCCATACTTCTCCTACAGTGACAATGATGGTTGCTTTTAGATCTACTATTACTGCCATTTGTCAGACTCCTATCACCCTCAACTGTAAAACTCATTCTTTTTAGCAACCAACCATTTGAATTTGGCCAGACCTTCTCCTCTTTCTCCTGTGAGGCAATCGGAGAACTACTAGATTGGAATTCAGATAATCCCAATAGTTGTTCCAACCAAGATAAAGACACTAGTTCAGAGTCAAGTTCCGTCCGAATCGAGAAAATCTTACCATCCATGCTTACACTAACCTGGTTGTCACAATTCCAAGCATGAGGAAGTAGAACTAAGATCTTTCCTCTGTCAAGTCTTTTTCCTCAACGAGTATCTTCTTCTATGAAGACTAATGTACCCATCTGGTTCCCAAGCTTCATAAAAAAAGATTCTCCCCAACAGCTGATTGGAACCCCATAGATCTTCAGGCAAACTAACTTCCTTTTCGTGGACCATGCTTCCGACCATATTGACATAAAAGAAAAGCAATCCTCCCAGAAGAATCTGCTTTTAAGGAAACCTTCCTTCTCTAAAGTGGTACCAAAGCACCAGAGAATATTTTTGTCACCCAGATATGAGGAAGAGTAGGAATAATCCCTATCAACAAGTCTCTTGTTAACACTGGAAACAGAGGAAAATTCCTGGAGGACCCCAACAGCACACCTTGATAACCATTCCTCATTATCTGGTTGTCTTGTCCAGCTCATGGTTATTGGGCGTCCCTTCCCATTTTCATTCGCAGACTTGCTAGTAACCCTCGATCCCTTAACCGCCTCTGCGTATGATCTGGAATGAAAATGGTCTTCTTGAGTCGAAGATACCCCTCCTTCATCGCTCTGTTGACCAAAAAAACCCTTCCTGGCTCCTGACTTCCTTTCCACAGGGGATTTCCTATTACTCCATCCATAATCTGCCACTTTTGCACTAATAGGCCATCCATAGATATGCATCCCAGTAGCCTTACTAGCCACTTTACTTGCTTCATCTCTTGTGTCAAACCTAATGAATACGAAGCTACTCTTCCTGGATAAGTTTTTTGTAGAGAGAAAAATGTCCCTCACTCTACCGAAAACTTTGAAAACACTCCATAGACAAGCAACATTCGCCTGAGGATTCAAGTTGTCTATGAAAACCGAAAACAAATTTGTCCTGAAATCCTTCCTTGAGTCCGGTCGTCTTCTAGCACCATAATCACGATGTTCCTCTTTCCTACACAAGGAATGAAAGTTTCTCTCTCTAGCACTCTCTCTCCTCATTTTTCAGTGTCAGTATTATCCCCCGTCAACTATTCCTAGTTTAAATGAATTGGAAACTGATTAGGGTGTGTGTTGTGTGTGCAATATACGAAATTATTTCTATGAATATGTAAATTGTAAGTCGCGCAGCGGAAAAACGATAGGTTTTAAAAAAATATATCTTGGACCTTTTTGTATACATGAATATGAGGAGGGATTTGTTTTCATACCTTTGAAGATCTCTCATTCGTTTCTTTTCGATACTTCACCACTAAGCCTTTCGAGCTATGTCCTGCGATTTAGTAACTGTGTGTTGGCACGTCACGGATTTCGGGAGTTCTTGAATGGAGGATACTGAGATGGAGAAGACAACACCTTGTCCTCTTGTTAGGGTTCAGCCAAGTCTTGAGCCAAAGAAAAAAAAAAGAAAAAAAAAAAAAAAGTCTTCTCCTTGCCACACCTTTCTCTCTGTATTAGGGTTAGGTTAGTTTGATAAACTGCATATATCAATCATTTTTTTTTTTTTTTAATTATACAAATAATAAGAAGTAGATATAAATTAATGATGATCATTAATAAGTCAAATCCATAATCTGTCTCAAACCTAACTCTCATTGGAAAGCCTCATCCAAAAACTTTTGTGTGTGTATATATATATATATATATCCCCATCTAGTTGCTATCCCACCGGTACACATCACTACCTGCCTGTTCATTTTAAAGGTTCTACACGATTTTTTGCTTCTTTTTTTTAATTAAAAATACATTAATTAATTTAACAAATTAAAATACATATATATATATACGACAATGTACTCTAATGCAAATTAATTTTCAACTAAATATGAAGTGAAACCAGTACTAGTAAAATTAATTTGCATTTGAAGGCAATATTTTCATGGATTGGGATGGAGATATATAATAGTTTGGAGCCGCTTCCTCCTACAGTGTAGATTGGATCCAAATGTTCGGTCAATGATTTCATCTCAACTTACCCTCCCTACATTATCTAATTAACAACTATTTATTTCCACTTACTAAAAATTAATATAAATTAATAATATGAGGTTCTAGAATAGTTCACTGCTAGAAAAACTGGGTTTTATGATGGTTAAACCGTCATAAATGGTTATTTATAACGGTTTAAAAGAATCAAAAACTGATTTATGATGGTTTTAATTCTTGATGATTTTTAACCGTTATAAATTCTTGACGGTTTTAACAGTTGTAAGCATATGATGGTTATAAACGTCAAAACAATTATTTTATTTTAAAAAAATATAATTAATAATAATTAATTTAATTGCAATTATTAAATTAAATTTGAAATTTAATGTTATAAATGAAATTCTACATTACCAAAAATATAGTTGTTTACATAGAAACAAATAAAAAATTTGAATTACAAAAATAAAACTTATAATACAAACAATTACTATCGAGTTCACAATTTTATTAAAAACCAACATTACTGTACAAATATTCTATAACAACCCAATTTTCTAAACATCTATGAGTTGAATCATGTTGCAAAATTCTAGAACAACCCAATTTTCTAAACATCTAACTCTGCCACAAAAACAGTCTCAATATTAACAAGTTTTCCAATGGTATAATTACTTGTTACAAGGAGAAGATAAAATCATCTAAATTTAAAGACAGATTCAATCATACAAAATGAAACATGAAGAATTTTGTCATTCTTACACATTTATCAAAACAAGTACTACTACTACAAAAAATGTAAAAAAAATCGGTTTTTTTAAATGGAAGAAATCGGTTTTTGAAAATTTTAAAACCGATGTCTTTTTGAGTGTTTTAGAAAAAAAGTGCAAAAGACATCGGTTTTTAACCGATATAAAACAAGAGAAAAGACATCGGTCTTACTTAAAACCGATTTAAAAACCCTGATGTAAAATTGATGTAATACAAAAATTAATCCCACCGTCGTCGGCCTGCTCCACCTCTGATAATAATGACAATTAATTGTCATTATGAGGAATCAAACTTGCAACCTCAAAGTCAAAGTGGTAAGCCTTTACCGCTTGACTACAAGATTGGATGTGTTAACAATTGCACAATATTTATATATAACCTATATGAGTTGTTAGAAATAAAAAAATAAAAAAATAAATAAAAAATAAAAAAAACTTGTTTGATAAATTTAAATTTACTCAACTAATCAAAATTCTAATTTCTATTACAAACATATATATATTAAATAAATTTTATTGGTGGGTTTATTTTTCATTTCATTTTTTATTGTGTGGTTTTGTGTTCTGTTGGAGATATTTTTGTGCAAACTTTTTCCCTAAAACTGTATCTTTTGGCAACGAAATAAATTTTTTCATCCACGTTGGATTCTTCTATTTTTCGATACGAATCCAACGGTATAAAGAACGTAAAATTATGGGTGATATTTTGAAAGTCATGATCAATTATTCAGTCAAAGGTCAGAAGCGATTGGAGATATTTTTGTGCAAATTTTTTCCTTAAAACTGTATCTTTTGGCAACGAAATAAATTTGTTTGTCCATGGTGGATTCTTTGATTTTTTGATACGAATCCAACGGTATAAAGAACGTAAAATTCTGGACGGTATTTTGAAAGTTATGATCAATTATTCAGTCAGAGGTCAGAAGCGATTGGAGATATTTTTGTGCAAAGTTTTTCCTTAAAACTGTATCTTTTGGCAATTAAATAAAATTTTTTTTCCACGGTGGATTCTTCAATTTTTCGATACAAATCCAACGGTATAAAGAATGTAAAATTCTGGGTGATATTTTGAAAGTTATGATCAATTATTCAGTCGAAGGTCAGAATTGAAACGATTGGAGATATTTTTGTGCAAACTCTTTCCTTAAAACTGTATCTTTTGGCAACGAAATAAATTTTTTTGTCCATGGTAGATTCTTTTATTTTTCAATACAAATTATAAAGAACGTAAAATTCCGGGCGATATTTTGAAAGTTATGATCAATTATTCAGTCAAAGGTCAGAATTGAAGCGATTGGAGATATTTTTGTGCAAACTCTTTCCTTAAAACTATATCTTTTGGCAAGAAAATAATTTTTTTGTCTACGTTGGGTTCTTCAATTTTTCAATACAAATCCAACGGTATAAAGAACGTAAAATTTTGGGCGGCATTTTGAAAGTTATGATTAATTATTCAGTCAAAGGTCAGAAGCGATTCGCGAATCCGCGAGTTAGCTGTTTTCATCGCTCATTTTCACACTTTTCCAAATTGATTTTTGGAATATTTTATGAATTAAAAGTGTTTGTTTGCATGTCTACTTTCTTGTGTCAAAATTTGAGCAAATAAAATTGAGTATTTTTAGAGATGTGCACTTGAATGTGGACATAGGTCAGATTTGCATTGTAAAATTTTGCTTTTGAATCCACATCGGTTTTTATAAAAACCGATGTCTAAACGCTTGTTTTTAATATCGATTTTTATAAAAACCGTTGTCTTTTCAACACAAAATTTTAGACATCGGTTTTTATAAAAACCGATGTCTAAACGTATTTTTTTTTTAATATCGGTTTTCTTAAAAACTGATGTCTTTTGAAACTGTAATTTTTAAGATATCGGTTTTTATAAAAACCGATGTCTAAAAGCTTTTTTAAAATCGGTTACCAAAAACCGATTTCTTTTAGTGATTTCTAGTGATGTCTTTTAACATTTTTGTAGTAGTCGTAATAATAATTAATTTTTTTGTATTGAATGAACCTAAAAATAAATTATTACCTGGTTGATCTTCTTGCTTATGCAAATCCTGCAAATGAAATTAAAAAATGGGTACTTTACTATAAGACTCGGATTTAATATCTTTTTGATTTAATATTAACAAAATTAATATTATTTTGATTAACAAATCAATTATTATTTTGATTTAATATTGAACTTTATTTATGAAAATTAATTTGTATGAAATTCTAAACAATCTGGCCCAAAAACCAATTAATTTACAGCCCAATAACCCAAAAATAAGAAATTTCAATAATCCAAACAATCTGTACCCAGAAAACCCAACTTTTTTACAACCCGGTGACATGTAAAAAAATTTACAGTTCATATTCAATCATTAAAAAAAAAAAAAAAAATAGAATACACAAGCAGTACTCACTCTGAAAGCAAACATGGAGTTCTTGTGTCCATCGAAGCCTCGTCATCTTGGATCGATTGTACTGCCTTTCGGTATGGTGCAAAGTCCAGCTAATTCAGACATTAAGGTGCGAAGTGCGGCGGCCTTGGACGGCATGGTTATAGAGTGTGGCCACATCCTACTAGACGAAATTTGATGGAGTCGAAATTTGAAAATGGGAATTGGAAACCCAGAGAAGGCAGCAGACTTGTTCAGGAGAGTTAAAAAGATAATATTAGGGTTTTGGTAGCTTAATGTGAGGGTAAAAGATTGTGTGCACTAAAGGGTATGGTAGATGTTATAACAACCATCCAAGATGCGACACATGTCAATTTTGAATGACATCATCTACGAGCATCATTAACTTTCGATAGTTTTTAAAAACCATCGTACTGTTAAAAACCATCAAGAATGAATACAAGCTTTATTAACTCTTGATGGTTTTTAAAAACCATCGTATTGTTTTGATGGTTTTTAAAACCATCAAGAACTATTGATGGCATTTAAAAACCATCACAAAGGTTTGATGGTTAAAAAATAGTATCATAGATAAGTGTCATAAAACTCAGTTTTTCTATCAAACGTTTAAAATTAATTAAGTTGTCAAAATTCATAAAAATGGACGTGATTTCATCAAGGTTCTTATCAAAATTAAATTAAGGGATCCTTTATGAGATTACTACTATATATATATATATATTTACATACGGTCCTGTTCTGATCAGTGCGTGCTGATGTAATTACATCAGTACCAATGGATGTGGATCACCGATTATGGAGAAGTTTTGACAAGTGTATATACTTTGAGTCAAAGTATGTAAATCTAATGGTCCACATCTAATACACTGATGAAGTTATATCACTGCGCACTGATTGGAATATTTATATATATATATATATATATGCACTATTTAAATAATTGCTAAGAAGTAGTACGGAAATTCAAAAGCAATATTGCTAAAAAATAGTACAGACAAAAGCAAAATTGCTAAAAAATAGTACGGAAATTCAAATCAAAATTGCTAAAAAATAGTACGGAAATTCAATTTGAATTTCCGTACTATTTTTTAGCAATTTTGCTTTTTGAATTTCCGTACTACTTCTTAGCAATTATTTAAATAGTGCATGCATATATAATAAAAGTAGGTATACAATAATATATATATGTTTTATGCTTTTGCTTTTGAATTTCCGTACTACTTCTTAGCAATTATTTAAATAGTGCATGCACATATAATTAATGTAGGTATACAATAAGTTCAGTAATGACCGGTATCAGAAATGTCAAAAAGTTTCTTCAATATAAATATTCCTATCAATTTCTTAGAAAGTAAATAGTGATCATAATAGATATGTTTGAAGAAGTACTATACATGATCTGCAACCATATCAACAAAATATCTTCTTCAAACCGACAAAAATACAATAAAAACAAATTATAAAATTTAAAGGGGCAATTCTATATCAAAACATGCAAATTAAGTTATATGTATATTGATATATGGATGGGTTTGTGGTCTCGATTGATATGTATAATAACTATACATACAGAAAAACAGTAGATGGATATATATAGTACTCAAAATAATTAATACACATTATAATTATATGGTGGTGGTGGGTGGTGAAATTACTAAGCAATCTGATGAAATAAAGGGTCTTCAAGGAAGAGCTCATGAGGCCAAAGCGAAGGATCATTAATGTCTCCTCCTCCATAGCTGCTTGAAGTAGTACTAGTGCAAACATCTCCCAAGTTGTTGATGGGAGGAGGAGCAGCTATGGAAGGAGGGGATATTGTGGTTGAAGATAGTGATGAATAAGCTCCAAGCCATATTGGAGAGTTTAGAAAGGAATCATCCTTGTTGTTGTTACTAATTAGTGATGGTGGCGTTTTGTAGCTACTACAATTATTATTATTATTAGGGATGACTTGTAAGTCTGGCATGTGAGAGAAAGGGATTGAGTTGATAATATCAAACTGGATTGTTGATGAGTTTTGAAATGGAGAGTTGTCTTTGATTGAGGCTAGTGAGTTAAGGAAATTAATGGTGTCCCAGTCAAAGAAGAAGAAGAAGAAGCAATTGTTAATGGAGGTTGAAGGAGATATTGTAGGTATTGTAGCTTAGCCATTTCAGCTTGGAGTCTCACAGCTTGCTCGTCCCATGTGTAGTGGTTGTTCTCCATAAGCTCTTTCATGTTAGCCCAAGCTATGAGATGAGGCAGGCTTGAAAAGATGTCGGCTTGCGGCTTGTGAGTCATGGAATCATAACCCATCTGAATCAGCTTCTTCTTCAGATGGGTGTTCCAGAAATTCTTTATTTCAGTGTCTGTCCTTCCTAGTAAGTGGCTTGCAATTGATGACCGTCTTCAACAAATTAAACAAAACCAAAATAATTAACTACACAGTTACATACATACCAGCTCTCACAAAAATGAATGTTAAAAGAAATGAATTAATTTCCAATTTAAAGAAATTAAATTAAATTTCAGTTTAAAGAAATGAATTACTTGTTGCCAAGGATGGAATGGAGATTGAGGATTATTGAGGATTGTTTGTTCTTCATCTTGTGAAAACTTTCCTCTCTTGATGTCAAGCCTCAAGTAATTTGTCCACCTCAATCTACAACTCTTCCCACATCTGTTAAGACCTGTTACATATAATTAATAATGAAAAAATTAATAGCTAGAGAAGATTAAATTATATAATTGCATATATGCATGCACTAATAAGTAAAATTACTAGCTAGTTTAGGGAGGGCTCTCCAGCTGCCATGGCCATTTGTTTGGATATAATTGACAAGTTTTTGATCCTCTTTAGAGGTCTAGGGACCTTTTTTCAGGGCAGTCTCATCACAACAAGGAGACCTTCCCATATTATAAGTTTCTTTCTTCTTCATCTTCTTCTTCTATATTAATTGATGATTAATTACTTGTGTTGTATATACATATATATATATATATATATATATATATAACTAGATCAGAGAGATTTTGTTCTCTGCTGCCTCCTTCAAATCCAACCACTAACTGCACATTTCTATTGTTACGTGAAGAACACGACACGTGAGGAAGACTGAGTCAAGAGCCATGATACGTGGTTTTTAGAGTCAATAAGCTGTAGCCTTAGTTTTCGTTAGTTTTCATTTGTGGATTATGTAGTGCAGTAGTGTTGCTGGAAGGTAGCAACATTTTCCCTTGTTATTGTTACCAGTTGTAGTTGCTATCAGTTGTTTTGTTGTAGTTGGCCTATAAATAGCCAGATACAATTATTTGAGGGTCATTATTCGGTGCAACATTACACGATACAACAGTATGTAATCACATATGATTACATGTGATCACAAATATATATAATGTTATCGTATATAAATTGCACGTGATCACACAATTAAATTATTGTGATCGCATGTTAGAACATGCAATCACATTTTAATTAATATGGTTGTACTAAAGAAGACATGATCAAAGTCGAAATTTTCTATGTTGCCTTATATAACGTTGCACCCAATGATAGCCCATTATTTAATAAGATATGAACAATTACAACAACTCTATTTTCCGCACTTCTTTCTTTTTTTCACTCCTCTCTATTTCTGGCCCAAATTTTAGGTATAATATATCTATTTATATACATGCAATCTCTGTTGCACCACATGTCCTCGCCCGCCTTGTCTTGAAATCTCAACATTAAATGCATTGAAAAACAAGTTCATAACTTCAAAAAAGCTTAGATGATCGAGGAAATACTCATTATTTTGTGATTAATTTCGTTTTTTTTTTTTAAAGTTTCAAAAAAAAAAAAAAAAAAAATTTCGTTCTTTTTTTTTAATCGTTCTATTATCTATATAATGTGCTTTTCAATTATTAATTTTATCTATCTTTTTAAAAAATATCTTATTATATATATATATACAGATTTTTTATTATCAGTTCGTTCTGACAATAAATATATCAGGACGAAGAATGTGGACCACTAGATTTACATACTTTGGCTCAAAGTGTATGCACCTGTCAAAACTTTTCCATAATCTGTGATCCACATTTATCGTCCTGATATATTTATTGTCAGGATGAACTGACAATAAAAAGACTGTGTATATATATATATATAGAATTTCCCATAAAATCAATTCAAACTAACAGACTAACAATGCTGATACTGCAAATAGTAAAAATTAGAAAGAAAGAAAAAAAAAAAAAAAAAAAAAAAAAAGAAGCTGAAATCAATATTTCAGTATTTAAAGAGGAATCCAACCATTTACATACAATCAGCAAAATTTAACCGCTACAAACACTCACTACTAACCCAGATATAGGATACATTTGCCACGTGTTTATACTGTTTCAGTTTTGAGAGAGGAAGAAAACGACCGGTGTTTGCAACTGGTTTACTTTTTGCAACCCCATTGTTAACGAAACATACCAGTGTTTGCATATCCATGTTGAAGGAGGCAGAAGAGGGGCAAGAATGGTAATGTAGAAAAGTGAGGGCATGAAAGAGAAACAGTTGGATTAAGAAACAATAATCATTTTCAAAACAAATATTTAGAAGTTGAAAAAATCAGCATCAAGGGAACAGATGGCACATCTTGGGTTAGAGGAAGCCATTCCATGCACGTTAGGCGTAGCTGTAGTTGTAGTTTGTGGGACAGTATACCCTTGTTAACGTACAATAATTCATGCAGTCTCTGTTGCAGTCTCTGTTGCTGGAAAGTAGCAACGTTTTCCCTTGTTATTGCTATCAATCAGTTATTTAGTAAGATATGTACAATTATAGCAACTCTGTTTCCCTGACTTTTTTCTTTTCTTCACTACTCTCTATTTCGATCTGACTCAAATTCTACATATCATCTATTTATATACATACAGTCTCTGTTGCACCACATGTCCCCTTGTCTTGAAATCTCAACTATACCTAGCAGCTTATACGTACGTATATTATGATAATATATGCAGTCCCTTTTCAATTCATGAATTTATCATCTAGCTTGAAATTGATTGTGTTAATTTTTTATAATCGTTAGTGGACCCCCCAATCTTGTTCTTCTGTGCCAGCAACTCACAAACATGTGGATTCTCTCTTTTATAGTTTTAATGTTTTATATATATTTCACGCATATATTAATTAATACACATTAAGACATTAAATTATAGAGATTATGGACATTTATGGGTCCTCATGATGAGTTTCTCTTTTTATATTGTAGCAGCCAGCTTTAGTTACCACTCTAAATTAGGGATTAACTCCTCTCAAGCTTCCCCTTTTGTATCTCTAATCTTCATCACCAATCACATTAATTCTGCCACACATTTTCCATTAAAGGGTACGATCCAGTTGGTTTCTTTCTAGCTTAATTAGTGCATATGAATATATGATTATTTAACGATCAACTCGATCCAATTCTTTTAATTAGAATCTATGAAGGCGTGATCTTGTTTTTCTATCTGATTCTTAATTATACAAAGCTGATCACAAAACATTTTATGTTAATTTCTTTAAAGTTATAGATCATGCATCCTACTTGACCAAATTTGGTGGAGTCGAAATTTGAAAATGGGAATTGGAAACCCAGAGAAGGCGGCAGACTTGTTCAGGAGAGTTAAAAAGATGATATTAGGGTTTTGGTAGCTTCAGGTGAGGGTAAAAGATTGTATGCACTAAAGGGTATGGTAGATGTTATAACAACCATCTAGGATGAGACACATATCCATTTTGAATGACATCATCTACAAGCTTCATTAACTTTCAATGGTTTTTAAAAACCATCGTACTGTTTTGATGGTTCTTAAAAACCATCAAGAATACAAGCGTCATTAACTCTCGAAAGTTCTTAAAAACCATCGTATTGTTTTGATGGTTTTTTAAAACCATCTAGAACTCTTGATGGTTTTTAAAAACCATCACAGAGGTTTGATGGTTGAAAAATAGTATCATAGATAAGTGTCATAAAACTCAGTTTTTCTAGCAAATGTTTGAAATTAATTAAGTTGTCAAAATTCATAGAAATGGACGTGATTTCATCAAGGTTCTTATTGAAATTAAATTAAGGGATCTTTTATGAGAGAACCACTATATATATATACGGTCCCGGTCTGATCAGTGCGCACTGATGTAACTACATTAGTACCAATGTATGTGGATCACTGATTATGGAGAAGCTTTGACAAGTGCATACACTTTGAGTTAAAGTATGTAAATCTAATAGTCCACATCTAATGTATTGATGAAGTTATATCGGTGCGCACTGACTTGAATATTTATGTATATATATATATATATGTACATGCTTTTGCTTTTGAATTTCCGTACTACTTCTTAGCAATTATTTAAATAGTGCATGCATATATAATTAAAGTATGTATATAATAATACAATTTTTCTATTGTCAGTTCGAACTGATATAAGATATATCAGTTCCTTTCATGTGGACCATTGGATTTAAATGCTTTGACTTGACTGTATGTACTTGTCAAAGCATCTTTTAAATCTAATAGCCCACATGCAAGGAACTGATAATAGAAAGACTGTATAATAATAATAATAATAATATATATATATATATGCTTTATGCTTTTGCTTTTGAATTTCCGTACTACTTAGCAATTATTTAAATAGTGCATGCATATATAATTAAAGTAGGTATACAATAATATATATATATATATATATATGCACTTTATGCTTTCGCTTTTGAATTTCCGTACTACTTAGCAATTATTTAAATAGTACATGCATATATAATTAATGTAGGTATACAATAAGTTCAATAACGACCGGTATTAGAAATGTCAAAAAGTTTCTTCAATGTAAATATTCCTATCAATTTCTTGGAAAATAAATAGTGATCATAACAGATATGTTTGAAGATGTACTATACATTATCTGCAACAATAACAACAAAATATATTCTTCAAACCGACAAAAAAAAAAAAAAAAAAAAACAAATTATAAAATTTAAAGGAGTAGTTCAATATCAAAACATGCAAATTAAGTTATATGTATATTGATATATGGATGGGTTTGTGGTCATTTGATATGTATAATAACTGTAAATACAGAAAATGAACAGTAGATGGATATTTATAGTACTCAAAATAATTAATACACATTATAATTATATGGTGGTGGTGGTCATGGTGGTGGTGGGGGTGGGTAAAATTACTAAGCAATCTGATGAAATAAAGGGTCTTCAAGGAAGAGTTCATAAGGCCGAAGTGAAGGATCATTAATGACTCCTCCATAGCTGCTTGAAGTAGTACTAGTACAAACATTTCCCAAGTTGTTGATGGTAGGAGGAGCAGCTATGGAAGGAGGGGATATTGTGGTTGAAGATGGCGATGAATAAGCTCCAAGCCATATTGGAGAGTTTAGAAAGGAATCATCCTTGTTGTTGTTACTAATTAGTGATGGTGATGTTTGGTAGCTGCTACAAATATTATTATTATTAGGGATGACTTGTAAGTCTAGCATGTGAGAGAAAGGGATTGAGTTGCTAGTATCCAACTGGATTGTTGATGAGTTTTGAAATGGGGAGTTGTCTTTGATTGAGGCTAGTGAGTTAAGGAGATTAATGGTGTCCAAATCAGTTGAAGAAGAAGAAGAAGAAGCAGTTGTTAATGGAGGTTGAAGAAGATATTGTAGGTATTGTAGCTTAGTCATTTCAGCTTGGAGTCTCATAGCTTGCTCTTCCCTTGTGTAGTGGATGTTCTCCATAAGCTCCTTCAGGTTAGCCAAAGCTATGAGATGAGGCAAGCTTGAGAAGATGTCGGCTCGCGGCTTGTGAGTCATGGGATCATAACCCATCTGAATCAGCTTCTTCTTCATATGGGTGTTCCAGAAATTCTTTATTTCATTGTTTGTCCTTCCTGGTAAGTGGCTTGCAATTAATGACCATCTTCAACAAATTAAACAAAACCAAAATAATTAATTACACATATACATACATACCAGCTCTCACAAAAATGAATGTTAAAAGAAATGAAATTAAATTCCAATTTTAAGAAATGAATTACTTGTTGCCAAGGATGAAATGGAGATTGAGGATTGTCTGTTCTTCATCTTGTGAAAACTTTCCTCTCTTGATGTCAGGCCTTAAGTAATTTGTCCACCTCAATCTACAACTCTTCCCACATCTGTTAAGACCTGTTACATATAATTAATAATGAATAAATTAATAGCTAGAGAAGATTAAATTATATAATTGCATATATGCATGCACTAATAAGTAAAATTACCAGCTAGTTTAGGGAGGGCTCTCCAGCTGCCATGGCCATTTGTTTGCATATAAATGACAAGGTTTTGATCCTCTTCAGGGGTCCAGGGACCTTTTTTCAGGCCATTCCCGTCACAACAAGGAGACCTTCCCATATTATAAGTTTCTTTCTTCTTCTCTTTCTTCTATATTAATTGATGATTAATTACTTGTGCTGCAAATATATATACATAGCTAGATCAGAGAGATTTGTTGTCTCTACTGCCTCTCTCAAATCCAACCACCAACTGCACCTTTCTGTTTTTACGTGAAGAACACGACACGTGAGGAAGATTGAGACAAGAGCCATGTCTATTGCCATGATACGTGGTTGTCAGAGTCAATAAGCCATAGCCTTAGTTTTCATTAGTTTTCATTAGTGGATTATATAGTGCAGTAGTGTTGTAGGACAGTGCAGTTGTGTTGTTGGAAAATAGCAACCTTTCCTTTATTATTGCTATCAATTGTAGTTGCTAGCAGTTGTTTAGTTGCAGTTGGCCTATAAATAGCCAAACACAATTATTCAATAAGATATGAACAATTACAGTAACTTATTTCCCTATCTTCTTTCTTTTTTTGACTACTCTCTATTTCTGACGCAAATTCTACGTACCAGTGGTATCAGAGCCTGGTTAGGCCATGGATACGTGAAGAACACGACACGTGAGAATACTACTCTCTATTTCTGACGCAAATTCTACGTACTAGTGGTATCAGAGCTTGGTTAGGCCATGGATACGTGAAGAACACGACACGTGAGAAAGATTGAGTTAGAAGCCATGTCAAATGCCGTGATACGTGGCTGTAAGAGTCAATAAGCTGTAGCCTTAGTTTTCGTTAGTTTTCATTAGTGGATTATGTAGTACGTGCAGTAGTGTTGCTGGATAGTGCAGTAGTGTTGCTAGAAAATAGCAACATTTTCCCTTGTTATTGCTATCAGTTGTAATTGCTATCAGTTGTTTAGTTGTAGTTGGCCTATAAATATCCAGACACCATTATTTAATAAGATATTAACAATTACAACAACTCTATTTCCTTGTCTTTTTTCTTTTTTTCACTACTCTTTATTTCTGACTCAAATTCTATGTACCAGTGGTATCAGAGCATGGTTAGGCCATAGATACGTGAAGAACACGACACGTGAGGAAGACTGAGTCAAGTGTCATGTCAAATGCCATGATACGTGGTTGTAAGAATCAATAAGCTGTAGCCTTAGTTTTCGTTAGTTTTCATTAGTGGATTATGTAGTACGTGCAGTAGTGTTGCTAGAAAATAGCAACATTTTCCCTTGTTATTGCTATGAGTTGTTTAGTTGTAGTTGGCCTATAAATAGCCAGACACAATTATTTAGTAAGATATGAACAATTACAACAACTCTATTTCCCTGTCTTCTTTCTTTTTTCCACTACTCTCTATTTCTTACCCAAATTCTAGGTATCATCTATTTATATACATGCAGTCTTTGTTGCACCCCATGAACAGTATCCCATGAATAGTGTTTGGCACAGTCCGAGATGGAATAAAAATAATATTGGATTAAATTAATTTTAACATAAAGTAAAACAGATTTGGGTTTAGAAGGAGAGGTGGCAGCATTGTTCATAGGGTACTATTAACGGAGCATTGTAGCAGCACTATTCATACTGTAGTGCACTGTTCACAATTGTAGCGGCACTGTTCACAGGTGATGTGTGCACTATTCATGGGCTACTGTAGCAGCACAGTAGCGGGGTACTGTTCATGGCACTATTCATGGGTGATGGCACTATTCATGGTACTGTAGCGGCATTGTTCACAAAAAAAAAAAAAAAAAATTCTTTTTTGTCTTCATAGCAGTTAGGGTTTAGGTTTTCCGGTTGTGGTTTGAATGGTTTCTAACTCAATGGATTCGATGAGCATGGAGGCTTCTTTGTATGTTTCTTCTTCGGTAGGGTCACGTGCTGTTCCTTTAAGGCCACATTCTTTGGTCTCTTTGCGACCCCATGGTGGCAAGACGTTTGATGGCTAGGCCGATCTGCTGGTAGGAAGTTTCTCGTTGTCCATTAGAGGTTCTTTGCCTAGATGTAAGGCTGTTGTTGGCGAGGTGGATCCGCTTATGGGTAGTTGCTTACCTCTGTCATTTATTAGGGGCTCTTCTTATACGTATCTTTTTAATGCTGCCCCAATTTAGGTGGATAATATTTAGGTGGATAATATTTAGGTGGATAATATTTTCGGTCCTTCCCATATTATAAGTTTCTTTCTTCTTCTTTTTCTTCTATATTAATTTATGTTTAATTACTTGTGTTGTAAATATATTTACATATCTAGATTAGAGAGATTTGTTGTCTCTACTGCCTCTCTCAAATCCAACCACCAACTGCACCTTTCTGTTGTTACATGAAGAACACGACACGTGAGGAAGATTGAGACAAGAGCCATGTCTATTGCCATGATATGTGGTTGTTAGAGTCAATAAGCCATAGCCTTAGTTTTCGTTAGTTTTCATTAGTGGATTATATAGTGCAGTAGTGTTGTAGGACAGTGCAGTTGTGTTGTTGGAAAATAGCAACCTTTCCTTTATTATTGCTATTAGTTGTAGTTGCTAGCAGTTGTTTAGTTGCAGTTAGCCTATAAATAGCCAAACACAATTATTCAATAAGATATGAACAATTACAGCAACTTATTTCCCTATCTTCTTTCTTTTTTTCACTACTCTCTATTTCTGACGTAAATTCTACGTACCAGTGGTATCAGAGCCTAGTTAGGCCATGGATACGTGAAGAACACGACATGTGAGAAAGATTGAGTTAGAAGCCATGTCAAATGCCGTGATACGTGGCTGTAAGAGTCAATAAGCTGTAGCCTTAGTTTTCGTTAGTTTTCGTTAGTGGATTATGTAGTACGTGCAGTAGTGTTGCTGGATAGTGCAGTAGTGTTGCTAGAAAATAGCAACATTTTCCCTTGTTATTGCTATCAGTTGTAGTTGCTATCAGTTGTTTAGTTGTAGTTGGCCTATAAATATCCAGACACCATTATTTAATAAGATATTAACAATTACAACAACTCTATTTCCTTGTCTTTTTTCTTTTTTTCACTACTCTCTATTTCTGACTCAAATTCTATGTACCAGTGGTATCAGAGCATGGTTAGGCCATGGATACGTGAAGAACACGACACGTGAGGAAGACTGATTCAAGTGCCATGTCAAATGCCATGATACGTGGTTGTACGAATCAATAAACTGTAGCCTTAGTTTTCGTTAGTTTTCATTAGTGGATTATGTAGTACGTGCAGTAGTGTTGCTGGATAGTGCAGTAGTGTTGCTAGAAAATAGCAACATTTTCCCTAGTTATTGCTATGAGTTGTTTAGTTGTAGTTGGCCTATAAATAGCCAGACACAATTATTTAATAAGATATGAACAATTACAACAACTCTATTTCCCTGTCTTCTTTATTTTTTTCACTACTCTCTATTTCTTACCCAAATTCTAGGTATCATCTATTTATATACATGCAGTCTTTGTTGCACCCCATGAACAGTATCCCATGAATAGTGTTTGGCATAGTCCGAGATGGAATAAAAATAATATTGGATTAAATTAAGTTTAACATAAAGTAAAACAAATTAGGGTTTAGAAGGAGAGGTGGCAGCATTGTTCATGGGGTACTATTAATGGAGCACTATAGCAGCACTATTCACACTGTAGCGCACTGTTCACAATTGTAGCGGCACTGTTCACAGGTGATGTGTGCACTGTTCATGGGCTACTGTAGCGGCACAGTAGCGGGTACTTTTCGTAGCACTATTCATGGGTGACGCGATGGCACTATTCATGGTACTGTAGCGGCATTGTTCACAAAAAAAAAATAATTCTTTTTTGTCTTTATAGCAGTTAGGGTTTAGGTTTTCCGGTTGTGGTTTGAATGGTTTCTAACTCAATGGATTCGATGAGCATGGAGGTGTTAGGATTATGCTCAATAGTAAGAGTGTAATGTTGTAATTGACAATCTTTTTCACATTAATAAAGTGATTTCTGGTTTAACAAATCTTATAGCATTTATAGTTTAATATTATAATTGTCAAAGTAAATAATCATAAGGTCTAAAGGCTATGAGAAAAGAAGAATTGTTCGTACATCTGGATATGTATGAGGTAGACACAATTCTTTAGTTAGTCTTGAATAATGTTCACAACTTAAGTTAAAGGTTGGACACCTTTATCTTGTTAAAGTTGTAGAATTCTTTTGCTAGCATTTGAGTGGGATCAAATGAGATATGATGAGTCTAAAATCATCGGAGTATCTTCGAGTAAAAGAATCTAGTGCACTGGGTGCATTGAACTGGATCACAATGAAAAGCTTTATTTAGAACCGTCAATAGATAATAGTCTTTTCATTATCAGGACAATCGGAGAGTCTATCTTAATCCTGAGATAAATGATGGACTTATGGTTGCAAGTGATAGCATTTGAGTTATCAATGAGTACGATTATATAGCATAGTCTATCCTCAATAGTTTGGTGGTATTCATTTGTTAATCGATAGAGGACTTCATTTATAGATATGGACATCGTGGCTCTATTTATTAAATGAGAGTATAATATCATCATATGGATGTTTTGAAGTAATTGGATACTAAATCTCAACGTTGAGTTTTCGATAGTGACTATTGAAAACATGGCTTCTGGACAAGTCAAAATATCCAAGTTCAAAACGTGGTCATATGAGTAAATATGGTAACTTGGAGAGTTATAGGCGGTCTATGAACTCTTGGCGATTACTGATATTAATCACGAGGATACACTATCTCCAACATGATTGTCTAGGGTATGAATGAGGAACATCTTCTTATTCTATCTTTATTTAAGAGTTCAATTTTAACTCTTTAGTGGAATGAGTTAAAATTAATGGATCGGATCTAAGTGAATCATTTGTTGATTGTGATTAGGTTATGTCTATTGAAGCTTAAATTTAGATAGCCCGCCAAGATCCCCAATCCACACGGACTTGCATGGATCACTTGATATATTCTATCGGACCAATTTATGGGTCCATCTAGAATTGCATTTAATATATTAAGAATATAATTTGCACATTATTTATTTAACGGGCTGCTTAATTATATTAATATATTAATGAAAGGCATGTGGGCTTGTTTCTTTTAGTAAGAATGGGTCTGGTTCACATGGGGGCTTTTTATTTAAAGTCCAATGGATTAAATGAAATAAGACAATAATATATGGCCCATTTTATACATGTGGGGCGGCAAGGTTAAAATATTAGCCAAATATATTATTTTGTTTCATTGTTTAATTAAGTAAGAATTAATTAATTTATTAATTAATTGTTTAATTAAGAAACAAATCTTTTTCTGATCAAGAAATATATTTCCTAGAGTTATACTATTGGTAGTAGTATACTAAAAGTAAAAGACTTATTTGGTAAGAAAATAATTAATAAGTTTTATTTATTTAATCATAGGAAAGTCTTTTATTAAGTCAATAAAAGAATAAAAATACTTATGAGTTGAATTAGGGTTAGGAGTCTAATTATATGTGAATTAGGGTACAACACAAATCCTTTTTTTGTAGAGGAATTTCGGCAACCCTAATTGGACTACATGTAGATTTCGGCCAACCCTAAAGGAAGAGGAGAAGAAATTTCGGCCACCCTATATAACACATGTTACAGGGTTCGACACTATTAGGTTGATAATTAGTGTTGGCATTAATTCCATATCAAAACGTGTTTTACTTGTAATGTTTAGTGGTTAGAAAATGAAGGATTTCGAAGACGAAGGACGTCTCAACCATTATTCGTTCAAGTTGCCGGCTTTTAAGAGTTTCGGACATTATCGGTCTACAAAGGTATACATGACCTCTTATCTCTTACAAGGCTAGGCACACACCCACACATATCATTTTTGTGTGTCCCTTCATGATTTTATTTCATTTACATTTCACTTTCACACACTTGGCAAAATATGCTCATGCATTCACTTTTAGTTAATAAACTTTGTGTTTTGCATTTTCTAGGACTATGTCCGGAAACTAGCATATGTGTGTGTATTTGTGTTTATATGTTTCTGTATTTTGTGTTTAGGACTTGAACATGTTCTTATTCAATGCCTTATTGAGTTCCGGTCGTTTCGGTTACTCATTCATAAGGTTTCGAGTCCAAACGTGTTGACTATGCCACTTTACGTTCTCTTACGTTGTGTTGACTTCATCGATGATTTCCGAGATGATTTCTCAACCGTTTTTCAAAGTTGTATAGTCTTTTTTGTGTGTGAGAGAGTCACGGTTCGTAATCCGAAAACGGATTCGAATTCGGAGTTCGGACGCTCGAGATACGGGCCGACGAACCGAGAGTGCGCGGGAGAGGACAGCCCAGGCCGTGGGCCACATGGGCTGGCCGTGGTTGAGGCCGTGGGCCCCACGGCCTGGAGCCCCTTCTGCTCCCGTGTGGGCCACGCGCCCCCCACGGCCTGGGGGTGATGTGGCACCACATGATTGGTCGAAA
This sequence comes from Acer saccharum, assembly GCA_030490815.1. Classification (NCBI taxonomy): domain Eukaryota; kingdom Viridiplantae; phylum Streptophyta; class Magnoliopsida; order Sapindales; family Sapindaceae; genus Acer; species Acer saccharum. The sequence continues at coordinate 49,759,338 of CM059869.1, read as the reverse complement.
TGTTCTCTCTCTCTCCTCCTATTTCTTCCCTCTCTCTCTCATTTTGAATTTCCAAGCAAAAAATTTCAGAATTCCCGTATACACTTCTCTCCAATTTTTCCAAACTTCAAAACACCATATCTTCCTCATCCGGAGTCGGATTTGAGTGATTCAAGTTGGAGAGTGTTCGTATTTGAGTCCTCTAACATCTCCAAGTGATTTGGTGGCTGATTGATCGTGATTTCAAGTGGTTGGACACTGAAATTCGTACCAGCTGCAGAATTTGAGGTTTGAGTCTCAACTTTGGGATTTCTTGTTATTTCACCTTCCATTTGCTTGGGGTTTCTTCTTCTATATATATGTTATTGTTTTATGAAAGCTATTTGAAAAGGTAGCTTGATTATCATTCCAATTGAAACTCAATTTGTGGACTTATGTTGACTAGATTTTATGATTCTAGGTTTTACATTTGTTTGTGAGTTGTATTGTGATTAGAATGGCATCTTAGGTTGTTTGATACTTAATTGAATTAATTTTGTGTTAAAATGACTTTGAGATTTGATTTGGTCCTTTGATTGAAGAAATCAAGGATTTGTGTATTTGTTTGTGATTTAGAGAATATAGGTTTTGATTGATGTAAATCTCAAAACCTTGCTCTATATTTTTGTCTAGTATATTGATTGATTTTAATCTCATATATCTAGACTTTGATTGTATATTGATAGCATCTTGAATTAGGACTTAATGAACATTTTGTGATTCAAGTGTTATGTGTGTGAATGAGACTTTGAGTGTATGTGTTAGGTGTTTCACATGCTTAGGTTTCTATTCATGTATTTTTGCATCTAGACTTGATTAATTGTGTTTTCACATGTTTAGGTCTATTTGTGCCATAGAATGTATTGATCACATGTTCTATGTTGAAATGAATGTTTGCATCATTTGCATTCACATGATCACACTAGGAAGTCCTTGTAAAAGGCATGAAGTCTTGGTTAGAGTCGGGATGACTCGGATAGCCAAGCAAGAAGTCTTGCCTAGAGTCGGGATGACTCGGATAGGTAAGCAAGAAGTCATGGCTAGAGTCGGGAGGACTTGGATAGTCATGCATGGGAGGCTCCCTAGAGGCAAGAGTGCCTTGGATAGGGAGTTGGCTAACATATTGGTAGGCCTAGGCGTATGGTTAGACATAGACTCCGATAGAGCGGGGTACACGGGATGTGTATGCACTCTTGAGGAATTTCTAATCTACCATCGATGTTGGTTGAGTGTGTTGTCCAATATATGGTGGTTTCGCATCATTGAGGGATTTCATACTTTCCAATAGGGTTGGGTAGGCTTAGACTTCACTAGGTTGGGTGAGCTAAAGATTGGTCACTTTGTGAATGTTCTATGTTTACTTTCCAATAATATAGTACCCAATGGTTGTAATTCAACCCGTGGATGTTTCCTCCTTGGAGGTTTTACCACGTTAAAAAATCCCTTGTGTTAATTCTTTCTATCTCTTCTCTTATATTTTAATTGTATATTTTATTGTCTTGATTCATAATATTGACTTGTGATGTATTTTGAATCAAGTCTTTGTATAGTGTGATTAGTGTATTCATTCTATAGATCAATTTGTATCTTTGATTCTTTTGTATATTGTAATATTTGTTTAGTGACATTTTGCTCACTCTTGTAACACATTGAACATCTTATGAAATACAAGTTTATTTTGTTGTTATGATTATTTGATATTTTACCTCACATGACTTGTTGATATACTTAGACATTTCAATTATGATTGTGTCATCATATTGTCTATATATGTCTATCTTGGATTATAGTGTTGTGTGTAAGGCTACCTTGAGGGACAAACGGATGTTTGTTCAAGGGTTTGAAAAAAGGTGTAAAAACCTATTCACCCCCCCCTCTAGGTATGCTTTAAGCAATTTAACTTCGTTTGTGTACATTCAGACACCCTAGTAGTTGTTCACTGAATCAATTTTTCTTCTTCTTCTAAACTCATAGACAAGTGTTTGATTATTCTACTGAGACATAAAAGAGAGAAGAGATTATTCTTTTGATGGTACACTAATTGCTTGTTCATCAATAAGCTTGTGTGTACAACATCGAATTAGGTTCACGCGAGTTTCGATCATTAGATTGAGAACTCAAAAGTGATCGGAATAATCTTTGTATTCTCTTGATTGTTTTGTGACTAACAAAAGAAAAAGAAAAGTTTGTTTGTCCATTCTCAGGTTTGCAATTCAAAGAAAAAGGGAGACCACGCTCCTAGGTGATTCACGTTCGTGCTAGGATTGAAGATCTTGCGGATTACCATCGACGTAAGTCAATCAGATCACGCGACAAAAGGTATTCTACTTTTGTTACTTGATATGTATAGTTAATTAATTAAAGGGTTTAAGGTTCATAAGAAGGAAAAATTTTAAAACATACTAAATCTATTTTTAGTCTCGCTTCCGCTGCGTGTACTACGGTATTTTTCCCTGTTAGGATTCCCGTTGTGTTTAATTGGCTTATTTCGTGATCAAACCACATGTGGGGATGCTTTGTAAGGGTAGCTTAGATGTTGTGTTATTGCTTAGGCCCTTTTGAAGACCTCACTATTGACAAGCACCAAAGGTAATATTCTAAGTGCTTACTTGTCTTGAAGAGATAGATGCACACACTCACAACTCATGCATATGTTTAATCCTTATATGTTGTGTGTCTTTTATGTGTGCCTTAATGCTCATTAACTTCTCTTCTTGCATGTTAGTTTGATTGCATCTTGCATATCCAATTGCCTTGTCATGCTTAGACTTAGGATTGCATTTTTGCACTGGGCGCCCCCAAAAGCGCTGTACAGAAGCGCTGTACGAACAGCGCCCATTGAGCGCTGTTCAGACCTGATCGATTTAATCGGTCGCTGTTGGGTCGCTGTTGGGGCGCTGTAAGTGGCGCTGTACAAAGCGCTGTACGTACAGCGCCACTCTGTTTCCTCGTGAAAACAGAGCAAGGGCGCTGTACAGGCGCTGTACAAGGGCGCCCTATGTACAGCGCCCATGGCAAATAGTGGGCAAACTTATCAAAACGACCACACTTTGTTTTGGCCCCCTATATATATGCCACTTTGACTTTAGGTCAATTACAAGAGTTCATATTCAGATTTCATACTTAGGATATTTTTCAAAGAGAAGAAAAATTCCAAGAACTCATTTTTAATTACTCAAACACCTTTTCCATGATCATCAATCATCATCTAGCATCATCTTAGATCATCTAGATGACATCTTGCATGGATTCTTCATCATACTTTGCTTGGTAAGCTTTTCACTAATATCTTACATATTTTGTGTTTCTCTTATCTAGCAATCTCAATTTAATTACTTGTATGTGATTTTATATTTGTTGAATACAAGATTGAGATTAGTATGATGTATGTTTGAGAAGTTGTATTGTGCTAGCATATTAGGTTTTTGTGCTTGATATTGATTAGCTAAACTAATTGACATGTCATTTAGTTTTGATATCTAGGATTGGTCTTAATTGCATATTAATCATCTTAGATAAGCATATAGGGTTTCCCTTGCTCTATGTTGCATTTTGGATATTTTCACATATTCACTTAGGGTTGTATTCTCTTCAAGAGAAGCTAAGTCTTGTGTGTAGCAATCGGGATTAGGTTGCTTAGATCGCAAGCAAAATCGGACTAGGTTCACTCATACCGGGATTAGGTAGGTGTGTGATTACTACCGGGATTAGGTTGTAATCGTTTGCACATTTAGTGGATTCGAGGTTCGAGTGTGGCTTACTTACATAGCCCGTGGTTTTTCCCGTGAGGGTTTCCACGTAAAAATCAAGTGTCAATTTAATTTCCGCACCATATTACACTTGCTTGTTTATTTTATCTTGAGGGTAATTTCGTAATTTTGACTAACACGAAAAATTGGGTAAAAAGCGTAAAATCTATTCACCCCCCCTCTAGATAGTTTTATACACACCGTGCATTAATTAGTTTCAATTGGTATCAGAGCGGGTTCCTAGACATACATAGGTGATCCTTGCTTATTTTGGTGTGTTTTGCATTTTGTGTGATTTTTGATCATTCATACATTTGCATTCATTTCATTCATTCATAAACACTATGAGTGGAAACGGTGGAAATGGTGGTGGCCATGAAGGAGCTTCTAGCACAAGGCCTCCACTTCTTACCGGTTTGAACTATTCCCAATGGAAAGGGAAGATGGAATCCTACATATGTCCAAATTCATGACCGTGCATGGATGGCGGTGGAAGACGGATATGATCTCCCTATGATGACTCCCGCGGGTGGAGGACAAGATGTTTTGAAGCCTAAGGCGCAATGGAACGCGCAAGAGTTTGAGGCTTCTAAGTGGAATAGGAAGGCGATGCATGCCATTATGTGTGCCATGGATGAGAATCAGTACAAGCTTATTCAGAATACTCAAATTGCCAAAGTGGCATGGGACATCCTTCAAGTTGCACATGAGGGAACCGAGGTGGTGAAGGAGTCCAAGCTTCAAGTCCTCCAAACTCAATTTGAGTTACTTAGGATGGGAGAGGATGAATGCTTCAACGACTTCGAAATCAAATTGATGGACATAGTAAATCAAAGCCATCAACTCGGAGACCCGTATTCGGATAGGAGAGTCAAGCAAAAAATTATGAGATCTCTCCCCGATAGGTTTGAATCAAAGGTGACGGCCATAGAAGAAAATAGTGGCTACATGGATATGAAGCCAAGTGAGGTAATTGGGCGTCTCCTTGCATATGAGTCTAGGAAGGCTCCTAGCAACACTACTCCTCCTAAGAAGTCTAAAGGAATAGCTTTGAAAGCATCTAAGGATGAAAAGGAGGCAAAGCATGAATCGGATGAAGACCTTGCCTTATTTGTGAAACGGTTCAACAAGGTTATGGGGTTCAAGAAGAAGAAGGGATTTGGGTCAAGAGGACAAGATTTGAAGAAAAAGAGTTCCTTCAAGAAGTTTGAGCCTAGACAAGAGAGGACCGAAAGGAAAGGGGTCCGATGCTTTGAGTGTGGTGGGATTGGTCACTTTGCCCCCGAATGTGCGAATCACAATGAGAGGAAGAAGGGTAAAGTGATGGCCGCCACATGGAGTGGGAGTAGTGATGACTCCAATGAGGAAGATGAGTCTTCAAGTGAGGAAGAGCTCATGGCTAACTTCCTAGCTTTTGCATCTTCTCACAAGAGCAAAAGTGCTAGTGAAAAGGAAGATTTGAGTCAAGAGGAAATTGACTCTAGTGAAGAAGAAAGTGACTCCTCTTCTAGTTCCAAGAAGAAGTTTGTGGAGCAAAAGGTGCTTGCTAAATACCATGCCGAGTTCAATGATTTAGCACTTAAAAGCACAAGAAAGATTGAGAGGTTGAGAGAAGAAAACCTTGAACTTTCGGCTCACAATGACCACTTAAGTGAACAAGTGGAAAGATTGAAGAGGAGAGAGGATAAGTTAATTGAGGAGTTAGACTTATCCAAGAGAAGTGAAGAAGGCTTGAAGAGGGAACTTGTAGAAGCTAAAGAGTCCTTGGCTAGGATAGATTCTAGCACCAAGAAGCTTGATCATTTACTTGGTGTTGGAAAGAGTCCAAGTGACAAGAGAGGTCTTGGGTATGAAGATGGCAAGAAAATCTCAACCTCTAACAAGACCATATTTGTCAAGAGCTTGAAGAATGAAGAAACTTCATTTGTGCAACCTCCTAGGAAGAAGTTAGAAATAGGACAAAGTTCTAATGCACAAGTGAAAATGGGGCCAAGAAGGAAATCTCAAGCTCAACCTCCTAAGGTTCCTCAAGCCAACACTCCTCCCAAATTGGCTCACAAAGGAAAGAGACCAATCATGCAACCTCAAGCTTGGAAGCAACCAAGACCGGTTCAACAACGAAGATGGATTGAACCCACATATCCACAAAGACATGGACGTACTCAAAGGCGAGGTATGATTCCCTTTTTCATTCCTATTTGTCACTTTTGTGGTTGTGATGGTCATATTAGACCAAATTGCTTTCAATATATTAAAATGTGTAGAAAACAAAGCATGATTGAAAAGAGAAAGAATAGAGCCAAGATGCATGTTTCTAGGAATGAAAATATTGATTTGCATGATCCTAGAAATAGTAGAGCACATGTACCAAAGGCCACTAAGAAAGCTAAAATTGTTGCTAAGTGGATTAGAAAGAATGAAATTGTTTGCCATGTTGCACAAATAGCCTTGAAGGCAAATTCTTCTAATTTTTGGTACTTGGATAGTGGGTGCTCTAGGCACATGACGGGAAACAAGAGTTTCTTCGAGACTCTTGTTATGGAGGAAGGTGGAAATGTCACTTTTGGTGATGGATCCAAAAGAAATGTTGTAGGGAAAGGAACCATTTCCGTTCCCGGATTACCCTCCTTATCCAATGCTTTATTTGTTGATGGCTTGAAAGCCAATTTAATTAGCATTTCACATCTTAGTGATGAAGGATATTCCGTCTTGTTCTCTAAAGATTATTGCTCTATCCTTAAACCCGATGGACAAACCTTGTTGAAGGGCATGAGATCTAGCGACAATTGCTATTGTCTTGAAGCTAGAATTGTATCTAATCATGTGTCCATGGATGAGCAAATTGAGTTGTGGCATGAAAGACTTGGCCACATGAACTTTAGGGATCTACGGACCCTTGGAAAGTTCAATTGTGTGCGTGGCCTCCCTAAGCTTGGGAAGAAAGCCAATGGTATTTGTGGACCTTGCCAACAAGGAAAGCAAACTAAAAGCATGCACAAAAAGGGTAAGTATCTCACCACCAAGGAGCCACTTGAGCTTCTCCACATGGACCTCATGGGTCCCATGCAAACCGAAAGTTTGGGTGGAAAGAGATACATTTTTGTTTGTGTTGATGATTTCTCTAGATTTACATGGACATATTTTCTTAGAGAAAAATCCGAAACTTTTGATAAGTTTAAAATGCTTTGTACTAAATTGCAAAATGAAATGAATTCTAACATTAGAAGCATTAAACGGATTAGAAGTGACCATGGGAGAGAATTTGAGAATGCCACCTTTGAAACCTTTTGTAATGGTTTAGGCATCTCCCATGAATTTTCTGCTCCTAGGACACCTCAACAAAATGGAGTTGTTGAGAGGAAGAATAGGGTCCTCCAAGAGATGGCCCGTGTGATGTTGCTTAGCAACAATGTCCCTAGGAATCTATGGGCCGAAGCCATTAACACGGCTTGCTATATAGGAAATAGAGTGTTCCTAAGGCCCGGTACTAGAAACACCTCCTATGAGTTATGGAAAGGCAAGAGGCCAAATGTTAGCTACTTCCACACTTTTGGAAGCAAATGCTACATTTTGAATGACCGTGATCAACTTGGCAAGTTTGATGCTAAGAGTGATGAGGGTATTTTTATTGGCTATGCCTTAAATAGTAGAGCCTATAGAGTTTTCAATTTAAAGACTCTAAGTGTTATGGAATCATCCAATGTCGTATTTGATGATACTAGGCTCAAGTCTAATGATCATGAGGAGGAGGTTATTTTTAGTGATGATTCTCCTTTGGAGGAGGTTGTGGTGTCGCCTAATGTTGGGACATCTAATGTCAACAATGATGGCACACAACCTATTGATAGAGTTCCTCTCTTGGACTCTAAAGAACCCGCTCCATGGGTTAGGAAACTCCATGATAAAGAAGATATCATTGGAGAGGTAAATGAGGGTGTTAGGACTAGACGCCAACTTGCTAATCTTATTAGCTATACATGTTACACCTCTCAAATTGAACCCAAAAAGGTTGAAGAAGCCTTAAATGATGAATTTTGGGTTCTTGCCATGCAAGAAGAGCTAAGCCAATTCGAAAGGAATGAGGTTTGGACTCTAGTTCCTAGGCCTAAGACCACTAATGTCATAGGCACCAAATGGATATTTAGGAACAAATCCGATGAGGATGGCAACATAGTGCGGAACAAGGCTAGACTTGTAGCACAAGGGTACTCTCAAATTGAGGGTATCGACTTTGAGGAGACTTTTGCTCCCGTTGCCCGCTTAGAGTCCATTAGGCTTCTCTTGTCCATCTCTTGTGTGCACAAGTTCAAATTGCACCAAATGGACGTCAAGAGTGCCTTCCTCAATGGCTTCTTGCAAGAGGAAGTGTTTGTTGAACAACCTAAGGGGTTTGTGGATGCACACCACCCCAATCATGTCTATCGCCTCAAGAAGGCACTTTATGGGTTGAAACAAGCACCGAGGGCTTGGTATGAGCGCCTCACTCAATTTCTTGTTGACAACAACTACACAAGAGGTAGTGTTGACAAGACACTATTCATCAAGAGAGACAATGATGAGCTTTTCATAGCTCAAATATATGTTGATGATATAGTTTTTGGCTCCACCAACAACACCAAAGTCCAACAATTTGTTGATGTCATGTCTCTTGAATTTGAGATGAGTCTTGTTGGTGAGCTTAGTTACTTCCTAGGTTTGCAAATTAGGCAAATGAATGATGGGATTTTCATAACCCAAGCCAAATATGCTAAGAACCTAGTGAAGAAGTTTGGTTTAGAGAAAGCCAAACATTGTGATACACCCATGAGTACCACTTTGAAGCTAAGCAAGGATGCTAGTGGTAAAAGTGTGGAACAAACTCTATATCGTGGCATGATAGGTAGCTTGCTTTATTTGACCGCAAGTAGGCCCGATATATCTTTTAGTGTGGGTGTGTGTGCTAGGTACCAAGCGGATCCTAAGGAGTCCCACCTCTCTTCCGTGAAGAGGATCATTCGCTATGTGAATGGGACATCCAACTATGGGATTTGGTACTCATTTGACACTAATGCTAGTCTAGTTGGCTTTAGTGATGCGGATTGGGCAGGAAATTGTGATGATAGGAAGAGCACATCGGGCGGTTGCTTCTTTCTAGGCAACAACTTGGTGTCTTGGTTTTGCAAGAAGCAAAACTCGATTTCCTTGTCCACGGCCGAGGCCGAGTACATAGCCGCGGGGAGTGGATGCACACAACTCCTATGGATGAAGCAAATGCTAGTAGACTACGGATTCAACCAAGGTACTCTCACTCTCTTTTGTGATAACATGAGTGCTATTAATATTTCCAAGAATCCGGTTCAACATTCTAGAACTAAGCATATTGACATCCGCCATCACTTCATTAGAGAGCTTGTTGAAAATAAATGCATAGTACTTGAACATGTAGGTACTAATGATCAACTTGCGGACTTATTTACTAAACCCTTAGATGCTACTCGATTTAAAACTCTTAGTAGATCTATTGGGATATGTCTTGTGGAGTGATGTTCTATGATTGACCCCATATGGGGAACTCAAGCAAAGAGAGCTATTTTGCATTCTTGTATCTTGCAAAAAATTTGAAATAACTTATGCCTCTTCTTTTGATTGCTTGAGTAAGCTTGGTTGTACATATGTATATATGTTTTCAATTCTATAAGTGTGAACCTTGCTTATCTACAATCCATGTCATATTTATGTTCAAACATGCATTTTTGGACTAGGAGATTTACATAGGAAGTATGATGTGAATGACCTATAGTTATCTCCATGACATGATGATTCTTTAATAACATGCTAATGCTAAATGAAAAAGCATGAAATTCATACAACATGCTCACATGAAAAGCATGAATTGATGATTGCATATTCTTAAAAATGCAAAACTTGTGTGAAAGCTAATGAGACTCAAAATGAATAAAGGATCTTGTATCCGTTCAAAGGAATTCACATTCCATATGTCTCTCTTTCTTTATTAGTTGAACATGGTTACTATCATACGGATTTCTTATCCGGAAAAATCAAATAGGGTGCAAAGTCGCTCATGCCATGTTTCGCTTATAAAGTTGGATATAGTTGCTCTTAAAATTGAAATCAATAATCTCTATATCCTTGCTTTTCCCATGACATTGGTGAAATTGGTTTGAATTCAAATTAGAAACCTTTGTCATTTGCTTTGCCAAATACCATTGTATTTTGGACTTGAATGCTATATGTCTTGTATGCAAAGCATGTTGGATTCACACATTTTCTCAAATAAATCTCCTTGTTTCTCTCAAATTAATTGAAGTGCATAAAGTGACTTATGTGTATATGCATATCTTGCATGCTTCTATCTCTCGTTGCTTTGAGTGACCCGGTTGGGGACTACTCCTTTGCCTATATCATGACAAAAAGGGGGAGTAGGAAATGGTAAGGGGAGTTGCAAAATATAGAAGCTTTTGTGCATTTTGGGGAGAACATACATTGAGGGGGAGTAACCCGTTGAGGGGGAGCATTGCATACACATACATTTTCATAATGTTGAGCTTAATCTTTAATTGCAAATGCTTGTTATTGTTCTCACATGATTAATCTCACACTTTACTTGTATTGGAAATGCTAGAAACTTTATTTTCAGGGCTTGATTGTTCTACAAGAGATTGAAGACTTGAAGTTTTTACTTTCTTATCTCTTTGTAATGTAGATAATCATTGTAGTCCCGTAGTTTCTAATTCTATGTGAGGAATCAATGTGAGTGGTGGTTTTGTCACGAAATAGCCAAAGGGGGAGATTGTTAGGATTCCCGTTGTGTTTAATTGGCTTATTTCGTGATCAAACCACATGTGGGGATGCTTTGTAAGGGTAGCTTAGATGTTGTGTTATTGCTTAGGCCCTTTTGAAGACCTCACTATTGACAAGCACCAAAGGTAATATTCTAAGTGCTTACTTGTCTTGAAGAGATAGATGCACACACTCACAACTCATGCATATGTTTAATCCTTATATGTTGTGTGTCTTTTATGTGTGCCTTAATGCTCATTAACTTCTCTTCTTGCATGTTAGTTTGATTGCATCTTGCATATCCAATTGCCTTGTCATGCTTAGACTTAGGATTGCATTTTTGCACTGGGCGCCCCCAAAAGCGCTGTACAGAAGCGCTGTACGAACAGCGCCCATTGAGCGCTGTTCAGACCTGATCGATTTAATCGGTCGCTGTTGGGTCGCTGTTGGGGCGCTGTAAGTGGCGCTGTACAAAGCGCTGTACGTACAGCGCCACTCTGTTTCCTCGTGAAAACAGAGCAAGGGCGCTGTACAGGCGCTGTACAAGGGCGCCCTACGTACAGCGCCCATGGCAAATAGTGGGCAAACTTATCAAAACGACCACACTTTGTTTTGGCCCCCTATATATATGCCACTTTGACTTTAGGTCAATTACAAGAGTTCATATTCAGATTTCATACTTAGGATATTTTTCAAAGAGAAGAAAAATTCCAAGAACTCATTTTTAATTACTCAAACACCTTTTCCATGATCATCAATCATCATCTAGCATCATCTTAGATCATCTAGATGACATCTTGCATGGATTCTTCATCATACTTTGCTTGGTAAGCTTTTCACTAATATCTTACATATTTTGTGTTTCTCTTATCTAGCAATCTCAATTTAATTACTTGTATGTGATTTTATATTTGTTGAATACAAGATTGAGATTAGTATGATGTATGTTTGAGAAGTTGTATTGTGCTAGCATATTAGGTTTTTGTGCTTGATATTGATTAGCTAAACTAATTGACATGTCATTTAGTTTTGATATCTAGGATTGGTCTTAATTGCATATTAATCATCTTAGATAAGCATATAGGGTTTCCCTTGCTCTATGTTGCATTTTGGATATTTTCACATATTCACTTAGGGTTGTATTCTCTTCAAGAGAAGCTAAGTCTTGTGTGTAGCAATCGGGATTAGGTTGCTTAGATCGCAAGCAAAATCGGACTAGGTTCACTCATACCGGGATTAGGTAGGTGTGTGATTACTACCGGGATTAGGTTGTAATCGTTTGCACATTTAGTGGATTCGAGGTTCGAGTGTGGCTTACTTACATAGCCCGTGGTTTTTCCCGTGAGGGTTTCCACGTAAAAATCAAGTGTCAATTTAATTTCCGCACCATATTACACTTGCTTGTTTATTTTATCTTGAGGGTAATTTCGTAATTTTGACTAACACGAAAAATTGGGTAAAAAGTGTAAAATCTATTCACCCCCCCTCTAGATAGTTTTATACACACCGTGCATTAATTAGTTTCATTCCCTACAGGAGGCTTCTTTGTATGTTTCTTCTTCGGCAGGGTCACGTGCTGTTCCTTCAAGGCCACATTCTTTGGTCTCTTTGCGACCCCATGGTGGCAATACGTTTGATGGTTGGGCCGATCTGCTGGTAGGAAGTTTCTCGTTGTCCATTAGAGGTTCTTTGCCTAGATGTAAGGCTGTTGTTGGCGAGGTGGATCCGTTTATGGGTAGTTCCTTACCTCTGTCATCTATTAAGGGCTCTTCTTATACGTATCTTTTTAATGCTGCCCCGATTCAGGTGGATAATATTTTCGGTCCTTCGATTATTTCGAAAAAGGGTGGTTATGTGGATGTTTGAGTGGATCCCTCTACTTATAAGTCTAGATTGGTGGTTTATAAGTTTTCTCTCATTGGTCGGGTTGTCCTTTCTATTGGTGAGAAGCCTTGGAAGTTGGTTGATCTTAAAATTAAGCTGTAGTCTATTTGGAAGTTGAACTCTGTTTGGAGGCTGATTTCTTTAGGTAAGGGGTACTTGATCGCGCTCCAAATGTTCACATTTAGCGTTCCCTTTTCCTATCTTTTGTATTCGTTTCCGAGCAATTTTATATATTTAATAGGGTGTAAATAAGTGTTTCAGGGAATTAGGGAAGTTCAAGGGCAATTGTGTAATTGTGGAGAAATCAGGGGCAAAAGTGAAATATTCGAATAAATAATGAAGATTCTGTGAATATGCCAAAGATCAGGGGGGCTGACTGTAATTATCCAGCAAAAGTCAGTGCAGTAGCCACGTCAGCACGCCAGATGACGTCGTTTAGCGCCTGCTGTGTCACGCCTGATGTCAGCATGACGTCATGTCGTCTTCTTGCTCCTGCCGGGTCGACCCGACCCGACCCGCCAACGACCCGGTTCAGACCCGGTTGACCCGGCGATTTACCCGACCGATCCCGACCATTTTTCAGCCATTTTTTCAACGGTTTTCTACCCAGATCGGCAGTCGGTCGTCCTCCGGTCACAATGGGTCCATTTTGGGCCTCCCATGCACTAGTTTGGCCTCCCATCCAAGTCCACCAACTTCCATGGAAATGCAAGCTTCAAGCTCACTTCCAGCGGGTTCTTGGCCGCCCAAATATGATCCAAACTCGCCAAACGATGGCGGTTTCATGCGGCGGGACAAGCTCGCAGTCCAGAAGGTCCAAGCTCGCCTCAAACGTCCTTTTTTGCAAGGCGACTTCCGACGGCGGGCAAGAGCCCGCGAGCCTGGTATTCAGAGCCCGCCGAAGTGGCCGACCTTGGAGATATTTTGCCCAAAACTTGCCCAAAACCTTCCTAATATATATATTCATCCTCCCTAAACCTAAACACATCCCTAAATATCCAAACAAGCAAATATTACATCCATATATCATAGATTACACCCAATAGCTTAGAATAAACACACACCACTTCACTTAGCTTTTAACTAGTGTGTAAGGTGGTTTTCCAGCCACCAATCTCGATCCAAGCCATTTACATGTTGATTCCAAGCTTAGGGAAGCAAGATGAGTGAGCTAGCTTGAAGACTTCTCCAACATCATTGGGTTGTCTCTATTTTCTCTCTTATTTCCTTAGTTTGTTGTTAATGTGTAATTAAACATTTATGTTAAGGATTTGGTGTATTTATGTATTATATCTATGAACTAGTTGTATCTATATTTGATAGTGAGCTTTAATTGATATATGCTTGTTAATTAATTAATCCAATTGTTAACATGCAAAATAGGATTTACTAGATTAATGCAAACCTTGCTTAATTTAGTTAACCTCTAATTGAAGTGCTTAATTGTTATCAACTAGTAATTAGGTAATTTGCATGATTCATTAGTTCCCTAACATATCTCATTATCACTCTTGCATAACTTTGCATTAGTGGTAATTAGTTTAGCTAATTAGTGTAATTTAGATAATTGTTATTGGTAGTTTAGTTGTTTAGATTAGTTAATTGCTAAGGATTGACAAACCTTAGTTATAGTTAGATTTAGTTAACTTAGTGGTAATTAGATTAAAGCTTTGTTAGTGTAATTTTAGATTAGTTAGTTTAATTGTTTGTGACAATTGCTATTTATTTTCTTGCATGTAATTAGTGTATATAGTGTAAATATTATATATATATATATATATATAGTGTATATATATAATATACGACCTAGGACCGACTTAAGGTAAACACTACATCCTCCGTGGGAACGATACCCTTACTCATAACCACTATACGTGGCGAACGATTCGTATACTTGCAAGAGGGTAAAAACTTGCACGTCCGATCATTTACGATAGTTTATAGAACTATCGCGTAACCAATTTTCGGTGCATCAAGTTTTTGAACTATCGCTAAATGTGAACATTTGGAGCGCGATCAGACCCCCAAACCTAACTTTTGCTCGTCCTCGAGCAAAACAAAACAAAAATGTAAATAAAACATACTAAGTAAAAATAAATATAAACTAAGCTAGTCCACTTTTGTGGGAGAAACGATGGCACTTAGCATGTGCCACAAGCCTTTTAAACCTCTAGGTGCCCCTAGTAGGAGGAGTGAAGTCTCCTGAGGGTTTACCAGATACGATACCCACAAACGCAACTCTGAATTTCAATAAAGAGATGTAACAATATGCATACATACAAAAATGTCATCCAAGCTAAGCATCATAAGTTAAGACTAGCAAAATTCCATTTTCATCAAAACAACACACAATGCTAGTTTGCCAACACTTGGGATGTTTTCGATCTATGAATCATTAAACTAATTGCCTAGGGGTGAATTCGCCTTGACTTCTATAACTCACAGATTCAACTCTTTCTTCTCTCAGAGTCTTAGGCAATCTCTCATTAACCACATGCGTTTATAAAGATTATAAAATTCGAATTCAACACATGTGAATCTATGAAACAATGCACTTTTAAAATGAATGATCTCATGAATAAATTGATGCACCAAGAACGTGGAAAGAACATGTTTTGATTCGTATTCCCAAGCTAGACTTCTAAAAGATCAGCTAGGGCTTCCCTTTGGTTGTAATGGGGAGATAGGTGATTTTTGATGAATGGAATGAATTTAATGGAAGTCTAAAGATGTTGATCAATTTAACAATGATATTCTACTAGCTCATTATTCATATGTCTACAAGCGTCTAGGCTAAGATTAACATTTTAATGATTGTGCTAATTGGTACTCTATTCGAGTATTTAATCAATTAAGTACTAAGGCCTTAAGCATTTTTATATTTTGAACACTTTTACAGTTTAGCCTCGATATTGCACATTATCTATCATCGCCTGAGTACACGCTATTTACAGATTAAGCTAATCAATTGCATTTATAACTTATGCAAAACCATGATCAACAACTAAAGATTTCATGTGAATGATGTGTATGGAAATATGTGGTGATGAAGTGAATGGTTTGTGTTAGGCCTCAAATTTGGCAATTGGAGCACACATTCATAAGGACAGTGTTTGGGTAATGGAGTTAAGCGCACACATGCTTAGAATCATATCTGTCAGACTTTCTAACAAGGGAATACAAGTCGCACAAGCAGTCCACAATATTCATGTTCATGGCAATCAATACTAAATGCTTTGTGAATGAGATCTCGATGCAATCCTAGTTTCGAAAAGTGCTCTTTAATGAGTAGACTAGAATACCCTCTCAAATGATCGTTAAGGCTCAATGTCTCACACGGGTAGTCTCCACAATTCTCCTAGGAACAACAAGTCTAAGATTCATTTATCTCAACATCCAAGCATTGGCACTGAACAAGCATATTTATAGTGGTGTAACAACTTAGATGGCATGCAAACTAGTCACAATTTAGATTTCAAAGCAAGTATGATTGGTTCCTATTGGTATACACAAGTAAACAACTCCCAAAACACAAAATTTTGACAAAAATTTTCAGAGATTTGAAAATTATTGACAAAAAATAAAAACACAATATTCACAACATAAAACACAAAACACAAAAATGACACATATGTGTCCACACCCCCAAACCTAAACTCAACATTGTCCTCAATGTTGAAAATTGAAGCACATGGACAAGGAGTTCATGATTTGGAAATTCGGACACAAACATACTAACACATATGTACAACTAAACACAACATTTTAAAATAAAATAACATGTGAAGAAGTTTCTAAAAATAGAGGAAAACATTTCAAGAAAAACTGTCAACTTTTGAACTTCGCACAATGTCTGCGTTTCAATGCATATTTTCAAAGATACTCCATACAACTTGCTCAAATTTTGACACAAGAATATAGACATGCAAATGAACACTTTTCATGAAGAAAACATTTTAAAATTCAATTTGGAAAAGCATGAAAACAGACGTTGAAAACAGGTCACGTGCAGAATTTTGAAAACAGGGCACGCCTGTGACCTTTGGTCGAAGAAATAGTCATATCTTTCAAACCACCGCCCAGAACTTTACGTTCTTTATACCGTTGGAACCGTATCGAAAAAATGATGAATCAATCGTGGGCGGAAAAATTTATTTCTTTACTGATTGGTACAGTTTTTAAGAAACATATCGCCTCAAAATTTCAAAACAGGGCATCTTCACAAGTTTTGAAAAATAACACTAAAAATAAAAACAAAAATACAACTATATCATATATAAACAATCCTAATATCTACAACTAACATGTAAACACATATATACAATCCTAAATATCCACCACTAATCACATTACAACAACCAATCCTAATCACTAGGCAAAACAATCACTTCACACTCTTAAGCTAAACAGGAGATATAAACTTGAATTAAAAGCTCAAGGGTAAGAAATTGGACCTTCAAAGGATGGTGTGGCCTCGTGGTATGGTGTATTGTGCATGGTGTGTGTGTGGCTTTAAGTTGCGGACAACTCTCTGGAATCTTCCGCGGGTTTTGGTTCTTCTATCCAGTGGGCTGTTGCTTGCTGATCTGAGTTCGCGACGAATCTTGGAGCTTTCCCGCGAGTTCATACATGTAGCAAGGCGGGAATTTTTCCACGAATCTAAGGTCGCGGTGAACTTCCGCGAGTTCCTTTCTTCTGCTCCGCTGGTTCCTTCCCGCGGTTACTTCTCGCGCAAGGTATTTCTTTTTGAGTCCATGCCCTGGACACATACAAAACAACACCAAAAACTACAAGCATATGCTATACAAGTTTATAAGTAAGGAGCATAACCCCCAAACCTATCTATTTTCATGCATCTCATAGCACATTTGGAATATGGTAACTGGATAAATACAGACTCAAGACTCCTAAACTAAACTAAACCTAAAAATAACAAAAATAAATATGTTCATACGTGTAATGAAACACGTAATTCACTCGAAAAGTGATCATGCAATTTGTGGAAACTCGAAGGTGTATCTAATGTGACATGATTTCTATCGTGGTTCTTCACTACCCACACCTTACCATTAGGTGTGTCATTTCTTGCAACGAAAGGCAACACTTTGGTTTGGTCAAGTTTGTCCTTATGGATCCAAACTTTCCTCACCTTTCTCACTCTCCCCCTAAGCATGCTTCTATTTTTGCAATATTCAACATATTTGGCACGGTGGGTCTTTTTGTGACCCCTAATAGAGCAAAAATAGCATATAGGAGAAAAATTAGAAATACTACCTCGGTTGTCTTTCTCTGTTGCTTTGGCTTGCTTGTGGGCAACCTTCGGAAGGCTTGCTCCACTCTGGGTAGTGCGGGGCTTTTTGGTTGATTTTTTCTTGATTCCCTTCTTTTCCAAAGCCCTGATTGGACATTCGGCTTTGTCTGATTCCACAATGTTGTCACGTCTCATTGGTTGTGATACCTTCAAGGCATGGTCTTTTTTGATGAGTTCCACACTCATAAATTCCAATGCCTTGTCCCTCTCTTCTGCCTCCACTTGCATTCTGCTCGCTTCCCGAGCGAATTCCACCTCTTGTTCCGCCACCAATATGGAGAGCTCTTGTGCTTTCTTCATTTTAGAGTCTCTCTCAACCTCAAGCATGGCAATCTTCAATACTAAGTCTACACTTAGACTTATCAACTCGTTCTCCTCAACATCCTCTTCCTCATGGACCTCTTTCCTTTCCTCCTCTTTCTTGAGTTAATCTTCAAAGATACTAAGGAGCTTGTCCATGTAGTCATCCGAGCTATCCGGAGAAGTCACCGGTTTGAACACCTCTTGTGGTCTTGACTCACCATTCTCATGAATGGTAAGTATATTTGCTTGCTCACTTTGGGTCGGAAAATCTTCATTGTCTTGTCTTTGGTAATTTTCCGCCACATGCCCCACTTGAGTTGCCAATCTCTCGGTGGATTCTTCAAGGCAAATCATCCGTTGCTCGATGAATGAGGGGTTGTCTTGATTGCCCCATTGGTGGTCTTGCCATTCTTGATCCTTGCTTATCTGATGGTTGTAGTGTTGATGCGGATACACGGATTGTACTTCTCCTACTACCGGTTGTTGCCCACGGTGTGCCATGAGGCTCTCCATATCCCGTGACAAGTCGGCCAATTGCATTGCTAACTTTGTCTCAGCCTTCTCCTCATGAGCACCATTCCTTCCACTTCGTTGTTGGGAATTTTCACCCAACATCTCATAAACGGCAAATACTTCGCTGGCGGTTTTCTCCCTCATTGCTCCCCCACAAGCATTGTCAACTGTGGCTTGTATGAGTCCCGTCAATCCGTCATAAAAGCACTGTACTAATAGGACGAAGGGGAACATGTGATGCGGGCACTGTGCAAGGAGTAATTTAAACCAGTCCCAAGTCTCATTGAAGGCTTCCTCTGGTTCTTCTTCAAAGGCTGCTATCTTCCCTCGTATTTCTCGTGTCTTCCAAGAGGGATAATACCTTGAGAAAAATTTGGTCTCTACCGCCTCCCAAGTAATCAATGATCCTGCGGGTAGAGCCAATAACCACTTCTTTGCCTCATCCTTCATGCAGTACGGGAAGCATCTCATCCTCAACTGATCTTCCGTGAGCTCTCCGAGTTGGATGGTGGTAATGACATCGTAGTACTCCTTCATGAACTGAAGGGAA
The DNA here is from genome assembly GCA_030490815.1 of Acer saccharum. NCBI lineage: Eukaryota > Viridiplantae > Streptophyta > Magnoliopsida > Sapindales > Sapindaceae > Acer > Acer saccharum. The sequence goes on along the minus strand of CM059869.1, from coordinate 49,740,230 downwards.
TCCTCATCCGTTTCACCTCGGAAGACTGGAAGAGTGTTGAAATGAGAACTCTTCAACTCCTAGCTCCGTTGCAAATCACTCAACAGAATCGCTGATGGTTGAGCTCCCATAATCAGAAAAGCAAAGTCCTTCATTAGCCTCTGAGTAACAGGCACATTGGTAGGGTTCTTCATATTTATCCGAATCCTGAAATAACCAACAAACAAAGATCAAATCGAACAAGATAAGATATGAACACTAAAAAGTAACACTATAAAAAATACGAAAATAAAAATACGACTAAAACTAACTAAAGATAACACGCTGTTCTATTCCCCGGCAGCGGCGCCAAAAACTTGATGCGCCAAAAATTGGTTATGCGATAGTTCTATAAACTATCGTAAATGATCGGACGTGCAAGTTTTTACCCTCTCGCAAGTATACGAATCGTTCGCCACGTATAGTGGTTACGAGTAAGGGTATCGTTCCCACGGAGGATGTAGTGTTTACCTTAAGTCGGTCCTAGGTCGTATATTATATATATACACTATATATATATATATATATATATATAATATTTACACTATATACACTAATTACATGCAAGAAAATAAATAGCAATTGTCACAAACAATTAAACTAACTAATCTAAAATTACACTAACAAAGCTTTAATCTAATTACCACTAAGTTAACTAAATCTAACTATAACTAAGGTTTGTCAATCCTTAGCAATTAACTAATCTAAACAACTAAACTACCAATAACAATTATCTAAATTACACTAATTAGCTAAACTAATTACCACTAATGCAAAGTTATGCAAGAGTGATAATGAGATATGTTAGGGAACTAATGAATCATGCAAATTACCTAATTACTAGTTGATAACAATTAAGCACTTCAATTAGAGGTTAACTAAATTAAGCAAGGTTTGCATTAATCTAGTAAATCCTATTTTGCATGTTAACAATTGGATTAATTAATTAACAAGCATATATCAATTAAAGCTCAATATCAAATATATATACAACTAGTTCATAGATATAATACATAAATACACCAAATCCTTGACATAAATGTTTAATTACACATTAACAACAAACTAAGGAAATAAGAGAGAAAATAGAGACAACCCAATGATGTTGGAGAAGTCTTCAAGCTAGCTCACTCATCTTGCTTCCCCATGCTTGGAATCAACATGTAGATGGCTTGGATCGAGATTGGTGGCTGGAAAACCACCTTACACACTAGTTAAAAGCTAAGTGAAGTGGTGTGTGTTTATTCTAAGCTATTGGGTGTAATCTATGATATATGGATGTAATATTTGCTTGTTTGGATATTTAGGGATGTGTTTAGGTTTAGGGAGGATGAATATATATATTAGAAAGGTTTTGGGCAAGTTTTGGGCAAAATATCTCCAAGGTCGGCCACTTCGGCGGGCTCTGAATACCAGGCTCGCGGGCTCTTGCCCGCCGTCGGAAGTCGCCTTGCAAAAATGGACGTTTGAGGCGAGCTTAGACCTTCTAGACTGCGGGCTTTGTGCCGCCGCATGAAACCGCCGTCGTTTGGCGAGTTTGGATCGTATTTGGGCGGCCAAGAACCCACTGGAAGTGAGCTTGAAGCTTGCATTTCCATGGAAGTTGGTGGACTTGGATGGGAGGCCAAACTAGTGCATGAGAGGCCCAAAATGGACCCATTGTGACCGGAGGACGACCGACTGCCGATCTGGGCAGAAAACTGTCGGAAAAATTGCCAAAAAATGGTCGGGATCGGTCGAGTTAATCGCCGGGTCAACCGGGTCTGAACTGGGTCGTTGGCGGGTCGGGTCAACCCGGTTGGAGCAAGAAGACGACCTGACGTCAAGCGTGACACAGCAGGCGCTAAACGACGTCGTCTGGCGTGCTGACATGGCCGCTGCGTTGACTTTTGCTAGATAATTACAGTCAGCCCCCCTGATCTTTGGCATATTCACAGAATCTTCATTATTTATCCGAATATTTCACTTTTGAAATAGTAGGAGTAATTGTGATATCAACATGCAAACTCTATCCACACCTATCCATCTAAAGCCTTTCCAAAAATAGGTCAAACCGATATTCATCCGGTTCTTGCTTTTAAAATGAATAGATATCAGCATATGAGTGTGTGTGTGCATGTGGCTCGTTTTCCCGTTTCTATTTGTCAACCCGAGCTTTTTCACAATTCTCAACTATACACCAATAAGCCTTTTATTTTTCATTTCTTTTAGGCTTAGAATCAAAGAATTTTTTTTTTTTTTATGATTCATTTCAACACTTCTTTGATTTTACTAACAAAAACATATACTCCTCATGGCGGTTTTCACTCATCACAATGGCGTAGCCCTTTCCTACATTGGGTGGCTTCACAACCAAGGTGTGTAGCCCTTTCCATGAGGGTGCTTGTTGATTACTATGTAGTGCCAAGGCAAAATGGATACATACCATAGGTCATCTATCATGTACTTAACAATAAACTTCTAGATGCATCCATTATCTACACATATTCAACCACAAAAACTCAAAAACTAAAACATACAAGAAAAGCATTAGTGCACTTTTCAAAAATAAGATTTTCAAGCTCAAGTGCATGATCTAAAAACAATAAAAGATACTTGTTAAAGATCATTACTTCTCAAGTGAGTAGCTCTTAAAGACAATGATATTCAATTAAAGTTTTGCTTATCAAGCCACTCACAATCACACAAAGACATCAATCAACACAAATCATGCCAATGGACATTCTAAGAGTTTTAAACCTCTCTTTGTCCAAGGGCTTAGTGAACAAGTCCGCAAGTTGATTTTTAGTAGGCAAATGCTCTAGAGTAACAATAGAATGTTTAACTAGATCTCTAATGAAATGATGCCTAATGTCTATGTGTTTTGTGCGGGAGTGTTGAACCGGATTTTTAGAGATGTTAATGGCACTTAAGTTGTCACAATAAAGTGTCATTTTTTTTTTCTTGTTCTATCTCATAATCCTTAACGATTTGTTTCATCCAAAGTAATTATGTGCATACACTACCGACCGCAATCATACATACAATAACACATATCATGATTAAGATCAATGTGAACAATTATCATCAAAAGATCTTAAATGAGCAAATGTCAATGAGAACCATAAGAACACTATATTATTTCTCTAATATGACATGCTTCATGAAATAGTGCAACAATGAGTTGAGAGATGAAAATTCAAGTAAGCAAGCAATGTGATATAGAGATACCTTTGCAAGCTATTTTCCATCAAATGTAAAGTCTTCACCCTTTTTATGAGTCCTCTTGGCCTGTTTGTCCTCATGACAACAAGTTGTTGATGTGTCGTTCCAAGAGACTAAAGACTATGCATTTCAACTCAAACAACAACAAAAATGACTTTCTCCAAAAGTCTTAACATGATTATCACCAAATAGATTTCATGATATGCAACTTCTCAAAAGTTAATCAACGGATTTTGACTATCATAATGAATATGTGAGATAGCTAAGTTCATGTCAAGTTATATAGAAACAAAGCTAGATAGCTAAGTTACTTAACAACTTGACACTAATCTTAAAGCTAACTCACATGTGCAACTTACTCTAATGGTAAGAGCACTCACCCTTGACCCATTTGGTCTTAGGTGCACTAACACAAACATCATGATCATTTCTTAAGGCAATAGTATATCTAGAAGATGAAACATCAACAATCTTCTTTATAAAGATATTACTCATGTTAAACACATCATTATTGCCATCAACAAAAATATCATCAAAACTATGAATATGATCATGTGAAACACTCTTTTTCAACCAAATCTTCTTGACATGATTGTCATTAACATGCACAACATTCAAAGAGTTATCATTAGAAACATGTTTAGAAGAATGACTAGGAACATTTTTCACATCATACTTTTTAATCCAAGCTTTCCTAGTATATTCCTTTACAAGATTATTGGCAATGTGCACAAGATCCAAAGGCTTCTTGGTAGCTATGGAAGTGCTCTTCTTATGAGACACTTTGGTTTGTTTACCTAATTGACAAGGTTTACAAACACTTTCTAGCTCACTACCAAGACTAGGTAGACCTCTAACAATGCAACCTTTTTCAAGCTTATTTATGCCTTTAAAGTTCATGTGGCCCAAACGTTGATACCACAAATCAAGCTTGTTGCACTCATGTGCCATGTTGCAAGTTAAAGGGTCTATCTCAAGACAATAGCAATTGTCTATAGACCTTTTGACTCTTAGGACAACATTGTCCTTTTTATCAATTATTGTGCACACATCTTTGTTAAAGCTAACTTCTTTATAAATTTCACACAAGTGAGTAATGCTTATCAAGTTAGCTTGTAACCCATCAACAAACAAAGTGTTTCGAAGTTTAGGCAATCCGGGGATACATATTGTTCCCTTGCCTAGAACTTTCTTTTTGGTACCATCACCAAAAGTGACCCATCCTCCATCCTTTAAAACAAGATTCTTAAAGAACTCTTTGTTCCCGGTCATGTTCCTAGAGCAACCGCTATCTAGGTACCAAGAGTAGGAGGAGTTAGCCCTTAAAGCATATTGTGCAACTAGACATTTTGGAGTGTCCTTTCTAACCCATACACTCTTCACAATACGCCTCTCACTCTTAATACTAACATGCTTTGACTCAATGTTAGACTTTTTAACATGCACCTTGACCTCATTGGTCACATTTTCAAAAATATCAAACAAAGCATTATCAACTTTCTTATGCATAGTAGAGTAAGGCACAACACAAGATTTAGCAAGCAAGTCATCAACAACTTTTTCAACAACATGCTTTTCCAAGGTCTTCCTAAGTCTATTTCTATATCCATACATGGATGATTGCCTAGGTCCATTCAAAGACATATCATGAAAAGCATTATCAAATTCGCATTTCCGAATGTATTCAAAACACCTAGGTCGAATATGTCCTACCATATTACAATGATGACAAATAGGTATGAATTTGAGAATTTTACCATTTGCATTTGCTTCCATAGCATTTGGTCTTCTCACAATTTTACCTCTTTGAAGAGCAACCCTTGGTGCTTCACCTCTTCCATTTGAGGTTGATGCTTTTTGAATTTGATCTTGTTGAGTTCTTCCATTGAACTTCCTTGTTGATGTAGAGGCACCTCCGGTAGCTTTCATAGCTTTACCTTGAGTGAGTGTACCTACATTTGTTTCAATGCTTGCTTTGACAAAAGTAGATTTGTTAGATGAAGGATTCTCCTTCTCATTGATATAACCCAAACCTCTTTTGTCACATGGATGCTTTCCACTTTTAACGAGGGTTTCAACTTTGTTAGAGCTAGATGACATCTTGTTAATCATCCTATTAGCCCCATCAAGTTTCTCACTAAGCACCCTATTTTTAATGGCATATTTTTCTAAGATGTCATCACTTTTCCTAACATCTTCTCTTGATTTATTAAGCCATTGTTCATACTTTTTCTCTTGATTTAAGTGCTCACTAAGTTTGGCTTTAAGCATATTTTCTAGCCTTTTAGCACTAACAAGAGAAATATCCCTTCGCTCAATTTCTTGCTTCAAGACGCTAAGTCTATCATTGCTATCTTTTAGATTCAATTCTAGACTTAAAATCTTGTCTTTAAGTTCATTGAATTCTTTTGAGCCAAGAGCATGATTCTCTAGCTTCTTGTTGAGGGACATATTGACTTTGGATAAACGTTCATTTTCAAAAATAAGACCATTGATCTTATTCTCATCTAAGTCAATATGTTCAACAAAAGAAGCTACATAGGAACACACTTCCTTAATCATGATTATCACAAACAAAAACACAAAAACACTACAAAGAAAGGATCTATCTAAGTGCGTCTAGACACCCGCTCTGATACCAAATGAAATTTCCCTTAAGTAGTAGTGAAATATACCTAGAGGGGGGGTGAATAGGTATAGGCTCCAAATTCTCTCAATTAAAAAATAAATGCGGAATATATCAATGAAAATGCACACTTGATTAAATTTGACAAATTAATTGATTACACTTATACAAGAGTTAAACAATTTACAAGATATGCAATCAATGAAAGAAATGGAAGATAAAGAAAAGTAAAAGCAAAAATGAACACAAGTGTTTTAACGTGGTAAAACCTCAAAGAGGAAACATCCACGGGTTGATACCACAACCACCGGCAAAGCAATCCACTATGTGAAAAAGGACTTACACATTCAAGCTATCACTCATGATATCTACTCAAGCTATCAACTCCTAATCTACCCTCGGGCTAGTGAATCACCAAGCTTACTTCTTATCCGAGATGTATCCTACACCTCTAGAAAGCAACTTCCTATCCAAGACGCTCACGTCTCTAGGAAGATTTCTTGCTTGCCTATCCGGATCCTCCCGACCCTAGACAAGACTTCCTTGCTTGATTATCCGAGTCCTCCCGACTCTAACCAAGACTTCCTTGCTCTATCCACAAAGCTTCACTCACTTTGCTAGAGACTTCAACCTAATGCAAGGCTATGATCTAAAGTGATGCAAGTGATGCAAGCACAAACAAATTAAGCTAGATGATCAATCAAGCAAAATGTACATGTTCAATGATAGTTTAGAATATGATTTCAACACACAATCACAAAATTATCTAGAAATCAAGACATGCAAATCAATAAGAACAAAGGTATGAATATTCAATTTATCACACTAAAAACCTAGTTCTTAGATCAAGAAATAAAACCTAGAAAATAATATGAGATACATCATATATTCAATTTCTAGAATCAATTTCACACACAATCAAGTTTAGCACATATATGTTCAAAACAAATCATAAAGCTAAATCTCAATTAACAAATGATCAAACAACCCTAGCAAGTGATCTAACATACTTCTCAACAAATTTCAACAATCAAATAGTAAGAATCAAGAGATAATCAAAGATGAAATTGAAAAAGAAGAAGTTGTAACAAACATACTGACCACGGACTGAAATTGGACCAGTTGAGAAAAATGGCAGAGTCAGCTGCCTCTGGAAATGCTTGGGGTTTGTAGCTCTCTTCGAGACCAATAATTTTGATTTTTGAATTGATTGATTTCGAGTTCGTATGAGAGAGATATGATCAAAATAAGAAAACGAAAATTGTAGAATTGTGCAGAAAATTTCTCAAGTGTTCTTTAAAATTCAACGAAGTGTGGAGGGAAGGAGGTGGGTTTAAAAGGAAGAGAGAGAGAGATTTTACGAGCGAATCGGAGCACGCCACATCACCTCCCCGTGGGGGGCGCGTGGCCCACACAGGAGCAGAGGGCTCCCCTGGCCGTGGGGCCCACGGCCTCCCACACGGGCAGGCCTTGTGGCCACACGTGCTCCCGACTTCTCTCGCGCGCTCCTTTGGCTCTTTAGCCCATATCTTGGGCATCCGACCTCCGATTTTGAATCCATTTTTGGATTACGAACCGTGACTCCCTCATGCATGACTACAACTACTCAACTTTGAAAAATGGTTGAGAAATCATCTCGGAATCCGACGATGAAGTCAACACAACAAATGAGAACGAAAAGTAGCATAGTCAACTTATTTGGACTCGAAACCTTATGAATGAGTAACCGAAATGACAGGAACTCAATAAGGCATTAAATTAGAACATGTTCAAGTCCTAAACATAAAATACATAAACAAATAAACACATATTCACACAAGCATGCCATATCAAAGAGATAGTCACAAAGCATGCAATTTCACAATGTTTGTCAATACAAGATCAATGCATGAGCATGCTATGAAATGTGTGAATGTGTTATACCAAATGTTTAAACCATGATGCAGGGACACACATGTATGAATTGTGTGTGTGTGCGCTAACGCCTTGCAAGAGGATGGAAGTCAAGATTTACCTTTGACGTTTTTCACCTCTTGAAGACGACTTTTGCACTAGACGTTGCTCTTCACTCTTTAAGCTTCCTTTCTTCAAATAATGTCCTAAGCAACAACTAATACAAACATAGAGTGTTTTGCAATGGAATTAAGCCAATACAAATCATAAACCTTGCAAAATGACATGCGGAAGCTTCTTTACTCGCTGCCCCAAAACTGTACCTATGGCATAATCTGAAGCGTCACACATAAGCTCAAACTAGAGAGTCCAATTAGGTGGCATGATGACGGGAGCCGTGGTTAATGCCTCTTTCAAAACCCTAAATGCTATGGAATACTCGTCACTGAACTCAAATTCTACCTCTTTTTGAAGTAGAGTGCATAAAGGTCTCGAAATCTTTGAGAAGTCCTTTATGAATCACCTATAAAACCCTGCATGACCAAGGAATGATCTGATATCTATTACCGTCATAGGTGAGGGCAAACTCTTCATCACCTCTATTTTTGCCTTATCAACCTCAATACCTTTCTCTGATATGACATGTCCCAAAACTATACCACTTCTCACCATAAAATGGCATTTCTCCCAATTTAGCACAAGACTCATTTCTTCACATCTTTGGAGTACCTAGGATAAGTTTTGTAAACATAAATCAAATGAAGCCCTGAATACTGAAAGTCATCCATAAATATCTTTATGACATCTTCCACCATATCTGAGAAAATTGAGGTCATACACCTTTGAAAAGTAGCTGGCGCATTGTAAAGCCCAAAAGGCATTCTTCTATAAGCATAAGTGTCAAACAGACATGTAAATGTTGTCTTCTCTTGGTATTCGGGGGCTATGGTGATTTGGTTGTAACCGGAATAGCCATCAAGGAAATAATAATGGATATGTCCTGCAAGGCGTTCCAAAATCTAATCGATAAAAGGAAGTGGGAAATGGTCTTTTTGCGTGCTTGTGTTCAGCTTCCTATATTCAATACAAAGCCTCCATCCTGTTTGTAGATGATCGGACCAAATATGGCATGATTTTGTACCCTTATTTCCTATTCTTTGTGCCTATTCTCGGGCGATTGCCCGTATTTAATGTTGTCAAATCAAGTGTTTCAGGTTTTATTAAGCCTCAAGGGCATTTGTGAAGAAGAGGAGGAACTTGGTGCAAAAATGAGCATAAAGGCAATGAAAACAGGGGAGTTCGCCATTTGCTCAATACTTGGTCGCCATGGCGATAGGGAGGCTTGTCAATGTCGCCCCCATATCACCATATGGTCGCCATGGCGACAGGGAGGATTGTTTCAAAAAGAGCAAAAGTCACCTAGGGTCGCCACATGGTTGCCATGGCGACAATCGAATTACTCCCAGAATATTGCATCAGGTGTGGTCGCCATTTGCATGTCGCCATGGCGACATTCAATGGCAAATGGCAACATCACCCTAAATTCCTTAGTGTCGCCATTTGCAAAAGGCGAAAAAGATGATGCTCGTGGCGACAATTGGATCTTAGAATGCATAAAGTATGTCACCATGAGGCCGCGCCATGGCAACACAAATGGCGACATTCTCGCCACATCAGCTTTCCAAGCGATTTTCATTACAAAATCAAGTCCAGTATAAATATCCCTCTTCTCTGAGCTTGAAGACACACAAAAATATACAGAGTTTTAGAAAGCACACTTTTTCTTAGCATTTTTAGACCTAGTTTCTCTTCCATAATTCCCACTTCCAAATTCCTCCATTTCTAGCCTTGAACTACCTTTTCCATCAAACACTTAACACCAAATCTATCCTACCTCACCAAACCATTCCTCTCTTACCATATTCTTCACCATATTACCTTAGTCACACACCATTTGACACACATCATACTTTTGCACAAAGGAGCATCTAAGGAGGGAAAAGATTGAGCATTAAAGAAGGTGACCTACGGGTGACTTCCTCATTTATTACTCTCTTTTCCTATTTGTAACTATGTGTAGCTAAAACCCCCAATCTAGGGGGTTGGTGTTAGAAACACTTGGACATGGGACTATATTTTAATTGAATCTCTATGTATTTTATATTTATTATATCTTTAGATTCTTGTCACTATATGATTGATTTGTATATCAACCTATTAATCATAATCTTGTTAGAATAATCTATTATATAAGCACCTTTGGAATGACAACCTTATTTGATTAAAGAATTCAATAAATAGGATGGATTATTGTAGGGAATACCAACCACAATAATCCAAACCTTGTTTTGAGGTTAATCCATATGAGATTGGTTATTTATGATAGTTTGAAAAGCACCCTTAATCCACTTGCAACTTCACTAATCCCCTAGCGTATCTTTTAATTGATTTCATCCACTTTTCTTATCTTAGATTGTTGAGATTCTATTTTGCCTATCACTTTTGTTACTTTTACTTTATGCATGTTGAAAGTATACAAACGTAGTTAAATTGCTTAAGGCATACCTAGAGGAGGGGGGGGGGGGGGGGGTGAATAGGTTTTTACGCCTTTTTCAATCCCTTGAACAAACTTTCGTTTGTCCCTCAAGGTTGTCTTACATACAACAAATATACTAAAAAGAGACAACATACATAGACAATATGAATAGGTAATCATATAAGCATGGTCTACATACATCATCAAGTTGTATGAGGTAAACAAACAAATAAGTACAATAACAAAGAATACTTGTATTTCACTATATATTCAATGAGTTACAAGAGTGATCAAATATCACTATACACAAATACAATATACAAAAGAATCATAGAAATAAAAATGAACAATAAAATGAGTTCACTAATCACACTATACAAAGTCTTGCTTCACAATACATCACAAGTGAATATTATGAAACAAGATAATAAAATGTACAAATAAAAATATGAGAGATAGAGATAGGAAGAATTAACACAAGAGATTTTTTAACGTGGTAAAACCTCCAAGGAGGAAACATCCACGGGTTGAACTACAACAATTGGGTACTATATTATTGGAAAGTAAACATAGAACATTCACAAAGTGACCAATCTTTAGCTCACCCAACCCAGTGAAGTCTAAGCCTACCCAACCCTATTGGAAAGTGTGAAATCCCTCAATGATGCGAAACCACCATGTATTGGACACCACACAAAACCAACATCAATGGTAGATTAGAAATTCCTTAAGAGTGCATACACCTCCCGTGTACCACGCTCTATCGGAGTCTATGTCTAACCATACGCCTAGGCCTACCAATATAATAGCCAACTCCCTATCCGAGGCACTCATACCTCTAGGAAGCCTCCTATGCATGACTATCCGAGTCCTCCCGACTCTAGCCATGACTCCTTGCTTACCTATCCGAGTCATCCTGACTCTAGGCAAGTCTTCTTGCTTGGCTATCCGAGTCACCCCGACTCTAACCAAGACTTCATGCCTTTTACAAGGACTTCCTATTGTGATCATGTGAATGCAAATGATGCTAACAATCAAAACAACATAGAACATGTGATCAATACATTCTATGGCACAAATAGACCTAAACATGTGATATCACAAGTAATCAAGTCTAGATGCAAAATACACGAATAAAACCTAAAGCATGTGAAACATCAAAACACATAAGATCAAAGTCTCATTCACACATACAACACTTGAATCAAAATATATTCATGAAGAACAAATTCAAGATGCTATCAATATACAATAAAATGCTAGATATATGAGATTTAGATCAATCAATATTCTAGCCAAAAATATAGAGCAAGGATTCAAGATTTTCATCAATCAAATCCTAGATTGCTCTAAAACACAAACAAGATTCAATAATCCTAGATTTCATTAATCAAAGGATCAAATCAAATCTCAAGGTCATTTATCACAAATTTAATTCAATCAAGTTCCAAACAACCTAAGATGCCATTCTAATCACAATACAACTCACAAACATATGTAAAACCTAGAATCATAGAAACTAGTCAACATTAGTCTATAAATTGACTTTCAATTAGAATGATAATCAAGCTATCTTTCTCAATAGATTTTACCAAACATAGACATAGATATAGAAGAAGAAACCCCAAGCAAATTGAAGGTTAAAAAGAAAGAAATCCCAAAGATTAGTCCAATACCTTAGACTTCACAGCTGCTTCGGTTTTCAATGTCCAACAACCAGAAAACTTGATCAATCAGCTACCAAACCACTCAGAAATGATAGAGGACTCAATTATGAACGTTCTCCAATTTGAATCACTCAAATCCGACTCCGAATGAGGGAGATATGATGTTTGGAAGATGAGAAAATGAAGAGGAGAGGACTGACGGGATTTGCTTAATTTTCTTCTTGAAAAAATCAAATGGAGACAGAGGAGGGAAGATAAATGGAGGAGAGAGAAGCATTCCGGGCCAATCAGGTAAGGCCACATCATCCCTGGCCGTGGGGGGCGCGTGGGCCTCACGGGGACAGAGAGCCCCCTTGGCCGTGGGGCCCATGACCTCCCTCACAGCCAGGCGAAGTGGCCTCACGGCCTGGGCTGACTTCTTGCGCGCTCCCTTAGTTCTTCAGCCCGTATCTTGGGCATCCAAAATTTGATTTTGAATCCATTTTCGGATTACAAACCGTGACTCTCTCACGCACGACGACGACTACACAACTTTGAAAAACGGTTGAGAAATCATCTCGGAAAACATCGATGAAGTCAACTCAACGAATGAGAACGAAAAGTAGCACAGCTACATCATTTGGACTCGAAATTAAATGAATGAGTAACCGAAATGACCGGAACTCAATAAGGAATCATAATAGATCATATTCAAGTCCAAATACAAAAATACAGAAATATACAATCACAAAGACACACACATATGCTAGTTTCCGGACATAGTCCTAAAAAATGCAATAAACAAAATTTGACCAATATAATGTGAATGCATGAGCATATTTTGTCATGTGTTGTAAGTGCCTCACTTTTGATTGGCGTATTTCGTTGGCAAAATCACAATGGGGTTCTATATATAAGGGTAGCTTAGAATGGAAGAAAACCTCATTGTGGAATGAAGAGCTTCAAGGAAGGTAAATTACTTGACTTAACTCTATTTTTGAAGAGATTTAGAATGCACACACTCACATGTCATTCATCTACTTGATTTGAATTCCTTGTGTGCATTTCTTGGTTGATTCCTACTTAGCATGCACTCTTCACACTTGCACAAAATTGCATCTTGCTAGGTTTTGGGTTGTAAAGCCAAGGGGCTTTTTGCGCCCCTATTCGGCAGTCCATGACCGCAGAATAGGCCGCCGTTTTTTGGCCCCCTTGGTTCGGCGTTAAGGGGCCGTAAAAACCAGGCCGCAGAAAGGGAACAGAAAGTCAGGTCTTTTTCGGCGCCCTTGGTTCGGCGGTCAGTGGCCGCCGATGTAGGCCGCCGTTTTATTCGGCGCCCTTGGTTTTACGTTAAGGGGCCGTAAAACCAAGCCGTCGAAAGGGACCAGAAAGTCAGGTCTCATTTCGGCGCCCTTATTCGGCGGCCAAGGGCACAGGGCGCATAATCCTAAGTCTCGCGCGTCTGTTGGTATTCGGCGCCCTCATTCTGCGGACACCGATCGCAGAATCGAGGGCGTAGATTTGCTTTTTTCTGATCTTTTTTTCAAAACGACATCACTTCATTTGGATCATATATATATGTGTCTTGTGTGCCTTGGCTCGTTCTAGATAGCAAAAAATTACTCATTTGAGAGCTTCTTGAGCATCTTCCTCTTCAAGGCATCAAGACTTCATCTTTAAGGTTCCAAAACACAAACACCCTTCATCTTGCATCTTTCATTCATCATCTAGCATGATTATAAGTTGATTTCATTTAGGGTTTTTAGTTTTGCTCACATGACTTGTATCTAGAACATCATTCTCATATCTATATGTTCTTGCTTTACAAGATAGCTTTTTTATCACTTGAATTGATTCAAGATTGCATCTTTATGACTTGACTTAGCTTCAAGATTGTTTTATTTTGGTTTGTGAGTTGTTTTGTGATAGATAATGCATATAGGATTTTGGTTGCTTATTTAGTATTGTTTTATGCATGTCATCTAGTAATATGATATCTAGGAATGTCTAACATGTTCATCCATGCCTAGATAAGCTTAAATGTCTAACTTTGCATTTTTAGCATCTTGAGTATTTCACATATTAACCTTAGGTTGTGCTATCTCTTCACTTTAGAGACAAGTCTTGTATTTACCTCTTAGGTAGTTTGCAAGCAAGGGACTGGAGTCACTATTAAAGGCTCGCGGGTAGCAAAGACGGATTAGTAAATTTAGGTGTGATGTGGTCTGTTAGGATTATACTCAATAGCAAGAGTGTAATGTTGTAATTAACAATCTTTTTCATATTAATAAAGTGATTTCTGGTTTAACAAATCGTATAGCATTTATAGTTTATATTATAATTGTCAAAGTAAATAATCATAAGGTCTAAAGACTATGGGAAAAGAAGAATTGTTCGTACATCTGGATATGTATGTGGTAGACACAATTCTTTAGTTAGTCTTGAATAATGTTCACAACTTAAGTTAAAGGTTGGGCACCTTTATCTTGTTAAAGTTGTAGAATTCTTTTGCTAGCATTTGAGTGGGATCAAATGAGATATGATGAGTCTAAAATCATCGGAGTGTCTTCGAGCAAAAGGATCTAGTGCACTGGGTGCATTGAACTGGATCACAATGAAAAGCTTTATCTAGAACCGTCAATAGATAATAGTCTTTTCATTATCAGGACAATCGGAGAGTCTATCTTAATCCTGAGATAAATGATGGACTTATGGTTGCAAGTGATATCATTTGAGTTATCAATGAGTACGATTATATCGCATAGTCTATCCTCGATAGTTTGGTGATATTCATTTGTTAATCGATAGAGGACTTCATTTATAGATATGGACATCGTGGCTCCATTTAATTAAATGAGAGTATAATATCATCATATGGATGTTTTGAGGTAATTGGATATTAAATCTCAACGTTGAGTTTTCAATAGTGTCTATTGAAAACATGGCTTCTGGACAAGTCAAAATATCCAAGTTCAAAACGTGGTCATATGAGTAAATATGGTAACTTGGAGAGTTATAGGCGGTCTATGAACTCTTGGCGATTACTGATATTAATCACGAGGATACACTATCTCCAATATGATTGTCTAGGGTATGAATGAGGAGCATCTTCCTTTTCTATCTTTATTTAAGAGTTCAGTTTTAGCTCTTTAGTGGAATGAGTTAAAATTAATGGATTGGACCTAAGTGAATCATTTGTTGATTGTGATTAGGTTATGTCTATTGAAGCTTAAATTTAGATGGCCCGCCAAGATCCCCAATCCACACGGACTTGCATGGATCACTTGATATATTCTACCGGACCAATTTAAGGGTCCATCTAGAATTGCATTTAATATATTAAGAATATAATATGCACATTATTTAAGTGATGGGCTGCTCAATTATATTAATATATTAATGAAAGACATGTGGGCTTGTTTCTTTTAGTAAGAATGGGTCTGGTTCACATGTGGGCTTTTTATTTAAAGTCCAATGGATTAAATGAAATAGAAAAATAATATTAGGCCCAATCTTATATAAGTGGGGCAGCTAGGTTAATGTTTTAACCTAAAAATATTATTTTGTTTCATTTGTTTTAATTAAATAAGAATTAATTAATTTATTGATTAATTGTTTAATTAAAGAAACAAATCTTTCCTAAAAGTAAAAGACTTGTTTGACAAGGAAATAAATAAATTAGTTTTATTTATTTAATCAAATAAGGAGTCTTTTTATTTAGTCAAAATAAAAGAATAAAAATCAAGGAGTTGGATTAGGGTTTGAAGTCTATAAAGTTGAAAAGAATTAGGGTTGAATTTTAGTCACCCTATATAAGTGACATGATGAAATTCGGCCAACCCTAATCTTAGACTACATAGAATTCGGCAACCCTAAAGGAAAAAGAAGAAAAAATTCGGCCAACCTATATAAGGGTTCTTATAGGGTTCGGCCACCACAAGTTTTGGTGCTTGAGTTTTTATTTCTTTCTTCTTCTTCTTAATTCCAAGAGAGTTTTATTCTAAAAAGACAAAAAGGAGTGTGAAATTATTCTTTGATAGTATACAATTGCTTAATCATCAATAAGCTTGTGTATACGATATCGATCTAGGTTCACGCGAGTTTCGATCATTAGATTGAGAACTCAAAAGTGACCGGAATAATTTTGACATTCTTTTGATTGTTTTGTGACTAACAAAGAAAAGAAAGTTTTTGTTTGGTCCATTCACAGGTTTGCAATTCAAAGGAAAGGGAGACCACGCTCCTAGGTGATCCACATTCGTGCTCGGATTGAAGGTCTTGCGGATTACCATCGACGTAAGTCAATCGGATCACGCGACAAAAGGTAATTTACTTTTGTTAATATATATGCATGTTTATTGATTAAAAGGGTTTAAGGTTCATAAAGGAAAAATTTTAAAAGTCACTAAATCGTTTTTAGTATCGCTTCCGCTGCGTTTACCATTTTTGTTATTATTTTTCCCTACATGGTCAACCTAATTTGTAATCGTATTTGCAAATAGTGGATTTGAGGTTCTCGTGTGGCGCACATAACAGCCCGTGGTTTTTCCCCGTGTGGGTTTCCACGTAAATATTGTGTGTCCTTTAATTTCCGCACTTGTATGCTTTTTTTTGTATATTGACTAGATTGGGGTTTTTTCGTAATTTGGATTAATCTCGAAAAATTGGGTAAAAAAAAAAATGTTTAAAATCTATTCACCCCCCCTCTAGATTACCTTAGGACACGTTTATATTTATTTTCAATTGGTATCAGAGCGGGTTCCTTAACATAATTAGGTGATCCCTTGCTCTTGTTAGAGTCTCTTGCATTTGTTTGCATTGTTGTGTGTGCTTAGCTTGTTTGTGTGCATTCATTTCATTCAAACCCAAATACAATGAGTGGAAATGGAATGGGAGGTGAGGGTGCCTCTAGCACAAGACCCCCCTTGCTCACCAGGGTCAATTACACCTCATGGAAGGGTAAAATGGAACCTTATGTGAGTCAAATTCATGACCGAGCATGGATGGCGATTGAAGATGGATACACTCCACCTATGATGACTCCTACGGGAGGTGGAGAGGAAGTCCTCAAGCCGAAGGCACAATGGACTCCACAAGAATTTGAGGCTTCAAAATGGAACAACAAAGCCATGCATGCAATCCTATGTGCCATGGATGACAACCAATACAAGCTCATTCAAACTACAAGGATAGCAAAGGAAGCTTGGGACATATTAGAGACGGCTCATGAAGGAACCAGTGTGGTTAAGGATTCCAAGCTCCAAGTTCTCCAAACACAATTTGAGACCATAAGGATGGAGGATGATGATTGCTTCAATGACTTCCAAGTGAAGCTCATGGATATAGTGAACCAAAGTCACCAACTTGGTGATCCTTACTCGGATAGAAGAATCAAGCAAAAGATCATGAGGTCGCTTCCCGAGAGGTTTGAATCCAAAGTGACGGCATTGGAGGAAAATAGTGACTACTCAAGAATGAAGCCAAGTGAAGTTATTGGAAGGCTCTTGGCCTATGAATCTAGGAAAGGTCCTACAACTACACCTCTAAAGAAGCAAAAGAGTCTTGCCTTGAAGAGTGTCAAGGTTAAGAAGGATGAAGAAGACTCGAATGAAGAAATTGCTTTGATGGCAAAGAAGTTCAAGCAATTTATGAGATTTGAGAAGAGAGGGTTTGGCTCCAAGGGAAAGTTTGTAAAGAAGAAGACTCTTTTCAAGAAAGTGGAGCAAGTTCAAGAGAAAGACCACAAGAAGGGTGTCCAATGCTATGAGTGTAGTGGGTTTGGACACATTGCTCTGGAGTGTGCTAATTTGAAGAAGAAGAAAGGAAGAGCCATGGCGGTTACTTGGAGTGATAGTGATGACCTAGAAGATGAAGACAAGTCTTCGGATGATGAGGAAGACCAAGTTGCCAACTTCATTGCTTTCTAATCCTCTCACAATAGCAATGAAGTTATGAGTGATAAAGAAGAGGAAGAGGACAAGCAAGAAGAAGTAGATGAAAATGACTCAAATGGTGGGAGTAACTCCTCAACGTCAAATTTTGAGTTTGATAAAGAGATGGACTATGATGACTTCATGAGATTATTTGAGAACTCAAGATTGAAGAAGAAAAAGGAGATACAAAAGTTAAAAGGGGAGAAGCTTGAGTTGACATCCAAAGTGACTCATTTGAGCAAGGAAATGAGTAAGGCAAAAGAGATAGAAGAAGGGTTGAAGATGGAGTTAGTCTTGGTCAAGAAAAGTGAACAAAGCTTGAGAAAAGAGCTCATGGAAGCAAAAGAGTTGATTGCTAAGATGACTTCCGGAACCGAGAAGCTTGACAAGATGCTATCTTGTGGGAAGAGTCCTAGTGACAAGAAGGGGTTAGGATATGTGGAAGAAATGGAAGCCACATCCTTGAAGAAGACAACTTTTGTCAAGAGCAAGGAGGTTGATAATGCTCAAACCCCTTAACAATCAACCAAGTGGGTTAAAGTTGGTGAATCCTTCAAGCAAGCATAAGCAAGGATTCCAACAAGAGCTCCACCACAAGCTAGAGCTCCACAACTAAGACCTCCTCAACCTAGAGCTCCACAACCAAGACCCCCACAACCAAGACCTCCACAACAAAGGATCCCACAAGCTCAACATGGGGTCTTTCATGCTCAACCTAGAAGACATGCCAACTTGGCTCAACCACAAAGGAGAGAGTTGCCTCAACATCCAATAGCAACTCAAAATAGAAGGAGGCCACAAATGTTTGCTCAAGGCTATGGTATGAATTCCTACTTTACACCTACTTGCCATTTTTGTGGAATTGAAGGCCATATTAGGCCTAATTGCCTTAAGTATATTAAATTGTGTAGAAAAGAAAGTATGATTGAGAAAAATATGCTTAGAAGAGCCACAATGCATGCACCTAGGAATTTTAGAGCTAATGGACCAATGGCTCCTAGAAATGACCATGTTTCACCTAGGATGAGTAGACATGATGACTATTATTGCTATGTGGCCCAAGTTGCCTTAAAAGCAAATGCCTCTAACACTTGGTACCTTGATAGTGGGTGTTCTAGGCACATGACCGGAAACAAGAGTTTCTTTGAAACTCTTATGATGGAGGATGGTGGGTTTGTCACCTTTGGTGATGGATCTAAGAAAAAAGTCATAGGGAAAGGTAATATATCTATTCCCGGTTTACCCTCCTTGCCCAATGCTCTCTATGTTGATGGCTTGCAAGCCAATCTCATTAGTATATCACACTTAAGTGATGAAGGGCTTTCGGTTATGTTTGGAAAAGTTGATTGCTCTATTCTTAAGGAAAATGGGCAAGTATTGTTGAAAGGCAAAAGATCAAGTGACAATTGTTATTGTCTTGAGTCTAATCTCATCTCTTGTAACTTGTCTACTAGTGAGCAAATTGAGGTGTGGCACCAAAGACTTGGCCATATGAACTATAGGGACTTAAAAGTCCTTGATATGTTGAATGTTGTTAGGGGCTTTCCCAAGTTTGGGAAAAAGGTTGAGGGAGTTTGTGGACCTTGTCAACAAGGAAAGCAAACTAAAAGTGTGCACAAGAAAGGCAAATACCTCTCCACCAAAGAGCCATTGGAGCTCATCCATATGGACCTTATGGGTCCCATTCAAACCGAAAGTTTAGGTGGTAGAAGGTACATTTTTGTTGTTGTTGATGACTTCTCTAGGTTTACATGGACTTACTTCCTTAGAGAAAAGTCTGAAGCCTTTGAGAAATTTAAAATGCTTTGTGTCAAAATTCAAAATGAGAAAACCTCTCACATTAAAAACATTAAGAAAATTAGAAGTGATCATGGGAAAGAATTTGAAAATGCTAAGTTTGAAAATTTATGCAATAGCCTAGGTATTTCCCATGAATTTTCGGCCCCTAGGACTCCTCAACAAAATGGTGTTGTTGAGAGAAAGAATAGAGTCCTCCAAGAGATGGCCCGTGTGATGTTGCTTAGCAACAAAGTCCCTATAAATCTTTGGGCCGAAGCCATCAATACGGCTTGCTACATAGGGAATAGAGTCTTCCTTAGGCCCGGGACTAAACAAACATCCTATGAGTTATGGAAGGGTAGAAAACCCAATGTGAGCTACTTTCACATCTTTGGGAGTAAGTGCTATATACTAAATGACCGGGATCAACTTGGCAAGTTTGATGCCAAGAGTGATGAGGGTATTTTCATTGGGTATGCACTTAATAGCAAGGCCTATAGAGTTTTTAATCTAAAGACTCAAAGTGTTATGGAATCATCAAATGTTGTCTTTGATGATTGTAGGCCTAAACATGATGACCATGAGGAGGATGTTTGTGAGGTGGATGTCCTTCCTTTGAAGGAAAGTGGTGAGACTTCAAGTGGTGTGAAGTCAAACCAAGATGAAGAGGATGATTTGCCTCTTAATAGAGTTCCTCCTTTGGACTCTAAGGAACCCGCTCCTTAGGTTAGGAAACTCCATGATAAGGATGATATCATTGGAGAGGTTGGAGAGGGTGTTAGGACTAGGTGTCAAATAGCTAATCAAATTAGCTACACTTGTTACACCTCTCAAATAGAATCCAAAAAGGTTGATGAAGCCTTGGAAGATGAGTTTTGGGTTCTTGCCATGCAAGAAGAGCTAAACCAATTTGAGAGAAATGAGGTTTGGACTCTTGTTCCTAGACCTAGAAACACTAATGTCATAGGCACTAAATGGGTGTTTAGGAACAAATCCGATGAGGATGGCAACATTGTGCGAAACAAGGCAAGGCTTGTTGCACAAGGGTACTCTCAAATTGAGGGTATTGACTTTGAGGAGACTTTTGCTCCCGTTGCCCGTCTTGAGTCCATAAGGCTTCTCCTATCCATTTCTTGTGTGTACAAGTTCAAGTTACACCAAATGGATGTCAAGAGTGCCTTCCTAAATGGCTTATTGCATGAGGAAGTGTTTGTTGAGCAACCCAAGGGGTTTGTGGATCCACACCACCCCTCTTATGTCTATCGCCTCAAGAAGGCTCTATATGGGTTGAAACAAGCACCGAGGGCTTGGTATGAGCGCCTCACTCTTTATCTTGTTGACAATGGCTACTCTAGAGGTAGTGTTGACAAGACCTTGTTCATCAAGTGCACTAAAGATGAGCTATTCATAGCTCAAATTTATGTTGATGACATTGTATTTGGTTCCACCAACCAATCCAAAGTTAGACAATTTGTTAATGTCATGTCTCATGAGTTTGAAATGAGCATGGTTGGTGAACTAAATTATTTCCTAGGTTTGCAAATCAAGCAAATGCATGATGGGATCTTCATATCCCAAGCTAAGTATGCTAAGAGCCTAGTGAAAAAGTTTGGCCTTGAGAATGCCAAACATTGTGACACACCCATGAGCACCACCTTGAAACTTAGCAAAGATGCTAGTGGAAAGGATGTGGAACAAAGTCTATATCGTGGCATGATAGGTAGCTTGCTTTACTTGACCGCAAGTAGGCTCGATATTTGTTTTAGTGTGGGTGTTTGTGCAAAGTACCAAGCTAATCCCAAAGAGTCTCACCTTGTGGCGGTGAAGAGGATCATTCGGTTTGTGAATGGTACCTCAAATCATGGGATATGGTACTCCTTTGACACTAATCCAAGTCTTGTTGGATTTAGTGATGCCGATTGGGCGGGAAATTGTGATGATAGGAAGAGTACATCGGGCGGTTGCTTCTTCCTTGGGAACAATTTGGTCTCTTGGTTTTGCAAGAAGCAAAACTCAATTTCCCTATCCACGGCCGAGGCGGAATATATTGCCACCGGTAGTGCTTGCACTCAATTGATGTGGATGAAACAAATGCTAGCTGATTATGGCTTGGAGCAAGGTACTCTTACCTTATTTTGTGATAATATGAGTGCCATTAACATTTCTAAGAATCCAGTCCAACATTCTAGGACAAAGCACATTGACATTAGACACCATTTCATAAGAGAGCTAGTTGAGAGCAAAACTATTGCATTGGAACATGTGGGAACAAATGACCAACTAGCGGATTTGTTTACAAAGCCTTTAGACACCATTAGATTTGGGAACCTTAGCAAGTCTATTGGGATTTGTCAATTGGGTTGATTTGGTGTGTCTTAACCCCATATGGGGAGCTCAAGCAAAGAGAGCAAAGTTGCATGATCATGCATTGTGCCACATTGATATATTTTATGTCTCTTAGTTAATTGCTTGAGATGATTGGTTGTACATACTTATATGTATTTTTCTAAATAAGTGTGCTACATTGCCTTGCTTGCAATCCATGTCATATTTATGCTCTGAAACTAATTATAGCACGGTGTGTATAAAACTATCTAGAGGGGGGGTGAATAGATTTTACGCTTTTTTACCCAATTTTTCGTGTTAGTCAAAATTACGAAATTACCCTCAAGATAAAATAAACAAGCAAGTGTAATATGGTGCGAAATTAAATTAACACTTGATTTTTACGTGGAAACCCTCACGGGAAAAACCACGGGCTATGTAAGTAAGCCACACTCGAACCTCGAATCCACTAAATGTGCAAACGATTACAACCTAATCCCGGAAGTAATCACACACCTACCTAATCCCGGTATGAGTGAACCTAGTCCGATTTTGCTTGCGATCTAAGCAACCTAATCCCGATTGCTACACACAAGACTTAGCTTCTCTTGAAGAGAATACAACCCTAAGTGAATATGTGAAAATATCCAAAATGCAACATAGAGCAAGGGAAACCCTATATGCTTATCTAAGATGATTAATATGCAATTAAGAACAATCCTAGATATCAAAACTAAATGACATGTCAATTAGTTTAGCTAATCAATATTAAGCACAAAACCTAATATGCTAGCACAATACAACTTCTCAAACATACATCATACTAATCTCAATCTTGTATCCAAAGCATACAAAATAACAAACAAGTAATTAATTGAGATTGCTAGATAAGAGAAACACAAAATATGTAAGATATTAGTGAAAAGCTTACCAAGCAAAGTATGATGAAGAATCCATGCTAGATGACATCTAGATGATCTAAGATGATGCTAGATGATGATTGATGATCATGAAAAAGTGTTTGAGTAATTAAAAATGAGTTCTTTGTGTATTTTTCTTGTCTTGAAAAATATCCTAAGTATGAAGCTTGAATATGAACTCTTGTAATTGACCTAAAGTCAAAGTGGCATATATACAGGAGGCCAAAACAAAGTGTGGTCGTTTTGATAAGTTTGCCTCAAATTTGCCTTGGGCGCTCTACGTAGAGCGCTTTGTAGAGCCCCCTGCTCTGTTCTCGCGAGAAAACAGAGGGGCGCTCTACGTAGAGCGCTTTGTAGAGCGCCATCAGAGAGGTCGCTCTACGTAGAGCGCTTTGTAGAGCGCTTTGTAGAGCGCCCCTACAGCGCTCGAATTAAATCGATCAGGTCTGTACAGAGCCCAACGGGGGCTGTTCGTAGAGCGCTTTTGTAGAGCGCTTTTGGGAGCGCCCAGTGCAAAAATGCAATCCTAAGTCTAAGCATGACAAGGCAATTGGATATGCAAGATGCAATCAAACTAACATGCAAGAAGAGATGTTAATGAGCATTAAGGCACACAAATAAGACACACAACATACAAGGATTAAATATATGCATGAGTTGTGAGTGTGTGCAACTATCTCTTCAAGACAAGTAAGCACTTAGAGTATTACCTTTGGTGCTTGTCAATAGTGAGGTCTTCAAAAGGGCCTAAGCAATAACAACAACATCTAAGCTACCCTTACAAAGCATCCCCACATATGGTTTGATCACGAAATAAGCCAATTAAAAACAACGGGAATCCTAACAATCTCCCCCTTTGGCTATTTCGTGACAAAACCACCACTCACATTGATTCCTCACAAAGAATAAGAAACTACGGGACTACAATGATTATCTACATTACAAAGAGATAAGAAAATGCAACTTCAAGTCTTCAATCTCTTGTAGAACAATCAAGCCCTGAAAATAAAGTTTCTAGCATTTCCAATACAAGTAAAGTGTGAGATTAATCATGTGAGAACAATAACAAGCATTTGCATTTACAATTTAGGCACAACATTATGAAATGTATGAGTATGCAATGCTCCCCCTCAACGGGTTACTCCCCCTCAATGTATGTTCTCCCCAAAGTGCACAATAGCTTCTATATTTTGCAACTCCCCTTACCATATCCTACTCCCCCTTTTTGTCATGATATAGGCAAAGGAGTAGTCCCCAACCGGGTCACTCATAGCAACGAGAGATAGAAGCATGCAAGATTTGCATATACATATAAGTCACTTTATGCACTTCAATTAATTTGAGAGAAACAAGGAGATTTATTTGAGAAAATGTGTGAATCCAACATGCTTTGCATACAAGACATATAGCATTCAAGTCCAAAGTACAATGGTATTTGGCAAAGCAAATGACAAAGGTTTTTAATAAGAATTCAAACCAATTTCACCAATGTCATGGGAAAAGCAAGGATATAGAGATTATTGATTTCAAATTTAAGAGTAACTATATCCAACTTTATAAGCGAAACATGGCATGAGCAACTTTGCACCCTATTTGATTTTTCCGGATAAGATATCCGTATGATAGTAGCCATGTTCAACCAATAAAGAAAGAGAGACATTTGGAATGTAAATTCCTTTGAACGGATACAAGATCCTTTATTCATTTTGAGTCTCATAAGCTTTCACACAAGTTTTGCATTTTAAGAATATGCAATCATCAATTCATGCTTTTCATGTGAGCATGTTGTATGAATTTCATGCTTTTTCATTTATCATTAGCATGTTATTAAAGAATCATCATGTCATGGAGATAACTATAGGTCATTCACATCATACTTCCTATGTAAATCTCCTAGTCCAAAAATGCATGTTTGAACATAAATATGACATGGATTGTAGACAAGCAAGGTTCACACTTATAGAATTGAACACATATATACATATGTACAACCAAGCTTACTCAAGCAATCAAAAGAAGAGGCATAAGTTATTTCAAATTTTTTGCAAGTTACAAGAATGCAAAATAGCTCTCTTTGCTTGAGTTTCCCCATATGGGGTCAATCATAGAACACATCACTCCACAAGACATATCCCAATAGATCTACTAAGAGTTTTAAATCGAGTAGCATCTAAGGGTTTAGTAAATAGGTCCGCAAGTTGATCATTAGTACCTACATGTTCAAGTACTATGCATTTATTTTCAACAAGCTCTCTAATGAAGTGATGGCGGATGTCAATATGCTTAGTTCTAGAATGTTGCACCGGATTCTTGGAAATATTAATTGCACTCATATTATCACAAAAGAGAGTGAGAGTACCTTGGTTGAATCCGTAGTCTACTAGCATTTGCTTCATCCATAGGAGTTGTGTGCATCCACTCCCCGCGGCTATGTACTCGGCCTCGGCCGTGGACAAGGAAATCGAGTTTTGCTTCTTGCAAAACCAAGACACCAAGTTGTTGCCTAGAAAGAAGCAACCGCCCGATGTGCTCTTCCTATCATCACAATTTCCTGCCCAATCCGCATCACTAAAGCCTACAAGACTAGCATTAGTGTCAAAAGAGTACCAAATCCCATAGTTGGATGTCCCATTCACATAGCGAATGATCCTCTTCACGGAAGAGAGGTGGGACTCCTTAGGATCCGCTTGGTACCTAGCACACACACCCACACTAAAAGATATATCGGGCCTACTTGCGGTCAAATAAAGCAAGCTACCTATCATGCCACGATATAGAGTTTGTTCCACACTTTTACCACTAGCATCCTTGCTTAGCTTCAAAGTGGTACTCATGGGTGTATCACAATGTTTGGCATTTCTCTAAACCAAACTTCTTCACTAGGTTCTTAGCATATTTGGCTTGGGTTATGAAAATTCCATCATGCATTTGCCTAATTTGCAAACCTAGGAAGTAACTAAGCTCACCAACAAGACTCATCTCAAATTCAATGAGACATGACATCAACAAATTGTTGGACCTTGGTGTTGTTGGTGGAGCCAAACACTATGTCATCAACATATATTTGAGCTATGAAAAGCTCATCATTGTCTCTCTTGATGAATAGTGTCTTGTCAACACTACCTCTTGTGTAGTTATTGTCAACAAGAAATTGAGTGAGGCGCTCATACCAAGCCCTCGGTGCTTGTTTCAACCCATATAGAGCCTTTTTGAGGCGATAGACATGGTTGGGGTGGTGAGCATCCACAAACCCCTTGGGTTGTTCTACAAACACTTCCTCTTGCAAGAAGCCATTGAGGAAGGCACTCTTGACGTCCATTTGGTGCAATTTGAACTTGTGCACACAAGAGATGGACAAGAGAAGCCTAATGGACTCTAAGCGGGCAACAGGAGCAAAAGTCTCCTCAAAGTCGATACCCTCAATTTGAGAGTACCCTTGTGCTACAAGTCTAGCCTTGTTCCGCACTATGTTGCCATCCTCATCGGATTTGTTCCTAAATATCCATTTGGTGCCTATGACATTAGTGGTCTTAGGCCTAGGAACTAGAGTCCAAACCTCATTCCTTTCGAATTGGTTTAGCTCTTCTTGCATGGCAAGAACCCAAAATTCATCATTTAAGGCTTCTTCAACCTTTTTGGGTTCTATTTGAGAGGTGTAGCATGTAAAGCTAATTAGATTAGCTATTTGACGCCTAGTTCTAACACCCTCATTAACATCTCCAATAACATCCTCTTTGTTATGGAGTCTTCTAACCCATGGAGCGGGTTCATTAGAGTCCAAGTTAGGAACTCTAGTACTAGGTTGTGTGACTTCATTAGATGTCCCAACATTGGGAGTCACCACAACCCTCTCCAAAGGAGAGTCATCCTCTAAAACATCCTCCTCTTCATGGTCTTTGGACTTGAGCCTTGTATCATCAATGATAACATTCGATGATTCCATAACGGTTCGAGTCTTCAAGTTGAAAACTCTATAGGCTTTACTATTCAAGGCATAGCCAATAAAGATACCCTCATCACTCTTAGCATCAAACTTGCCAAGTTGATCACGGTCATTTAAAATGTAGCATTTGCTCCCAAAGGTGTGGAAGTAGCTAACATTTGGCCTCTTGCCTTTCCATAACTCATAGGAGGTGTTTCTAGTACCGGGCCTTAGGAACACTCTATTTCCTATATAGCAAGCCGTGTTGATGGCTTCGGCCCATAGGTTCCTAGGGACATTGTTGCTAAGCAACATCACACGGGCCATCTCTTGGAGGACCCTATTCTTCCTCTCAACAACTCCATTTTGTTGAGGTGTCCTAGGAGCCGAAAACTCATGGGAGATGCCTAGGCTATCACAATAGCTTTCAAAAGAGGCATTCTCAAACTCCCTCCCATGGTCACTTCTAATCCGTTTAATGCTTCTAATGTTAGAATTCATTTCATTTTGCAATTTAGTACAAAGCATTTTAAACTTATCAAAAGTTTCGGATTTTTCTCTAAGAAAATATGTCCATGTAAATCTAGAGAAATCATCAACACAAACAAAAATGTATCTCTTTCCACCTAAGCTCTCGGTTTGCATAGGACCCATGAGATCCATGTGGAGAAGCTCTAGGGGCTCCTTGGTGGAGAGATACTTGCCCTTTTTGTGCATGCTTTTGGTTTGTTTTCCTTGTTGGCAAGGTCCACAAATACCATTGGCTTTCTTCCCAAGCTTAGGGAGGCCACGCACACACTCGAACTTTCCAAGGGTTCTTAAATCCCTAAAGTTCATGTGGCCAAGTCTTTCATGCCACAACTCAACTTGCTCATCCATGGACACATTGTTTGAGACTATTCTAGCTTCAAGACAATAGCAATTGTCGCTAGATCTCATACCTTTCAATAAGGTTTGTCCATCGGGCTTTAGGATTGAGCAATCATTTTTACTAAACAAGACGGAATATCCTTCATCACTTAGATGTGAAATGCTTATTAAATTGGCTTTCAAGCCATCAACAAATAAAGCATCGGATAAGGAGGGTAAACCGGGAACGGAAATGGATCCTTTCCCTACAACCTTCTTTTTGGATCCATCACCAAAAGTGACATATCCACCTTCCTCCATAACAAGAGTCTCGAAGAAACTCTTGTTTCCCGTCATGTGCCTAGAGCACCCACTATCCAAATACCAAAAATTAGAAGAATTTGCCTTCAAGGCTATTTGTGCAACATGGCAAACATTTTCATTCTTTCTAATCCACTTAGCAACAATTTTAGCTTTCTTAGTGGTCTTTGGTACATGTGCTCTATTATTCCTAGGATCATGCAAATCAATATTATTATTCCTAGGAACATGCATCATGGCTCTTTTCTTTTTCTTCTCTATCATGCTTCTAGTTTTGCACATTTTTATATAGCGAAAGCATTGTGGTCTAATATGACCAACAAATCCACAAAAGTGACAAATAGGAGTAAAATAAGGAATCATACCTTGTCCTTGTCTTTGTGGATGAAAGGGTTCAATGCGTCTTCGTTGTTGAACCGGTCTAGGTTGCTTCCAAGCTTGAGGTTGCATGATAGGCCTCTTTCCTTTGTGAGCCATTTGAGGAGAAATGTTGGCTTGAGGAACCCTAGGGGGTTGAGCTTGAGGTTGCCTTCTTGGCCCCATCTTCACTTGAGCATTTGAACTTTGTCCTATTTCTAACTTCTTCCTAGGAAGTTGCACAAATGAAGTTTCTTCTTTCTTCAAGCTCTTGACAAATACGGTCTTGTTAGAGGTTGAGATCTTCTTGCCATCTTCATACCCAAGACCCCTCTTGTCACATGGACTCTTTCCAACACCAAGCATATGGTCAAGCTTCTTGGTGCTAGAGTCCATCCTAGTCATAGATTCTCTAACTTCTTCAAGCTCCCTCTTTAGACTATCCTCATTCCTCCTAGATAAGACTAACTCCTCTTTTAGCTTATCTTCCATCTTCTTGAATTTTTCCACTTGTTCACTTAAGTGGTCATTATGAGATGCAAGCTCAAGATTTTCTTCTCTCAACATCTTGATCTTTCTTGTGCTCTTGATTGCTAAATCATTAAACTCGGCATGATATTTAGCAAACTCCTTTTTCTCCATAAATCCATTCATGGAGTTAGAAGAGGAATCACTTTCTACTTCACTTGAGTCATTTTCCTCTTGACTCATTTCCTCTCTCTCACTAGCACTTTTGCTTTTATGGGAGGAGGCAAAAGCTAGGAGATTAGCCATGAGCTCTTCATCATCCGAAGACTCATCTCCCTCATAGGAGTCATCACTACTTCCACTCCAAGTGGCGGCCATCACTTTCCCCTTTTTCTTCTCAACATGATTTGCACAATCGGGGGCAAAATGACCTATGCCACCACACTCGAAACATCGGACCCCTTTCCTTTCGGTCCTCTCTTGCCTAGGTTCAAACTTCTTGAAAGAACCCTTTTTCTTCAAATCTTGTCCTTTTGATCCAAAGTTCTTTCTTCTAAACTTCATAACCTTGTTGAACCTTTTTACAAACAAGGCAAGGTCTTCATCCGAGTCAACCTTCTTTTCCTCCTTTTCATCCTTAGAGGTTTTTAAAGCAATTCCTTTTTGCTTTTTAGTGGGTGTGGAGATAGGCCCCTTCCTAGACTCATAAGCTAGAAGTCTCCCAATCACCTCACTCGACTTCATATCCTTATAACCACTATTTTCTTCTAAAGCCGTCACCTTCGATTCAAACCTATCGGGTAGAGATCTCATAATCTTTTGCTTGATTCTCCTATCCGAATATGGATCACCAAGTTGATGGCTTTGGTTGACTATATCCATCAACTTGATCTCGAAGTCGTTGAAGCACTCATTCTCCTCCATCTTAAGCAGTCTCGAATTGAGTTTGGAGGACTTGAAGCTTGGAGTCCTTCACCACTTCGGTTCCCTCATGTGCAATCTCTAGGATGTCCCAAGCCTCCTTAGCTATCCTAGTATTTTGAATCAACTTGTATTGATTTTCGTCCATGGCACACAAGATGGCATGCAACGCCTTCCTATTCCACTTTGAAGCATCAAACTCTTGCGCGTTCCATTGCGCCTTAGGCTTCAAAACATCTTCTCCTCCACCCGCAGGAGTCATCATAGGGAGATCATATCCGTCTTCCACCGCCATCCATGCACGGTCATGAATTTGGCATATGTAGGATTCCATCTTCCCTTTCCATTGGGAATAGTTCAATCCGATAAGAAGTGGAGGCCTTGTGCTAGAAGCACCTTCGTTGCTACCACCGTTTCCACCGTTTCCACTCATAGTGTTTATGAATGAATGAAATGAATGCGAATGAATGGAATGAATGAAATGAATGCAAATGTATGAATGATCAAAAATCACACAAAATGCAAAACACACCAAAATAAGCAAGGATCACCTATGTATGTCTAGGAACCCGCTCTGATACCAATTGAAACTAATTATAGCACGGTGTGTATAAAACTATCTAGAGGGGGGGTGAATAGATTTTACGCTTTTTACCCAATTTTTCGTGTTAGTCAAAATTACGAAATTACCCTCAAGATAAAATAAACAAGCAAGTGTAATATGGTGCGGAAATTAAATTAACACTTGATTTTTACGTGGAAACCCTCACGGGAAAAACCACGGGCTATGTAAGTAAGCCACACTCGAACCTCGAATCCACTAAATGTGCAAACGATTACAACCTAATCCCGGAAGTAATCACACACCTACCTAATCCCGGTATGAGTGAACCTAGTCCGATTTTGCTTGCGATCTAAGCAACCTAATCCCGATTGCTACACACAAGACTTAGCTTCTCTTGAAGAGAATACAACCCTAAGTGAATATGTGAAAATATCCAAAATGCAACATAGAGCAAGGGAAACCCTATATGCTTATCTAAGATGATTAATATGCAATTAAGAACAATCCTAGATATCAAAACTAAATGACATGTCAATTAGTTTAGCTAATCAATATTAAGCACAAAACCTAATATGCTAGCACAATACAACTTCTCAAACATACATCATACTAATCTCAATCTTGTATCCAAAGCATACAAAATAACAAACAAGTAATTAATTGAGATTGCCAGATAAGAGAAACACAAAATATGTAAGATATTAGTGAAAAGCTTACCAAGCAAAGTATGATGAAGAATCCATGCTAGATGACATCTAGATGATCTAAGATGATGCTAGATGATGATTGATGATCATGAAAAAGTGTTTGAGTAATTAAAAATGAGTTCTTTGTGTATTTTTCTTGTCTTGAAAAATATCCTAAGTATGAAGCTTGAATATGAACTCTTGTAATTGACCTAAAGTCAAAGTGGCATATATATAGGAGGCCAAAACAAAGTGTGGTCGTTTTGATAAGTTTGCCTCAAATTTGCCTTGGGCGCTCTACGTAGAGCGCTTTGTAGAGCCCCCTGCTCTGTTCTCGTGAGAAAACAGAGGGGCGCTCTACGTAGAGCGCTTTGTAGAGCGCCATCAGAGAGGTCGCTCTACGTAGAGCGCTTTGTAGAGCGCTTTGTAGAGCGCCCCTACAGCGCTCGAATTAAATCGATCAGGTCTGTACAGAGCCCAACGGGGGCTGTTCGTAGAGCGCTTTTGGGAGCGCCCAGTGCAAAAATGCAATCCTAAGTCTAAGCATGACAAGGCAATTGGATATGCAAGATGCAATCAAACTAACATGCAAGAAGAGATGTTAATGAGCATTAAGGCACACAAATAAGACACACAACATACAAGGATTAAATATATGCATGAGTTGTGAGTGTGTGCAACTATCTCTTCAAGACAAGTAAGCACTTAGAGTATTACCTTTGGTGCTTGTCAATAGTGAGGTCTTCAAAAGGGCCTAAGCAATAACAACAACATCTAAGCTACCCTTACAAAGCATCCCCACATATGGTTTGATCACGAAATAAGCCAATTAAAAACAACGGGAATCCTAACATGCTCAAACATGCATTTTTGGAATAGGAGATGTACTTTGGAAGTACTTTTTGAATGACCTTTAATTGATCTCCATGACATGATGATTCCTTTTAAATGACATGCTTAAGTTGAAAAGTATGAGATGAAAATGTGAAATGTTTGATTGCAAATGTTAAATGCAAATATGTGTGCAAAAGCAATATTGAGACTTAAATCAATAAGGATCTTAATATCCAAAGTCTCTCTCTCTTTATTTGTAGAACAAGGCTACTATCATACGGGTATCTCACCCGGAAAAATCAAATAGGGTGCAAAGTCGCTCATGTCTTGTTTTGCCTATAAAGTTGGATATAGTTGCTCTTTATTTTGAAATACTAAAATTCTATATCCTTGCTTTTTCCATGACAAAGGGTGAAATTGGTTTGAATTCTATTGGAAACCTTTGTTGTTTGCTTTGCCAAATACCATTGTTTTGGTCTTAGATGCAACATGTCTTGCATGCAAAGCATCATTGTCACACATTTTTCATAAAATAAAACTCCTTGAATCTCTCTTACTTGATTGAGGTGTATAAAATTGCCTTTATGATTGCATATGTGTTCGTGCTACAAGCTCTCCTTGCTAATGCTTACCCATTGGGGGAGACTCCCTTTGCCTATCTCATGACAAAAAGGGGGAGTAAGGTTTGGGGGTATTTGTGCTTCTAGGCATTGCATTTAGGGGGAGTTGAGAGTGATTAACCCATGTTGGGAGATGATTGCATTTAGGGGGAGTTGCATTGCATTTCATTGCTTGTTTGATTCTCTTTTGAAATGGCATTTCTTTTATCATTAGCATCTCTCACACTTGTTCTTGGAAGGTATTTCTCTTGTTAATTGTGTGTAGGTTGGATCTTTTTCTACAAGCTTGGGATTGACTTGAAGATGTTCAAGACTTAGACTAGGAGCTTTATTGTAATGTAGAAAATTTTTGTTGACCAATCTTTTTGTTTTGTGAGGTTGCTATGTGAGTGGTGATTTTGTCACGAAATAGCCAAAGGGGGAGATTGTAAGTGCCTCACTTTTGATTGGCGTATTTCATTGGCAAAATCACAATGGGGTTCTATATGTAAGGGTAGCTTAGAATGGAAGAAAACCTCATTGTGGAATGAAGAGCTTCAAGGAAGGTAAATTACT
Organism: Acer saccharum; assembly: GCA_030490815.1. Lineage (NCBI taxonomy): Eukaryota > Viridiplantae > Streptophyta > Magnoliopsida > Sapindales > Sapindaceae > Acer > Acer saccharum. The sequence goes on along the minus strand of CM059869.1, from coordinate 49,707,252 downwards.
TGACTTAACTCTATTTTTGAAGAGATTTAGAATGCACACACTCACATGTCATTCATCTACTTGATTTGAATTCCTTGTGTGCATTTCTTTGTTGATTCCTACTTAGCATGCACTCTTCACACTTGCACAAAATTGCATCTTGCTAGTTTTTGGATTGTAAAGCCAAGAGGCTTTTTGCGCCCCTATTCGGCGGTCCATGACCGCAGGATAGGCCGCCGTTTTTCAGCGCCCTTGGTACGAATTAAGGGGCCGTAAAAACCAGGCCGCAGAAAGGGACCAAAAAGTCAGGTCTTTTTCGGTGCCCTTGGTTCGGTGGTCAGTGGCCACCGATGTAGGCCGCCGTTTTAATCGGCGCCCTAGGTTTTGCGTTAAGGGGCCGTAAAACCAGGCTACCGAAAGGGACCAGAAAGTCAGGTCTCATTTCGGCGCCCTTGTTCGGTAGCCAAGGGCGCATAATCCTAAGTCTCGTGTGTCTGTTGGTATTCGGCGCCCTCATTCTGCGGACACCGATCGCATAATCAAGGGCGCAGATCTGCTTTTTTCTGATCTTCTTTTCAAATCGACATCACTTCATTTGGATCATATATATATGTGTCTTGTGTGCCTTGGCTCGTTCTAGAGAGCAAAAAATTATTCATTTGAGAGCTTCTTGAGCATCTTCCTCTTCAAGGCATCAAGACTTCATCTTTAAGGTTCCAAAACACAAACACCCTTCATCTTGCATCTTTCATTCATCATCTAGCATGATTCTAGGTTGATTTCATTTAGGGTTTTTAGTTTTGCTCACATGACTTGTATCTAGAACATCATTCTCATATCTATATGTTCTTGCTTTACAAGATAGCTTTTTTATCACTTGAATTGATTCAAGATTGCATCTTTATGACTTGACTTAGCTTCAAGATTGTTTTATTGTGGTTTGTGAGTTGTTTTGTGATAGATAATGCATATAGGATTTTGGTTGCTTATTTAGTATTGTTTTATGCATGTCATCTAGTAATATGATATCTAGGAATGTCTAACATGTTCATCCATGCCTAGATAAGCTTAAATGTCTAACCTTGCATTTTTAGCATCTTGAGTATTTCACATATTCACCTTAGGTTGTGCTATCTCTTCACTTTAGAGACAAGTCTTGTATTTACCTCTTAGGCAGTTTGCAAGCAAGGGACTAGAGTCACTATTAAAGGCCCGCGGGTAGCAAAGACGGATTAGTAAATTTAGGTGTGATGTGGTCAACCTAATTTGTAATCGTATTTGCAAATAGTGGATTTGAGGTTCTCGTGTGGCGCATATAACAGCCCGTGGTTTTCCCCTGTGTGGGTTTCCACGTAAATATTGTGTGTCCTTTAATTTCCGCACTTGTATGCTTTTTTTTGTATATTGACTACATTGGGGCTTTTTCGTAATTTGGACTAATCTCGAAAAATTGGGTAAAAAAAAAATGTTTAAAATCTATTCACCCCCCCTCTAGATTACTTTAGGACACGTTTATATTTATTTTCAATTGGTATCAAAGCGGGTTCCTTAACATAATTAGGTGATCCCTTGCTCTTGTTAGAGTCTCTTGCATTTGTTTGCATTGTTGTGTGTGCTTAGCTTGTTTGTGTGCATTCATTTCATTCAAACCCAAACACAATGAGTGGAAATGGAATGGGAGGTGAGGGTGCCTCTAGCACAAGACCTCCCTTGCTCACCGGGGTCAATTACGCCTCATGGAAGGGTAAAATGGAACCTTATGTGAGTCAAATTCATGACCGGGCATGGATGGCGATTGAAGATGGATACACTCCACCTATGATGACTCCTACGGGAGGTGGAGAGGAAGTCCTCAAGCCGAAGGCACAATGGACTCCACAAGAATTTGAGGCTTCAAAATGGAACAACAAAGCCATGCATGCAATCCTATGTGCCATGGATGACAACCAATACAAGCTCATTCAAACTACAAGGATAGCAAAGGAAGCTTGGGACATATTAGAGACGGCTCATGAAGGAACCGATGTGGTTAGGGTAGTTTTGTTGGTGAGGTTGTGGGAATCCGGGGGTTGTCTTTGGTTGTGGTTTTGTTGGTGTTGTGGTTGGGGTTGGTTGTCCTTCCATGACAAGTTTTGGCTGTTTCTCAATGTCGGGTTGTATGTGTTTTGGTAGGGATTGTGTTGGGGATTTTGGGTTGCATGGTGTTGTTGGGGTTGGTTTTGGAAGTTCCGGTTGTAGTTCACAAAGGAGACTTATTCTGACGAGCTTGAAGCAAACGGGTTTCCAACTTGACAATCCATGCTAAAGTGCGGCCCTAAACACCACTCACATTGGGCTACTTGCACATTACTAGGCCCGGCACTCATCTTACTCATTTGATTTTGAAGTGCCGCTATTTAATGATTTTGACTTGCTAATTGAGCATGAACACTTGTCAACTCATTTACTTCTGGCACACCCGGAATCTTCTTTGGTACTTCCTCTAGCTTCCCCACTGGCTATTGTTAAGTGCCATTTCCTCTAGAAGGTCATTGGCCGCATCCATTGATTTGCTCATTAATGAACCTCCAGCAGCCGCATCTACTAAATTCCTTGTTGACACCGTGAACCCTTGGTAGAAAGCTTGCAAAATTTGCCATTTTGCAAGGCCATTGTGGGGACATCTCCTTTGAAGCTCCTTAAACCTCTCCCAAGCCTCATATATGCTATCATTCTCAAATTGTTGAAATGAAAGGATCTCATTTCTAAGACAAGCGGCCTTCCCTGGTGGAAAATATCTATTCAAAAAGGCTTGGGCCAACTGATCAAAGGTAGTGATCGAGTTTGGTGGTTGGGAGTTCAACCATATCCTTGCGTCGGGAACAACTTCAACTTGATAAACTCGTTGGGAACAACTTTAACTTGATAAACTCGTCGAGAATCCTGTTGTACTTGAAGGTGTAGCAAATCTCGTTGAATTTCTGAAGGTGTAGGTTCGAATCATCATTCACCAAGCCATTGAATATGCAAGTAGGCCAATCATCTGAGTAATGGACGGCCTGATCTCAAAGGAATTTGCTGCAATTGTTGGCCGGCGAATGGATGATTGGTGCTGCTCGACTCTAGGCATTGTATAATCCCGTAGAGTATGCTCATCTCCAACATGAGGCAACCCTTCTTGCACTGGATTGGCTTGAGGAGGCAATTCCCCTTGATTTTGATTTGCCACATTTGGCACTCCCATGTGCCCTAGCTGTGCATTCTGATCACCCATCTCTGCTCTTCTTCGACCTTCACGTCTATTTCTTCGAGCTATCCTTTCAATCTCTGGATCAAAGTTCAAGAAGTGAAGATTTGGCTCCTTGTTCGTGGGTGCATGCAAGAGAAATGGTACCTATCAAGAAAAACACACAAACTAAATTAAAAGGTTCAAATTAGTAATAAACTAACTAGTATCGATATCAATCATCCGCTCAATCCCCAGCAGCGACGCCAAAAATTGGCTAGTCTCTTTTATGACTCTCGCAATAGGACGAGGTCGGAGAGTAGTGCAATGATGAAGTGAAGTTCGTTCCCATAGGGATCGAGTGACCGATTACCGAAATTGATTAGTTTGGGTGCTATTCAAATAATCATTAATGAGGATTTCCAAATTAAACAAATTAAACTAAAGCAACCTAATTGATTAATGCTAAAACAAAATGAAGCAACGCGAAAATAAACACAACTGTGATAATATAGAGAAATATGCTAGGACTTGACTACACCCCACCCCATGTTGACTTCCGTTTTAGACTCAATTATTCACCCATAACATGCTCATGTAATTCATAGATTCATGCACCCTAATAGTAACCTACAATCTTGGTCAAGTAGAGTAGATTACACCCAAAATCATACCCAAGCCTATCTTTCAATTACTCAGAATATATGAATGGGTTCATTAAGTTGGTGGCGCACTAATGAATCATATACGCTAGCTTAAGTGGGTATACTTTTCTAGACATGCATAGAGAATATTTTTTTGAGCACGTGGCGTGCGTCTCCGGTCGGTACATAACAAACCAAAAAAGAACAATTAATAGGAGATCAATCTATCAATATAAACACTAAGCATACCAAAACATCCATACAAACTACAAGTTGCACATAAATGGGTAGATAAGAATCAATATAAATATATAGTCATTGGGTGGGGTTTCATCAAATCCTAGCACTAAGTGTTTAGCTCATATCACAAAAAGTAGCAATACAAAAGATAACTTCAAATGAATACATGGCTAACAAAAAGAACATGAAAGAGAGAAAGGGATAGAAGAAACTATTTGGAAAGGCTCCTTCTTTGCTTTGCTCTTCCTCTTCCGAGCTCCTTTAACTTTGATCCGCCCAAACGATGAATAGATGGAAGTGATAGTAAGGTGGTGTGATGAGTGTGTTTGGATGTTAGGGAGATATGGGATCTTTGTGGACTTCAAAGGATGGAGGTGGTGATGTAAGAAGGAAATGGATAAAAATGTGTTCTTGGTTCAATTTGGGAGAAAAAGTTGTTAAGTCTCCAAAATGTCCAACATGTAGCATTTATATTGGTGGCAAAATAGGGCAACTTTTCTGTGTCTGACGAAAGGGCGGACTGCCGCGGTTGCCGGTGCCGCGGCCACCAACCGCGACAGATGAACCGCGGTAAGCTAAAGGGATCTCTATCGCTCGGGTGCCGCGGTCTCTCCGGCCGTGACACTTCAACCGCCGCAAGCTTCTGGGGTTTCTGTGGCTCGAGTGCTGCGGTCGGGCAACAGCAGCAGCCCAACCGCGCCAACAGAAAGATGTCTCTGTGGCGAGGGCGCCGCGGTGGCCAACAGCAGCAGTGATGCCACGGCACCCTGACTTCCAGGCCAAACTTCCCAGAATTGCACTTTGATCCCCAGAATTCTTTGAAATTGCTCCAGTGCCCCTAAACTTCATAGATTCCTGAAACACTTATTTAAACAGATTAAAACCCCAGTTTTACCCGAGAAACGGACAAAAAATGATATGGAATTGGGGCTACACTATGTGTAGAAATAAAGCAATCAGTCACCTTTTCCCAGACTATCTTTTCGCCCCATTTCTTTCCACACCTTCTCCTCCCTTTCCTTCCTCAAGTCTTCCTTTCTAATCGGTTTTTAACCTACGCGGCACACTACAGCAGTGTATCCCTGTCTAAAGCACTTATTACAGTAAAATCCTCTCTTCTCATATCTCAGTTGCTGCCAAACCTGATTTTGCCCCACAACCAATGGAAATCCCTCTACAACTTCCTCTTGCAAATCTACTTTAACACACATTCTAGCCCCTATGGCTCTTGTACGATATAACGTGGCATTATCAGTCCCAAGGAATCTATCAAATCGAGTAGTAAAGCTCTGTAAACAGTCCAGTCTATACAAGTGTAGAGGCAAATTTGGTAGAAAAATCCACTGTGGTACAATTGACGGCTCCTTGTTCACATCAAAATTGGCAGACCAGTTAAAAAGTCAAAATTGGCATCCAGCCACCACTTTTCCTTCTCCCAAGCATGAATATAATCCTTCTCGTTTGCCAAGTGGAGCAACACATGGTGATTATCCATAAAACTTGAAAGTAATACAATAAATAAACGCTCGGTGTGTATGATAAATATATCTAGAGGGGGGGTGAATAGAATTTAACTAATTTTACCCAATTTTCGTATGCATGTCAAGATTACGAAAATACCCCTAACTAGTCACAAAAATATAGCAAGTGTAATAAGATGTGGAATTTAAATAACACTTGATATATACGTGGAAACCCAACCACAGGGAAAAACCACGGGCTTTTTAGTGCGTCACACTCGAACCTCGAAATCCACTAATTGAAATGGAGTTTACAACCTATGTAGACCTCGTCTAACACTCCGGTCAATAACCCCCCACTTCTACCATGCGGGCCTTTAAAAGTGGCTCTAGTCCAATTTGCTTGAGGCCTAAGCAACCTTAGCCCCAAGACTTAATTCTCAATGAAGAGATTATGCAACCTATGTGAATATGTATGAATATTCAAATAACAAACAAGGCTAGGGAACCTTAGATGCTTATCTAGGATGATGATATAATCAATTAAATCAATCCTAGATATCAAGTGCTAAATGACATGCCAAATAGCTTAGATAAACATATATTATAAAAACCTAGATATCTATCACAATACAACACTCAATCAATTCATCACAATCAATTCTCTATTCTTGTATTTAGCATATGATCTAAAAACATACAAGTAATTAAAAGAGATGGCTTGATAGTAAAAATACTCAAATAAGATGAAGTTAATCAAAATCTTACCAAGTAAGTTGTGATGATGCAAACCTATGCATGGATGATTGCAAAATGATCTTTGATGCACAAAGTAATGTATTTGAGTGTTTAAAGAAGAGTTCTTTGATGATTTTTCACTTGAAAAATATTCTAAGGAAAATATATGATATTTTTAACTCTCTTGGACGACCTAAAAACATAGAAGGATATATAGGCATCTCTAGTAAAGTGAGGTCGTTTTGAAAAATCGCACCAGTTTGTGCATTGTGCGCTGGACGACCAACGCATAGACCAAATTTGCATGGTACGTTGGTAGACCAGCACAGGTCAGGGGCGCAACACCAGCAGCAAACCACTAGGCGATTTGCGCTGGAGGACCAGCGCACGACCAACGACAGACCACTGGGCAATCTACGCTGGTCTAGCGCATGACGACCAGCACACCGCCCACTCCTTTGAACCCCACAAACAACATGCAAGGGTAAAAAGGTAAAACTAGATGCATCCTAAAAGCCTAACATGGTATGACATTAAAATCACAAGATGCAATCAATACTTATGCAAGAAGAGATGTTATATGATCATGAATGCACACATATATAAACACATGTTATACACAAGGTATGGATAAGCATGGAATGTGTGTGTGTGTCCAACTAATCTCTTCAAAGCAAATCAAGCACTTAAAGATATACCTTTGGAGTGCTTGTCACTTTGAGGACATGAGAGGGTCTTGAGCTTGATAAAGAATCACTTAAGCTACCCTTACATACAATCCCCAACATGTGGTTTGTCCACGAAATAAGTCAATCAACACTTGGGAATCCTTACAAAACTGATCATTGGGACCTCAGAAAAACCCCAAGTTTTGATAATCTGAACTCTAAGAACATCAATCGATGGTTTGGAAGAGAGAAACTTCAATACTAAAGCGTGTTACAGGTCCTCAGCAGCCCTCGCCATCTCTACATCAAAAAAAACTAACCCTAAATCTCCATTAATTAGTTCCGGCCTCCTCAACGGGATTTTATACTTTGAAGAGGGAATAGGTCTCTACAGAGCTTGCGCGAAAGACTTCCCTCCTCCACCTACCGAAGTCCCAGCAGCACCCGACCCACTCCCAGCCAACAGCGAAACCCCATCCTTACACACCCCCAACCCTCCGGCAATAGGCTTTGCCGGAGGCGGCGCGGCCATAGCCGCAATTGCAGCCATGAGGGATGAAAAGAAGAAACCTAGCAGACTAAAAACAAACGCCCGCCACATCAAAAAAAAAAAAAAAAAAAAAGGGGTCAAGTATTTAAACTAGTTCGATGTTTTAACGACAATAAAAAATCTAGTCTCTTCAATATTTCTAGCATAATAATCTCATATTTACAAACGAAACAGATTGAATTCTAAGTTTATAAGAGAAGAACATACTAATATTATTGATACTGAAAATAATATGGATTGTACGGAAATCAATATTTTAATAATATAGATTTTTTTTTTTTAAAACAGGAAACAAAGATTGCATAGCCGTTCGACATATTTTAATAATATAGATTGAACATATACTAATTTAATTTTTTTAAAATTAATATTTTACGGATAATATATTAAATGAAATGAAAAAAAAAAAACATTTCCATATATAATGAATTATTACAATTAAAAATTTGATATATATTATTTTTTTTAATTTGAAATTTTTTCATGAATTTATATGATAAAAAAATTAAGAAAATTAAATAAATAATATTTCAAAATAAAATAAGTATTCAAAAGAATTTGATGATGTATAAGATCATATTTAAGATGATGCACGAGATATATTACTTTATTATGTATGAAAATATCATAGCCAATAAATTATTAAAATTAAAATTTTGATTCGTATTATTTTTTTCAATTTAAATTTTATAAGATAAAATAAAATAAATAAGTATTTGAAAGAATACAAATGCACATAAATATATATATATATATGAATGTATGCAACACCCAACACAATCCAATACGGTGAAATGCGATACAACATCAAACATAAGACTGTATTAAATATAGCTCAATTCAATCCAGCAAAGTACTGTAAACTTTAATCCGATAAAATTTAGTCCAGTACAGTACGTTCACCAAACATGGCTTAATTGCATTAAACCAACCTCCAACATTCTTTTGCTGTGGGCCGAGTGATATGTGATAATACACTGATTTTATTAATTTTCGCTCTTTCTTTTGAAATGTATATTAATTTGTTAATTAGGGGATGGTTTTGCAATTAGAGGGCTCAAATGACATTTTGAAAATGCCCATGTAGTTGACAAAAATTGAGGTGACTCAGTGGTAAACCTCTCACACCTACACGTTGAAGTTATGGATTCAAGTTGTATATGCTGAGGTTGTAGGTTCAAATCGTATGAATATATGCCAGCGTAGTTGACAAAAATTAAGGTGACTCAGTGGTAAACCTTTCACACCTACACGTTAAAGTAATAGGTTCAAGTTGTATATGTTGAGGTTGTAGGTTCAAATCGTATGAATATATGCCCGTGTAGTTGACAAAAATTGAGGTGACTCAGTGGTAAACCTCTCACACCTACACGTTGAAGTTATGGGTTCAAGTTGTATATGTTGAGGTTGTAGATTCAAATCGTATGAATATATGATTGTATCCCTCTCCCCCCAAATCCCAATTTATACTTAAAATAAAAAAAAAAATAAAAAATAAAAAATAAAAAAATAAACAAAAAAATAAAAAAACTGCCATGTAAGTATTAAAAGAAATCTAGCCTCTAGAGACGTAGCTCTACCGGTAGATGGATGAGTTTGAGGCTTGGGCAAATGACTCCCAAGTTAGCGGCTTGAATCTTACCAATGGTAAAAAAATACTTCAAAAAAAAAAAAAAACCTGGTATAGATAGGTGGATATATCGATAATGTCAAAAAATATATATATATCTAAAATGATATCCGGTATATATCTATATACCTATGGTTGGATGGTCCCAAACTTGTTAAAACAAGACAGATATCACGTTCAAAGCCATAAAAAATTGTAAGTTAACTAATCTAATAATGGAACGCCGTCCAATATAACTTAGTAGTTGTTATAGGGGTTTTTCGTCAACATGACACGTCAGCGAAGATAGCGGGTAATGCAGAAATATAGTTGAGTCCACGTCACCAAAAAGTCAAACAGGAGACACATCAACAAATGGTCAATAAGATCACGTGAGAGACCGTCTGCAAATAAGGATCTACTCAGCGAGATCTACTCGGCCAAAATAGGAAATATTACTATATCAAGATAGGCCATATTAAGCAAAGATCTACTCAGATACGGAATCTAAGAATCACACTCCAATAAATAAATATACCTATTTCCTCTCCAGTACCGGAGAAGTCTAATCAGGAAAGAACTCAAAGCTTCAAGAAGGACAAACACCAAACGGGAAAACAAGTTCTAATCAGTCTACTCTACTAGAGTCCTACAAAGACTCTAATTAATGAGTCCACTGCTTATACGACAGGAACTAAGGCAACCCTAGATCGAACCATATAAATACATCCATGTATTCATTATATGAGATTATGATCATCATGAGCAATTTACACTTACATGAGAAAAGAGATACGAAACATAAGTAATTATCTGAGAGAAAGCGGGTATTGAGTGTATAATCCTTATACAGTAAAACCCCTATAAAATAATATAGTTGGGACCAGGGAAAATTATTATTATAGATGGATTATTTATTTATCGATAAATGAATAATTTATTAATTTATCGATAAATGAATATTTATTAATTTAAAAAGAGTTTTATGTTTTCACTATTTTTTTTTTTAAAGTTTTATGTTTTTAGTTGTACATGTATTATACATATTTTTGACCAAGATACATATGTACATAGAAGTTAATAAGTACTTACATATGTATTATACATATTTTCGACCAAAATACATAGAAGTTATTAATGCGGCTTGGAACATTGATGTGAAGACAACAACCGTTGCAAATTGTTTTCGACATTGCAAGATCCGTTCAGATGCAGATATGGCTTATGAACCACAAATTGGTGAAGATGAAGGCATCGATTGATTACGTGAAGCCATTTCTGGTCTACATTATAGATATGTGATGGATGTTGATCACATTTTGAATTATCATAGTGAAAATGATATAGTGGAATCGCCTACTGATGAAGAAATTATTCAAGGGGTAATAAATACGCCTACTGATGATCATGATCCAGAAGACATCAGTGTTTTACCAAGTATTTCTTAAAAAGAGGTCTTTCAAGTAGTAGTAACATTAAATAACTTCTTGCTACAAAATGAAAAAAATATACCAAATATTGTGTATGATTTGCAACAAATTAAGGATTAGATTGAGTTTGGTTTTAATACAAAGACAAGACAAACAACTTTAGATGCATATTTTAAGAAAGATTTGAATTGAGAAAATAGAAGTTGTTAAGTTGGGTTTTTTTTTTTTTTTTTTTTTTTTGAAAGGAAGTTGTTAAGTTAAAGTTTAGTGATATGTATTATGAATTTTTATGTGTTATATTTTTTATATATTTAATCAATTATTAATTTATATATTCGTTGGGACCTAAAGGACTTCAAAATATATATTATCTTAGGCATTTAGCGAGGTTATTAATTTAGTACACAGGCCCGAGTCGGGACTGAAAGATTTTATTATTTAAGCGCGGTTATTAATTTATCGAGGTTTTACTGTATTCATAGTGGATCACTTCTCACCGTCACCGGCACCATGGATGTTTCCCTGTCTTGGGGTTTTACCACATAAAACATGTATTATGCTTGTTCATCTTTTATTTTCTACTTTCATTACGTTTATCTTACAGGTTTCATTAACCTAAAGTTGTTGACTGGTTGACCAGCGAAAAATCACCGTCAACAATTGGCGCTAGAAGGAGGGGTGTTGAACTCAACTTCGAGAAACCCTCATGAACAGACCACAGAAGAAATTCTGATGTGGATCCAACACTTGAAGCACCCAACAAACGACTATTGGAAGTGTTAGGGAGTGGATTTACTACATAACTCGTAGCAGGAGCTGCAGCCGTGACCAAATCCAGAGGAAGAATATTGTAAAAGCAATACACAGAGCTTCAAAGTATCAAGAATCCGTCTGAGGGATTGCTTTCCAATTCCAACAGCTTACAAAAGAAAAGAGAAGAGAGTTGTCCAGAATCGCGGAATTGCTGACCAATGCGCACTAAAGTGGGTATATCTCCCTCTATAGAAGTCGGTTTCACAAACTGTAAAAACCACTGGAAACTAGACATCCAAGGCTTTCCAAGCATGTATGTTTGTATCCTAGTTCAATCCAAGCAATATTTGGTGGCTCCCGCAATATTGAAGAAACCAGATCGCGTATAGATTTCTGATCTGATCATCGAACACTAAAACGGGCATATCTCCCTCTACAGAAGTCGAAATCATGAGCCGTAAAAACCATCGGAAACTAGACATCCGGGCCTTCCCAAAAATATAAGGTTCGCAATCTGGTTCAACCTGTGGAATATTTTATTGTCCCCGAAACATTGAAGGAAGTGATTCACGGAGGATTTCCAACTTAACCACCAGACGCTAAAACATAGATAACTCTCTCTAGAGAGTATGGAATCACGAACTGCGAATTTTATTGTAAAATAGACATATAGATCTTCCCGAGGAATATTTGACAACTTCCGGAACGTTGCGGTTCAGCATAAAGTTTACCTTGATGTGTTAGAAACCGAGCCCATCTTGGTATAAAACACCCAATGGCGACTCTCAACTGAACCCACTCGGCTCTTCATCAATTCACCTGTGAAGGATCAAATAGTAAAACGACTAGACTCTAGGTTTGGTAAGTGGCCGAGGTTAGTCAATCTACAAGTCTAATTTTATGATTTTATTTACGTTGTGCAAACAAGGAGTACATGCATAGTTACATAAATAAAAGTGGAAAACCAACTGTAAGGATTCCCGTAGTTTCTAATTGGCTTATTTCGTGATCAAACCATATGTGGGGATCCTTGTAAGGGTAGCTTAAGAGTTGGTTTATTATTCGAAGCCCTTTCAAAGACCTCGTCTTGACAAGCACCAAAGGTAAATTCTATGTGCTTACTTTTCTTGAAGAGATAGTTGCACACACTCACTTAGCATACTTGTTCATGTGTGCATTCTCTTCACATGTCACTTTACACACTAGCACTTTGATGTTGTATCTTGTTGTGTGTATTTGTGTCTTGTAATTCGTTTCCCGATAGTGTTCGGAAACGTCCGCGCACGCACTAGAATGTGCTTGATTTGCGCGAAGACCGCCTATGGAGATGCACTTGGCATCTCCTTGGTTTTCACCTCTGTTGGTGATCGGCGGTCGTGATCGGCGGCCTGGCCGCCGAATGAAACCGCCGTTTGAATTCGGCGGTTGAATCGGCAGTTGGATGGCCGCCGATCTGAAACGCCGTTTCAGACCTGATTGATTTTATTCTCGGGTTTAATTCGACGGTGGGAACGGCGGTCACGAAACCGCCGAATGTAACCGCCGTTTCTCCCCTGTTTCTCCGGGAGCAATTCGGCGGTTGAAATCGGCGGCCACCGACCGCCGATTGAAACCGCCGATTGGCGCGTTTCTTTGAAACTTACTTAAACGACCTCACTTTGACTTGGCACCCTATATATATGCCATTTTGTCTTTAGGTCAATTAAGGGAGTTCATATTCAGATTTCATACTTAGGATATTTTTCAAAGAGAAGAAAAATTCCAAGAACTCATTTTTAATTACTCAAACACTTTTTCCATGAACATCAATCATCATCTAGCATCATCTTAGATCATCTAGATGACATCTTGCATGGATTCTTCATCATACTTTGCTTGGTAAGCTTTTCACTAATATCTTACATATTTTGTGTTTCTCTTATCTAGCAATCTCAATTTAATTACTTGTATGTGATTTTATATTTGTTGAATACAAGATTGAGATTAGTATGATGTATGTTTGAGAAGTTGTATTGTGCTAGCATATTAGGTTTTGTGCTTGATATTGATTAGCTAAACTAATTGACATGTCATTTAGTTTTGATATCTAGGATTGTTCTTAATTGCATATTAATCATCTTAGATAAGCATATAGGGTTTCCCTTGCTCTATGTTGCATTTTGGATATTTTCACATATTCACTTAGGGTTGTATTCTCTTCAAGAGAAGCTAAGTCTTGTGTGTAGCAATCGGGATTAGGTTGCTTAGATCGCAAGCAAAATCGGACTAGGTTCACTCATACCGGGATTAGGTAGGTGTGTGATTACTTCCGGGATTAGGTTGTAATCGTTTGCACATTTAGTGGATTCGAGGTTCGAGTGTGGCTTACTTACATAGCCCGTGGTTTTTCCCGTGAGGGTTTCCACGTAAAAATCAAGTGTTAATTTAATTTCCGCACCATATTACACTTGCTTGTTTATTTTATCTTGAGGGTAATTTCGTAATTTTGACTAACACGAAAAATTGGGTAAAAAGCATAAAATCTATTCACCCCCCCTCTAGATAGTTTTATACACACCATGCTATAATTAGTTTCACCAACCAAATAATGATTATTTGAGATTTAATCGAGACTTCGATCTTGATAAAATCATTCGGATTCGGGGGTACATTTTCACTTAATAGCAATTACTATTGATACCGTCTTGCATCAATAACCGTATAGAATATTAGGATGCATAAATCTTATACTATGAATACACTCCTAATTTGTTGAAATTAGAAGTTGCATACTGTGCTTTTCTATTAAAATATTTGCATGGATTGCCTTGACTTGGGAGTGCATTGCCGAATAGATTTAGTCGGCAACAAGTATGTCACATGATTATTATTCTAGATTAATAAGAGTAAAACATACTGATTGATGTTTAATATTTGTGATGTTTTGATTAACCAAACAATGATTCGTTTGAATTTAATTGAGACTTTGATCTTGATAAAAAACGATTGAATATTTGTTGTCTAATAAAAATTACCAAGCTCATGGCATACATAGCTTATTTAACATATAGTTTTGGGCAAACAATACATTGCGCATAATACATGGTTGTATGTGTCATTAATTTAATTCGTTAAATAATAATGAGAGGAGTGACATTGCTAGAGCCTAGATGCAATCACACTAGTTGATTATATGCACCCTCCATGTCTAATGCTTCTTCACTGCTCTTTTGAAGATAAAAATTGTGATGGGTTGTTCATTTAAATGTTGTGGAAAAACTGACTCCATGTTATTAATAGTGTTGTGATTTGTTATATATACGATGTTTGAAAGTAATTATAGTCTTTTTAACATCTTTCAAGTAAGTGTTATTTAATGAATTAATCAAGACTTTGATTTTGGTAAGAAATGCTTCCAAAAGCATTTAAAAGCAGTACCGAATGCGTTTAATTTGGATAAAAAGGTATGATTTCTCTTAATCGTTATGTTATTTATTATCCTCTTAATCGTTATGTTATTTATTATCGTTAGCATCATATTGCATCTGAAATTGATAATATAGAAGGGTATCATACTGATTATTTCTATTTGGAATATTATGAATTTAGCATTAGAATCACTAGAACTATAAAAATATAGTCCATGTTTTTCTATCAAAATTCCTACTGATAAAACAATGTATGAATCACAATTGATTCGGAGACACACGTAACATGTACATGCCACAATGTTTTGTTACTTTTCATTCCAAATATGCCATTATTATAGATGTTTAAATATTCATGATAGTGGTTGGACTCTAAAGAGTTATGGTGCTCACGCTTGAAGGAATTGATTCATATGTATATTACTGATATAAACAGGGTGATTTATACATCTTACAATGAAAAGGTAAATGCTAAAACTAAGGATCTTAACTGTACAATAATAGAAACAAATAAATCTACATAAATACAATTGATATGCAAATCTGTATAATCTGTAGCAAATCAGGAATCATATAGAATTAGTCTTCCCATCCTTATTTAGCAGATCTTTCTTATTACCTTCCTTATTATACCCCCGCAAGATGGTGGTCCTATCAGTAACACCAATCTTGGAATGAAGTAGACAGAACTGATGGCGAGAAAGAGGCTTGGTTAGGGAATCAACAAGTTGATCTTGTGAAGAAACATGAGAAACACGAAGAGAGCCATTCTAAACATGATCACAAACGAAATGGAAATCAATGGCAATATGCTTCATGCGAGAGTGAAAAACAGGATTGGCACAAAGGTAAGTAGTGCCAACGTTGTCACAATAGATAGCCGGAGTGGAGACGGAGATACCAAGTTCACGAAGAAGCGAGTGAATCCATATAACTTTTGCAGCAGTTGAAGCAATAGCACGGTACTCGGCCTCTGTAGAGGAGCGAGCAATAGATTTTTGCTTCTTGGAGCTCCAAGATACTGGATTATGGCCCAGAAATACAACATAAGCCGTGGTAGAGGTACAATCATCCAAGTTACCAGCCTAGTCAGCATCGGAATAGGCATGAAGTGAAAGAGGTGAGTTTTTCGGAAGAAACAAGCCATGACTAAGAGGGCCTTTAAGATACTGAAGCAATCTTTTCACTGCTGCCTAATGAGAAGTTGTTGGTTTGTGCATAAACTGAGATAGAGGGTTCACTGTGAAAGTAATATCAGGGCGAGAAAGAAGAACATACTGAAGGCTGCCAAGAGTTTGGCGATAATCCATTGCTTCACTGTCAGATAGATTAGACCCATCCGTGAGTGATAATGGGGTAGATGGAGAGAGAGAGGAGTATGAACCACATTTGCATCAAGCATCTTTGTTCGAGAAAGAACGTCATGAATATACTTATGTTGAGAAATGTGGATACCAAAAGCAGTGTGAACAACTTCAACATCGAGAAAATAGGTAAGAGGGCCCAGGTCTTTGATGGAAAAGGCAGCAGCAAGTTGAGAGACAAATTTGTCTAAGATAGAGGATGTGTTACCATTGAGAATTAAGTTATCCATATAAATAAGCAAGTACATGAGATTAGAGCCATGAGAGTAGATGAAAAGTGATGTGTCAGACTTGGAATTGTAGAAACCAGCAGAACAAGAAACATTTTCAACTCTTGATACCAGGCCCGTAGGGCTTGCTTGAGGCCATAGAGAGCTTTTTGTAACTTGCAAACATGAGAAGGACGAGTAGAATCAACAAACCCAACTAGTTGAGCCATGAATACATCCTCTAAAATGTGGCCATGGAGGAAGGCATTATTAACGTCTAATTGCCGCAAAGACCTGCCCCGAGCGAGAGCTAAGCTTAGCACAATCCGAATTGTAGTATGCTTGATGACAGGGCTGAAGGTGTCATGAAAGTCGAGGCCGGGTCGCTGATGGAAACCTTTGGCGACAAGGTGAGCTTTGTGACGATTGACAGAGCCATCTGGATTTTGTTTCAATCTGAACACCCATTTGCACCCTACTAGATTCTGAGAAGGATGTGGTGGAACAAGAACCCAGGTGTTATTGCGGATAAGAGCATCAAACTCCTCTGACATAGCCTGCCTCCATTGAGGAATTTTCATGGCTTGGGAAGCAGTTGTTGGTTCAACCTATCAAGAGGAGAGAGAAGTGTAGACACAAAGAAACGAGGGTTAGGCTTAAATATATTATTTTATGAGCGAGTAAGAATACGGTTCGGTGGTGGTGGCGGTTGCCTAGAGTGAGAGTGAAGAGGACTTGCCTGATTCTCTTGTGGCAAAGGATGTGCAACTGAGGAATCTGTATGGTTGGCGTAATAAGGAAGATCTAATGAAGACTGCTCATGGGAGGATATATTTTGAATGGGAATTGGTTGTGGAGAGTTTTCATGGGAGGATATATTTTTGGAAGTGACGTGATCTGTGGGATTGGAGAAGTTATGGGGAGTTGGAGAAATCAAGAAAGAGTCAGAAGGGGAAACTAAATCTCCTGGATGTGAGGCTAATGTAGGGGAATTGGAATTGATGGATATAGGAGAGTTAATTGGAGCATGTATATCAGGAAACCAGCTAAGTAAAGAATCTGAGTTGAATCTTGGAAGATCACAGTCAAGCTTCTGAAAAGGAAATATATTTTCCACAAATTTTACATGTCGAGAAATATACACCCTTTTTAATGCTGGATCAAAACATTTGAAGGCACTTTGTGTGGTGGAATATCCCAAGAAGACACATGGCTTGGACTTAGGATCTAGTTTATGATGTGTATATGGTTTGAGCCAGGGATAGCATAAGCTACCGAACACTTTGATTTTTTCATAATTTGGAGAGTGACCAAATAATTTCTCAAAGGGTGATTGGAAGGAAAGGATTCGTGTAGGCATATGGTTGATTAAGTACACAGCAGTGAGAAATGCATCAGTCCAAAACTATAAGGGAATAGAGGCATGATGTAAGAGAGTAAGACCTGTTTCTCGAATATGTCGATGACGTCTTTCAGCAGAACCATTGTGTTCGGGTGTATGGGGTGGTGTAGACAGATGTGTAATCCCATTTGATTCGACAATTGATTTGAGTGCCTGAAATTCACCACCACCATCTGTATATATTGAGATAATAGGTCGGTGAAATAATTTTTCAGCAACAAGTTTGAAGCGAGAAAATGTAGAAGCAACATCCGACTTAAATTTTAATGGAAAGAACCAAATGTATTTTGTAAAATGGTCTACAAAAACAACATAATAGCTGAAACCATCATGAGATTTTATAGGTGAAGGGCCCTAAACATCTGAAAAAACAAGTTCAAGTGGATATGAGCTTTGAAGAGTTGAGGTTTGAAAGGGTAGCTTATGAGCTTTATTACATTGGCACGCATTACAATTAAAAATAGATTTGAAACAAACTATAGCACGGTGTGTATAAAGCTATCTAGAGGGGGGGGGGGGGGGGGGGGGGGTGAATAGATTTTAAACTTATTACCCAATTTTTCGTGTTAAGTCAAAATTACGAAATTACCCCTAAATAGATAAAGCAATAAATCAAGTATAAAATGCGGAAATTAAATAACACTTGATTTTTACGTTGAAACCCTCACGGGAAAAACCACGGGCTAGTAAGTAAGCCACACTCGAACCTCGAATCCACTAAATGTGTAAACGATTACAACCTAATCCTGGAAGTAATCACACACCTACCTAATCCCGGTATGAGTGAACCTAGTCCAATTTGCTTGCGATCTAAGCAACCTAATCCCGGAAGCTACACACAAGACTTACTTTCTCAATGAAGAGAATAACACCCTAAGTGAATATATGAATATCCAAAATGCAACATAGAGCAAGGGAAACCCTATATGCTTATCTAAGATGATGAATATGCAATTAGAACAATCCTAGATATTAAAAACTAAATGACATGTCAAATAGTTTAGCTAATCAAGATTAAGCACAAAACTTAATTAGCTATCGCAATACAACTTCTCAAACATACATCACACTAATCTCAATCTTGTATCCAAAGTATATAAAATAACATACAAGTAATTAATTGAGATTGCTTGTTAAGAGAAACACAAAATATGTAAGATATTAGTGAAAAGCTTACCAAGCAAAGTATGATGAAGAATCCATGCAAGATTACATCTAGATGATCAAAGATGATGCTAGATGATGATTGATGATCATGAAAAAGTGTTTGAGTAAATAAAAATGAGTTCTTGGAATTTTTCTTCTCTTTGAAAAATATCCTAAGTATGAAATCTGAATATGAACTCTCTTGATTGACCTAAAGTCAAAGTGGCATATATATAGGAGGCCAAATCAAAGTGTGGTCGTTTTGATAAGTTTGCCTCAAATTTTGCCTTGGGCGCTGTACGTAGGGCGCTTCTGTATAGCGCCTGTACAGCGCCCCTGCTCTGTTCTCTCGGGAAAACAGAGGGGCGCTGTACGTACAGCGCCTGTACAGCGCCCGTACAGCGACCGAATTAAATCGATCAGGTTTGTACAGCGCTCGAAGGGGGCTGTTCGTACAGTGCTTCTGTAGAGCGCTTTTGGGAGCGCCCAATGCAAAAATGCAATCCTAAGTCTAAGCATGACAAGGCAATTGGATATGCAAGATACAATAAAGTTAACATGCAAGAAGAGATGTTAATGAACATTGAAATTCCCTTAAGCAATATAGTGTAAAATATACCTAAAGGGGGGGGTGAATAGGTATTTACTCAAATTCTCCCAATATTAAAAATGATGCGAAATATAACAAAGAAAATGCACACTTGATAAGATTTAGCAAATGGATTGATTTCACTAATATAAGAGTTAATCAATTTACAAGATATGCAATCAATGTAAGATATGGAAGATAAAGAAATGTAAAACAAAAATGAACACAAGTATTTTTACGTGGTAAAACCTCAAAGAGGAAACATCCACGGGTTGATACCACAACCACCGGCAAAGCAATCCACTATATGAAAAGGACTTACACACTCAAGCTATCAACACATGATATCCGCTTAAGCTATCACCTCCTAATCTACTCTCGGGCAAGTGAACTACCAAGCCTACTTCCTATCCGAGATGTATCCTACACCTCTAGAAAGCAACTTCCAGACGCTCACGTCTCTAGGAAGATTTCTTGCTTGCCTATCCGGATCCTCCCGACCCTAGACAAGTCTTCCTTGCTTGATTATCCGAGTCCTCCCGACTCTAATCAAGACTTCCTTGCTCTATCCACAAAGCTTCACTCACTTTGCTAGAGACTTCAACCTAATGCAAGGCTATGATCTAAAGTGATGCAAATGATGCAAACACAATCAAATTAAGCTAGATGATCAATCAAGCAAAATGTACATGTTCAATGATAGTCTAGAATATGATTTCAACACACAATCACAAAATTATCTAGAAATCAAGACATGCAAATCAATAAGAACAAAGGTATGAATATTCAATTTATCACACTAAAAACCTAGTTCTTAGATTAGGAAATAGAACCTAGAAAATAATATGAGATACATCATATATTCAATTTCTAGAATCAATTTCACACACAATCAAGTTTAGCACATATATGTTCAAAACAAATCACAAAGCTAAATCTCAATTAACAAATGATCAAACAACCCTAGCAAGTGATCTAACATACTTCTCAACAAATTTCATCAATCAAATAGTAAGAATCAAGAGATGATCAAAGATGAAATTGAAAAAGAAGAAGTCAAAACTAACATACTGACCACGTACTGAAAATGGACCAACTGAGAAAAATGGCAAAGTCAGCTGCCTCTGGAAATGCTTGGGGTTTGTAGCTCTCTTCAAGACCAACAGTTTTGGTTTTTGAATCGATTGATTTCGAGTTCGTATGAGAGAGATATGATCAAAACAAGAAAACGAAAAATGTAGAATTCTGCAGAAAATTTCTCAAGTGTTCTTCAAAATTCAACCAAGTGTGGAGGGAAGGAGATGGGTTTAAAAGAAAGAGAGAGAGAAATTTTACGAGCGAATTGGAGCACGCCATGTCACCTCCCCATGGGGGGCGTGTGGCCCACACGGGAGCAGAGGGCTCCCCTGTCCGTGGGGCCCACGGCCTCCCACACGGGCATGCCTTGTGGCCACACGTGCTCCCGACTTCTCTCGCGTGCTCCTTTGGTTCTCCAGCCCATATCTTGGGCATTCGACCTCTGATTTCAAATCCGTTTTCAGATTACAAACCGTGACTCTCTCATGCACGACTACGACTACTCAACTTTAAAAAATGGTTGAGAAATCATCTCGGAAATTGATGATGAAGTCAACTCAACGAATAAGAACGCAAAGTAGCATAGCTAGGTCGTTTGGACTCGAAACCTTATGAATGAGTAACCGAAATGACCGGAACTCAATAAGGAATCAAATAAGAACATATTCAAGTCCAAATACAAAAATAAGAAAACAAACAAACACAAATTCACACAAGCATGCCATATCAAAGAGATAGTCACAAAGCATGCAATTCTACAATGTTTGTCAATACAAGATCAATGCATGAGCATACTATGAAGTGTGTGAATGTGTTATACCAAATGTTTGAACCACGATGCAGGGACACACATATATGAATTGTGTGTGTGTGCTCTAACGCCTTGCAAGAGGATAGAAGTCAAGATATACCTTTGACGCTTTTCACCTCTTGAAGACGACTTTTGCACTGGACGTTGCTCTTCACTTTTTAAGCTTCCTTTTTTCAAAGAAAATCCTAAGCAACAACTAATAGATATAATATAGAGTGTTTTGCAATGGAATCAAGCTAATACAAATCATAAACCTTACAATCTCCCCCTTTGGCTATTCCATTGACAAAACCTCAACCTCACCATACAATGTTTCACTCAAATAAACTCAAGATGATAGCTTACTCTCAATCTCACATTACAAAGAAATTCCTAGACTAAAAAGTCTTCAAGTCTTCAAGAATTCCTCTTTTGGTCTTCAAAGTACCTATGAGAGAAAATAGCAACCAAACAAGAGATCTTCTCTAAAGAAGAATGGTGAGTTATTAACCAAAAACAAGTATAGAAGATATCCCTTATCTCATACACAAATGCATTATCTCAAGCGAATAAAATATTTTCATATTAAAGCATTCCCTTAATATCCAAATTCCCAAGGACCAAACATTATCAAGAAAGAATTCTTTCTCCCCCTTAAGACAAGAATTCTCCCCCTTAAGACAAAGTCACAATTAAGCACAAAGAGGAATATGATCACACAATTGGAACATTTTTCCACATAAAGTGTGAAGTATACAAAATCTTCCCAATATCAAACATGGTGAGGTATATATTTTCTCCCCTTTTTTGTCAAGGAATAGACAAAGGACACAAGAGATAAAGAATGAGATATTAAGCAAACAAATCGTATAGAAGGCTAAGTTGAATAAACTAAAGCTCCCCCTTAACATATGCTCCACATATTATCACCAAGTAGATTTGTTCACAAGGGACATCACACAATCACACAATCAAGCAATAAGAGAAAATATTTCATAACTTGTCAAAGTCCAAGAGAGAATCATAGATTTTCATTAATCTCTCAAAAATATTCTCACATTGCTAATGAATCAAGCACATAAGCAAAATGTGTGTGTGTGAATGCTTCTCAAATATATAGTAGGAGTAATTGTGATATCAACATGCAAACTCTATCCACACCTATCCATCTAAAGCCTTTCCAAAAATAGGTCAAACCGATATTCATCCGGATTTTTGCTTTTAAAATGAATAGATATCAACATATGAGCGTGTGTGTGCATGTGGCTCGTTTTCCCGCTTCTATTTGTCAACCCGAGCTTTTTCACAATTCTCAACTATACACCATTAAGCCTTTTATTTTTCATTTCTTTTAGGCTTAGAATCAAAGATTTTTTTTTTTTTTTTAATGATTCTTTTCAACACTTCTTTGATTTTTTTCTAACATAAACATATACACCTCATGGTGGCTTTCACTCATCACAATGGCGTAGCCCTTTCCTACATTGGGCGGCTGCACAACCAAGGTATGTAGCCCTTTCCATGAGGGTGCTCGTTGATTACTATGTAGTGCCGAAACAAAATGGATACATACCATAGGTCATCTATCATGTACTTAGCAATAAACTTCTAGATGAATCCATTATCTACACATTTTCAACCACATATACTCAAAACTAAAACATACAAGAGAAGCATTAGTGCACTTTTCAAAAAATAAATTTTCAAGCTCAAGTGCATGATCTAGAAACAATAAGAGTTGTTTATTTAAGATCATTACTTCTCAAGTGAGTAGCTCTCAAAGATATTAATATTCAAATAAAGTTTTGCTCATCAAGCCACTCACAATCACACAAAGACAATAATCAACACAAATCATGCCAATGGACAATCTAAGAGTTTTACACCTCTCTTTGTCTAAGGGCTTGGTGAACAAGTCCGCAAGTTGATTTTTAGTAGGCATATGCTATAGAGAAACAATAGAATGTTCAACATGTTCTCTAATGAAATGATGCCTAATATCTATGTGCAATGATATCATGCATACATAAAGTTGAAAAGATGAAATAGAAAGCGAGCTTTTAGAGTAGAGAAATACCTTAGCAAGCTTTTTCACCAATGAAAGGTCTCCACTCTTTTTATGAGCTTTCTTGGCTTGTTTGTCCTCATGAAAACAAGTTGTTGGTGTGTCATCCCAAGAAAATAAAGACCAAACACTTTCAACTCAAACAAACACATGAAAATGACTTTCTCTAAAAGTCTTAACAAAAAATTTCACCAAATAGATTTCAAAATTCAACTTCTTTAAAGTTAATCAACAAATTTTGACTATCATAGTGATTATGAGAATATTAAGTTCATGAATTGATTAGAGACACCAAGTTTGAATACTAGACCTAGCACATTACAAATAGCTTAGTCAAGCATCAAACTTAGAACTCTTATCAAACAAGAACAAAAAATATTCTCATATGTGCTACTCAATCAAGTATGAGAGCACTCACCTTTGACCATATTGGTCTTAGGTGAACAAACACAAACAACATCATGATCATTGCGCATGGCAATATGAAATCTAGAAGATAAATCATCAACTATCTTCTTCATGAAAACATCACTCATATTAAAGTCAACATTTTTGCCACGCACAAATATTTCATCAAGACTCTTCAAATGATCATGGTTAACACTCTTCTTAACCAACTTCTTCTCAACATATTTCTTAACATGATTATTATTAACATGCATGTCATTCTTTTCAATCCAAATTTTCTTGGTAGGTTTCTTCACATGAATATGATCAATATGCACATTTCTCAAAGCATCAAAGCTATTGTCATGTTTAGAAACTTTCAAAGAAGATTTATCTATTTCACAAGAATGCACATTATTTTTCTTAACCCAAACTTTCCTTGTTGATTTCTTTTCATTAACATGTTCATCCTGCATAGTCTCTAATGCCCTAACATGTTTAGAAACAACCAAAGGAAGTCTTTTCATCTCACTAGCATGCATCTCATTCCCTAGTTCGCATTGTCTAATATACTTGTAGCATTTAGGTTTGATATGCCCTACAACATTGCAAAAATGACAAACCGGGATAAACTTAGAGATGTTATGTCTAGCACTAGACTTAAACTCATGCTTAGGAGAATGATTAGGTAACATTTTCACATTTTTATCATGTTTCACATTTCCTAGTTTGCATTGCCTAACATATTCATAACATTTAGGCCTAATGTGACCAACCACATTACAATAATGACAAACTGGAATGAATTTAGAAAAGTTACCTTTTGGGTGTGCATGCTTTGGTTGAGAAGTCGGTTGAGAAGTTCCATTGCTCTTCTTGCCTTTGTCTTTGATGTTGGAAGGAATAGTACTAGAGTCTTTCTTCTTCTTGGACTTTCTTGACTTGTTCTTGGTTGTAGGAGTCTTCTTAACTTCTTCTACATAACCCAAGCCACTTTTATCTCTATGATGCTTTCCAAGTTTTATCACATCATCAAGCTTAATGGCTCCAATTTTCATGCCATTAATAGACTCTTTGAGAGCTTTAACTTCATCTATAAGCTCACACTCCTTTATCTTCATGATAGACAAAGAGTTCTCTTTTTGCTTAATCTCTCCTTCCATGGCAAACAACTTCATAGAAAAGTCTTCTTTTAGATCATCTAGCTCTTGAGCACTTTCTTCCATCTTTGAGACATACTTTTCAATGGTCTTTTCATGCTCCTTAATGACTTCACTTTGCTTGCTCATCTTCTCCAAAGACATCTTCTTTTCATTGACAAGAGCTTTAAAGATCACCACTAAATTGGCATTGATCAACTTCAACTTGTTGTTCTCTTCATTCTTTTGTTGAAGGATCTTGTCATTGGAGCTTATATAATCTTGATTTCAGGAGGCTTCGAACTCTTCTTGATTGGAGGAGATTTCACTATCTTCACTACTCGAAGAGTATTCACTTTCCTCATTACTTGAGGAGTCTTCACTACTACCCTCAAATCTTCCTTCATATATAGCCACGTGAGCAATGTAATTGCTAGTAGAATCTCGGTCATCCAAGGACTCCTCTTCCTCTACAACATCACTCACACTCATCCATGATTGGATTATCACGAGCACTTATAGCAGCAGATAATTCCTTGTAATCATCTCCAACTCCCTCAATGATGATCAACGTGAGTTCCTTTTCTCCAACTGGTGTATCTAGGACTGAAATCTCATTAGCAATGCTTTTGACCAAACGCATAAACTTTGTGATACTCTTGTTTTCTTTGGTGATCTTCCTTAGTTGTGACTTGAGAGCCATAATATGACCCCTTGATGGTTTCCCATATATGGATTCAAGTTTATCCCAGACAGCCTTGGAAGTTTCGCATAATCGAATGAAAGGCACCATGGTTTCTGTCAGTGAAGCAATAATAGCACTCAAGATCAACTTGTCTCGACGAATCCAAATAGAATAGGCAGGATTAACTTGATCTTGCCCATTCTCCTTGATAACCGGTCGAGGGCAGGGAAGTGTTCCATCTATATAGCCTAGAATATCATACCCAGTAAGAAGAGATGTGAACTGAATTTTCCAGGACATATAATTGGATGTGGTGAGTTTAATGGGTGCTTGAGCAGCAACATTAATGGAGACTAGGGTAGAGTACTTGTGAGTTAAGGGATTCACAACTACAGCAGAACTGTTGGTGACAGCTTCTGGGGTCTTGGGTTCATTTGCCATTGGAGCAAAGATGAAGAAAAAAAGCAAGGCTTAGTGTTTTACTCGGTTGAGTATTTGAAGTTCTAATACCATAAAGAGTTACGGTGCTCACGCTTGAAGGAATTGATTCATATGTATATTACTGATATAAACAGGGTGATTTATACAGCTTACAATGAAAAGGTAAATGCTAAAACTAAGGATCTTAACTGTACAATAATATAAACAAATAAATCTACATAAATACAATTGATATTGAATGTACACAAACGAAGTTAAATTGCTTAAAGCATACCTAGAGGGGGGGGTGAATAGGTTTTTACACCTTTTTTCAAACCCTTGAACAAACATCCGTTTGTCCCTCAAGGTAGCCTTACACACAACACTATAATCCAAGATAGACATACATAGACAATATGATGACACAATCATAATTGAAATGTCTAAGTATATCAACAAGTCATGTGAGGTAAAATATCAAATAATCATAACAACAAAATAAACTTGTATTTCATAAGATGTTCAATGTGTTACAAGAGTGAGCAAAATGTCACTAAACAAATATTACAATATACAAAAGAATCAAAGATACAAATTGATCTATAGAATGAATACACTAATCACACTATACAAAGACTT
The DNA here is from genome assembly GCA_030490815.1 of Acer saccharum. Taxonomy (NCBI): domain Eukaryota; kingdom Viridiplantae; phylum Streptophyta; class Magnoliopsida; order Sapindales; family Sapindaceae; genus Acer; species Acer saccharum. Next base: position 49,680,657 of record CM059869.1, on the reverse strand, counting down.
GATTCAAAATACATCACAAGTCAATATTATGAATCAAGACAATAAAATATACAATTAAAATATAAGAGAAGAGATAGAAAGAATTAACACAAGGGATTTTTTAACGTGGTAAAACCTCCAAGGAGGAAACATCCACGGGTTGAATTACAACCATTGGGTACTATATTATTGGAAAGTAAACATAGAACATTCACAAAGTGACCAATCTTTAGCTCACCCAACCTAGTGAAGTCTAAGCCTACCCAACCCTATTGGAAAGTATGAAATCCCTCAATGATGCGGAACCACCATATATTGGACAACACACTCAACCAACATCGATGGTAGATTAGAAATTCCTCAAGAGTGCATACACATCCCGTGTACCCCGCTCTATCGGAGTCTATGTCTAACCATACGCCTAGGCCTACCAATATGTTAGCCAACTCCCTATCCAAGGCACTCTTGCCTCTAGGGAGCCTCCCATGCATGACTATCCGAGTCCTCCCGACTCTAGCCATGACTTCTTGCTTACCTATCCGAGTCATCCCGACTCTAGGCAAGACTTCTTGCTTGGCTATCCGAGTCATCCCGACTCTAACCAAGACTTCATGCCTTTTACAAGGACTTCCTAGTGTGATCATGTGAATGCAAATGATGCAAACATTCATTTCAACATAGAACATGTGATCAATACATTCTATGGCACAAATAGACCTAAACATGTGAAAACACAATTAATCAAGTCTAGATGCAAAAATACATGAATAGAAACCTAAGCATGTGAAACACCTAACACATATACTCAAAGTCTCATTCACACACATAACACTTGAATCACAAAATGTTCATTAAGTCCTAATTCAAGATGCTATCAATATACAATCAAAGTCTAGATATATGAGATTAAAATCAATCAATATACTAGACAAAAATATAGAGCAAGGTTTTGAGATTTACATCAATCAAAACCTATATTCTCTAAATCACAAACAAATACACAAATCCTTGATTTCTTCAATCAAAGGACCAAATCAAATCTCAAAGTCATTTTAACACAAAATTAATTCAATTAAGTATCAAACAACCTAAGATGCCATTCTAATCACAATACAACTCACAAACAAATGTAAAACCTAGAATCATAAAATCTAGTCAACATAAGTCCACAAATTGAGTTTCAATTGGAATGATAATCAAGCTACCTTTTCAAATAGCTTTCATAAAACAATAACATATATATAGAAGAAGAAACCCCAAGCAAATGGAAGGTGAAATAACAAGAAATCCCAAAGTTGAGACTCAAACCTCGAATTCTGCAGCTGGTACGAATTTCAGTGTCCAACCACTTGAAATCACGATCAATCAGCCACCAAATCACTTGGAGATGTTAGAGGACTCAAATACGAACACTCTCCAACTTGAATCACTCAAATCCGACTCCGGATGAGGAAGATATGGTGTTTTGAAGTTTGGAAAAATTGGAGAGAACTCTAGACGGGAATTCTGAAATTTTCTTCTTGGAAATTCAAAATGAGAGAGAGAGGGAAGAAATAGGAGGAGAGAGAAGGCATTTTTCGGCCAATCACGTGGTGCCACGTCACCCCCAGGCCGTGGGGGGCGCGTGGCCCACACGGGAGCAGAAGGGGCTCCAGGCCGTGGGGCCCACGGCCAACCACGGCCCCATGTGGCCCACGGCCTGGGCTGTCCTCTCCCGCGCACTCTCGGTTCGTCGGCCCGTATCTCGAGCGTCCGAACTCCGAATTCGAATCCGTTTTCGGATTACGAACCGTGACTCTCTCACACACGAAAAACGACTATACAACTTTGAAAAAAGGTTGAGAAATCATCTCGGAAATCATCGATGAAGTCAACACAACGTAAGAGAACGTAAAGTGGCATAGTCAACACGTTTGGACTCGAAACCTTATGAATGAGTAACCGAAACGACCGGAACTCAATAAGGCATTGAATAAGAACATGTTCAAGTCCTAAACACAAAATACGGAAACATATAAACACAAATACACACACATATGCTAGTTTCCGGACATAGTCCTAGAAAATGCAAAACACAAAGTTTATTAACTAAATGTGAATGCATGAGCATATTTTGCCAAGTGTGTGAAAGTGAAATGTAAATGAAATAAAATCATGAAGGGACACACAAGAATGATATGTGTGAGTGTGTGCCTAGCCTTGTAAGAGATAAGAGGTCATGTATACCTTTGTAGACCGATAATGTCCGAAACTCTTAAAAGCCGGCAACTTGAACGAATAATGGTTGAGACGTCCTTCGTCTTCGAAATCCTTCATTTACTAACCACTAAACATTACAAGTAAAACACGTTTTGATATGGAATTAATGCCAACACTAATTATCAACCTAACAATCTCCCCCTTTGGCAAATTCCATGTCAAAACCCCTAAACAAACACTAAAACAATTACAAAGAAAATTTGGTCACAATGAGTACAATGAGTTACACATATAGACACAAATTATAAATCAAGTCTTGAACTTCATCTTGGTCTTCTCTTGATATCACCTAAAAAAAAACTTGAAAGCACAAGAATATCCAAGAGACACCAAGTATGGCAATATCCAAGTATCCAATCATAGGCAAGAAAATAATAGCATATAAGTTCAAATGGATCAAGTATGCTCCCCCTTAATACATACTATCCATCAATATATTCTAAGCCAAGATTCAACAAAAATATTACATGCCATATAGTTCAAGCTAGATACCAAATATACAAAAACAACTAACATAAGGCTAAGTAAGCTAGATATCTCCCATGTGTTTCTCATATTTCTCCCCCTTTTTGACATGATATGAAGCCAAAGGGAAAGAGTAAGAAATTATACCTCATGAAGCTTTCTAGCCACTTGTGCCACCAAGGAAAGAAGAACGGTGTGCGGATCTCACATATTGCCTTGTTGGAGTTGATTTTCCTTCCAACTCTTTGATCCTCTCATCTTGAGCAACAAGCTTTGCACTAAGGTCTTCAATCTTCCTTTGTGACGCCTCAATCAACCTATGAGATTCTTCAACCTCTTTCCTCAATTTTAAAGCCCAACTAGGAAGAGCGGGTGAGTTAGGGACATGGTTAGAATCAAGAGAATCACCAAAAAGCCTAAGTACATCATTAGACTTTCCCTTGTCCTTGTATGACATGGTTGCCATACGTTTCTCACTCAACTTCTCTAAGGGAGGAAGCATAACATCACCATCAAGATTCCTCACACCTTTAGCTAAGCACAATTGAGTTATAAACCCCGGAAAAGCCAATTTCTTGTCCAAACGACTAGTACAAGCCGCACTTTGAATTTGCTCCACAAGCAATTCACCAAGGTTTATAGGTTGGTTAGTAACCAAGGCATACACAATCTTAATCTTGTCTCTATTGAGCTCCGAAGCATTAGTAGAAACAATAAGATTGGAGCATACAAATAAATGCCAAAATGCACTAATTTTTGTTAGCTCACCTTGCCTAATAAAAGCACGTTTCCCCCACACAAAATCATCATCATCACAAAGAGTCTTACCCATTAAATCAAGGTTTTCCAAGACATCAACATCAAGGAAATCCGATTCAATGTCATCGGACAAGTTAAGAAATTCATTAACCTTCCTAGGGCAAACTCTAAAGACAACTTTCCTTATGCTAAGAGTAGCACTAGTCACAGTAGAACCGGATTTGTAAGCATTATAAAATTCTCTAACAATGGTCTCATTAGATACTCCTAACATGTTGACCCATGAAATCCAATTCCTACTCTTAAGCACATCATAGACATATGATCCAATACAAGAGTCCAAGTCAATACCTCTTTCTTGAATTATCTTTTTGCACCCAAAAATTCCCAATTCATCAACTTTGTTACCTTTGGAAATTTTGGACGAAATTGTAGGTTTCGACTTGGCAATGGGAGATGAAGAAGTATTTCCACCAACCTTCTTTGCTTTACCCATGATCTTGCAACACAAAACAAACTAAAAACAAAGTGAGAGGAAACAAAGAAACAAATAAGAAACCAATAAACATATACAAAGGCAAAACACTATATTTAATAAATCACCATGCAAGTAAGAATTTATCATAGCATCTTCATGATTTATCAAAAATAAGAATAATGCCAACAATTAACAACCTTGAAGAACATGTGAACATGTCATAAAAGAGAACAAGAATTTAGCATATTATGCTCCCCCTTGACAAGTGCCTCATCTAAAATCAAGATAGACAAATGTTCACAAAAATCACCACACAATCACATCACAAGCAATCTTTATTAGATTTGCAAATAAGCTTCACATATCTAAGAGAGTTACATCAAGATTTTCAATCACTCTCATATGTCATCAAAAATTGCTAAAGTATCACAAATACTAATTAAGCAAAAGTGAGTGTGTGAAGATTTGCTTCAAGTATATGAAAAGAAGTAGTTTGATAATCAAGCATGCACACAATTTCAACATCTATTCATCTTAGGCCTTTCCATAAAAAGGTCAAACCGGTTATCATCCGAAATTTTGCTTATAAAGAGAATAGATTTCAACATGTGAGCGTGTGTGTGCATGTGGCTCGTCAACCCATTTCTATTTGTCAACCCGAGCTCATTTGATTATTCAACTATACTCCAAAAGCCTTTTATTTATTTATTTTTTTATTTTTTTTTTATTAAGGCTTGAATCAAAGAATTTTTTTTTTTATGATTCAATTCAACACTTCTTTGATTTTTCTAACATAAACATATACACCTCATGGCGGCTTTCACTCATCACAATGACGTAGCCCTTTCCAACATTGGGTGGCTTCACAACCAAGGTGTGTAGCCCTTTCCATGAGGGTGCTCGTTGAGTTCTATGTTGCCGAAGCAAATGGATACCAACCATTGGTCATTTTTAAATGTACTAGTCCTTAGGACTTCAAGGTGTATCCAAAGCGAACATCAATCAAGCTCAACATACTTAACAAAACATACAAGAGAAGCAAAGTGCATTTTTGAAACCAATTTCAAGGCTTAAAAGCACATGATCTAAAAGCAAGTAAAGAGACTTACTTAAGATCTCTACTTCTCAAGAGAGTAGCTATCAAAGAATATGAAGCTCACATTATTCAAATATTAGCCACTCAACAATCATACAAATAACAACACGCTTCATGAAATAAGATCAATGTGAACACTTATCACCAAAAGATCTTAAACTAGCAAATGTCAAAGAGTACCATATAAACACTATATTAGTTCTCAATTATGACATGCTTCATGAAAGTGATACAAACAATGAGTTGATAGATGAAAAATCAAGTAAGCAAGCAATATGATATAGAGATACCTTCGCAAGCTATTTTCACCAAATACAAAGCCTTCACCCTTTTTATGAGTCCTCTTGGCTTGTGAGTCCTCATGACTACAAGTTATAGGTGTGTCGATTCCAAGAGACTAAAGGCAATGTAATCCAACTCAAACAAACAAAAAAAATGACTTTCTCTAAAAGCCATAACAATAATGTTATCATATAGATTCCAAAAAAAAACTTCTCAAAAGTTAACCAACAAATTTTGACTATCAAAACAAACAAAGTGAGATAGCTAAGTTCATGTCAAGTTGTAAAGATACAAAGCAAAAAGCTAAGCCTCTTATCAACGACACTAATCTTAAAGCTAACTCACATGTGCAACTTACACTAATGGTAAGAGCACTCACCCTTGACAAATTTTGTCTTGGGTGGACAAACATGAACATCATCAAGATTCTCTTTGACCACAATGTTGAACCTAGAGTAAAGTTCTTCCACAACTTGATTCACAATAATATCATTAATACTCTTCTTCTCAACATTGTTAGCAACACATGCATGGTCAAACTTTGTAGGATATGCATTCTTCACCTTCCGGATATTCTTAGCATGCTTTGACAAATTATCATGCTTTCCATATTCAAAAGCTTTAGCATGCATAGAATTAGGTCCAATCGCTCTATTCCTAGATGCATTTTCTAAGTTGCAATATTCAATGAATTTATAGCACTTGGGCTTGATATGGCCTAAGGTATTGCAAAAATGACATATGGGAACAAAAGGAGAGATTTTACCTTCCGGTGGTGGTAGGAGGACAAATGGGAGTTTCAATGGGTACCTTGTTCTTCAATTTGATCTTGGTCTTGGAACGTCTCTTCTTAGGAGCTATCTTGTCAACAATGACATGATCTTCGCTTTGTAGGAAGTGATACTTCTATGAGAATCTCCTCAACTACAGAGTCGCTTGAGCCTCCTAGAGTCAAACTAGAGATTATCCTATCCCTTTCAAGAACAAACCCTTTCAAGAACAAACCCTTCAACTTCTCTAAGCTTCTTGGCAAGAGCATTCTTTTCACCTAAGAGCCTCCGAGATGTTGAGACAAACTCATCCACTTATAGCTTAATCAAATCATCTTAAGCACTCCCAATGATTTGGATCAACCTCCTCATCCAACGAATCTTGACATACATCCTCTAGGATAGAGTGAGAGGTCATGAATGCAACAAAGTTGCTTACCAACTCTTCTTCATTAGAAGACTCATCACTTGAGCTCTCCTCATCACTAGAGACATCATCACTCCATGTGGATTTCTTCATTATGTTGCTTGAGTAAGTGATCAAACCTAAATTGATCAACCTTTGGAACACAAGAACATCTTCTTCTTTGCTTTTGTAACTAACACTCTTTCAAGCTTATCAACAAATTTGTTAGTAGACAAATGCAATGAAAAATGAGAAGAACCTTTTCCACAACAAATAAAGGAGGACAACTATGACACAAAAACCTAAGCAATTTACACGTAAGTATAAACCGGATCTCGTCGAGTGCCGTCCGACGACCCGCTCTGATACCAATTGAATGTACACAAACGAAGTTAAATTGCTTAAAGCATACCTAGAGGGGGGGGGGGTGAATAGGTTTTTACACCTTTTTTCAAACCCTTGAACAAACATCCGTTTGTCCCTCAAGGTAGCCTTACACACAACACTATAATCCAAGATAGACATACATAGACAATATGATGACACAATCATAATTGAAATGTCTAAGTATATCAACAAGTCATGTGAGGTAAAATATCAAATAATCATAACAACAAAATAAACTTGTATTTCATAAGATGTTCAATGTGTTACAAGAGTGAGCAAAATGTCACTAAACAAATATTACAATATACAAAAGAATCAAAGATACAAATTGATCTATAGAATGAATACACTAATCACACTATACAAAGACTTGATTCAAAATACATCACAAGTCAATATTATGAATCAAGACAATAAAATATACAATTAAAATATAAGAGAAGAGATAGAAAGAATTAACACAAGGGATTTTTTAACGTGGTAAAACCTCCAAGGAGGAAACATCCACGGGTTGAATTACAACCATTGGGTACTATATTATTGGAAAGTAAACATAGAACATTCACAAAGTGACCAATCTTTAGCTCACCCAACCTAGTGAAGTCTAAGCCTACCCAACCCTATTGGAAAGTATGAAATCCCTCAATGATGCGAACCACCATATATTGGACAACACACTCAACCAACATCGATGGTAGATTAGAAATTCCTCAAGAGTGCATACACATCCCGTGTACCCCGCTCTATCGGAGTCTATGTCTAACCATACGCCTAGGCCTACCAATATGTTAGCCAACTCCCTATCCAAGGCACTCTTGCCTCTAGGGAGCCTCCCATGCATGACTATCCGAGTCCTCCCGACTCTAGCCATGACTTCTTGCTTACCTATCCGAGTCATCCCGACTCTAGGCAAGACTTCTTGCTTGGCTATCCGAGTCATCCCGACTCTAACCAAGACTTCATGCCTTTTACAAGGACTTCCTAGTGTGATCATGTGAATGCAAATGATGCAAACATTCATTTCAACATAGAACATGTGATCAATACATTCTATGGCACAAATAGACCTAAACATGTGAAAACACAATTAATCAAGTCTAGATGCAAAAATACATGAATAGAAACCTAAGCATGTGAAACACCTAACACATATACTCAAAGTCTCATTCACACACATAACACTTGAATCACAAAATGTTCATTAAGTCCTAATTCAAGATGCTATCAATATACAATCAAAGTCTAGATATATGAGATTAAAATCAATCAATATACTAGACAAAAATATAGAGCAAGGTTTTGAGATTTACATCAATCAAAACCTATATTCTCTAAATCACAAACAAATACACAAATCCTTGATTTCTTCAATCAAAGGACCAAATCAAATCTCAAAGTCATTTTAACACAAAATTAATTCAATTAAGTATCAAACAACCTAAGATGCCATTCTAATCACAATACAACTCACAAACAAATGTAAAACCTAGAATCATAAAATCTAGTCAACATAAGTCCACAAATTGAGTTTCAATTGGAATGATAATCAAGCTACCTTTTCAAATAGCTTTCATAAAACAATAACATATATATAGAAGAAGAAACCCCAAGCAAATGGAAGGTGAAATAACAAGAAATCCCAAAGTTGAGACTCAAACCTCGAATTCTGCAGCTGGTACGAATTTCAGTGTCCAACCACTTGAAATCACGATCAATCAGCCACCAAATCACTTGGAGATGTTAGAGGACTCAAATACGAACACTCTCCAACTTGAATCACTCAAATCCGACTCCGGATGAGGAAGATATGGTGTTTTGAAGTTTGGAAAAATTGGAGAGAACTCTAGACGGGAATTCTGAAATTTTCTTCTTGGAAATTCAAAATGAGAGAGAGAGGGAAGAAATAGGAGGAGAGAGAGAGGCATTTTTCGGCCAATCATGTGGTGCCACGTCACCCCCAGGCCAGTGGGGGGCGCGTGGCCCACACGGGAGCAGAAGGGGCTCCAGGCCGTGGGGCCCACGGCCTCAACCACGGCCAGCCCATGTGGCCCACGGCCTGGGCTGTCCTCTCCCGCGCACTCTCGGTTCGTCGGCCCGTATCTCGAGCGTCCGAACTCCGAATTCGAATCCGTTTTCAGATTACGAACCGTGACTCTCTCATGCACGAAAAACGACTATACAACTTTGAAAAACGGTTGAGAAATCATCTCGGAAATCATCGATGAAGTCAACACAACGTAAGAGAACGTAAAGTGGCATAGTCAACACGTTTGGACTCGAAACCTTATGAATGAGTAACCGAAACGACCGGAACTCAATAAGGCATTGAATAAGAACATGTTCAAGTCCTAAACACAAAATACTGGAAACATATAAACACAAATACACACACATATGCTAGTTTCCGGACATAGTCCTAGAAAATGCAAAACACAAAGTTTATTAACTAAATGTGAATGCATGAGCATATTTTGCCAAGTGTGTGAAAGTGAAATGTAAATGAAATAAAATCATGAAGGGACACACAAGAATGATATGTGTGAGTGTGTGCCTAGCCTTGTAAGAGATAAGAGGACATGTATACCTTTATAGACCGATAATGTCCGAAACTCTTAAAAGCCGGCAACTTGAACGAATAATGGTAGAGACGTCCTTCGTCTTCGAAATCCTTCATTTACTAACCACTAAACATTACAAGTAAAACACGTTTTGATATGGAATTAATGCCAACACTAATTATCAACCTAACAGATATGCAAATCTGTATAATCTGTAGCAAATCAGGAATCATATAGAATTAGTCTTCCCATCCTTATTTAGCAGATCTTTCTTATTACCTTCCTTATTAGACTCAACAACTTCGGGTTTGACCAATGTGTTCTTTAAATCAAATAAGCAGAGTGTTGAAGAATGTGACTAGAAGTATTTGGTATGCTTGTGACATTGAATTCATGTAATCTAGATATATTAACTTATATCTAACTCTTCATATCGATAAACTTTCACATATAAATACACAACACGCATAACTTTTGTGTAATTCTCTTTATGTTATATTGCGTTCACATGTTATCTATGCATGTCTCTCTCGCACACAATACATAATTGATGTGTAAAATCGTGTTATAAAAACCTAACTGGCAAGTGCACGAATCGTGAGATAAGTACAACGACAAGTAGGGATCGTTCCCACGAGGAAAAGTGATTTACTGATTAAACTAGTTCTAATTAAAGCTAAGCAATTAACAGTATCTAGAGATTTTGAGATTGATTGATTGATTGAATGATTGATTTAGAATAAAATTATCTAAGAAAGCAATTAACGAGAATATGTGAATGTGATAAAGAGGTAAGAGGACTAGGTCATCAATGCTCCCCAACTATGTTTACTCAATGCTTCGAATTGACTTTGATAAAAGATGTAACTCAAGTTAAGGATTCGTTCTTATCTTATTTATGATTGTTACCGTATGATCCTGAAATGAATCAAGTATCCTCAATCATAATTTACCCATAGATCAATGGCGCAAACTACAACCGAGAACCCATTAAGTGCAAGAACTAAAGAACCAAAACCTACTTGCATAAATCAATGCTAAGATCAGTTTTACCCATTCAATTGAATATTAATTAAGGTTACGTGTAGATCAACACTCCAAACTTAATTGTTTAATTATCAAAACCCTAAATTCATGTCAACGTATGATCATGCATTAACACAAACAAAGAATTGAGACTTAGAATGAATTGAATGAATCAAAACTTGAATTAAGAAAATATAGTCAATTCTAACAAAGAGTATTCATAGAGGTTCACATTGACTCCCTAGTATGGAGTTAGTTACACATATTAGAAACAAAAAAGACAAGAGGAAGAAAAGATAAAACCCATTGAAAATCTTCAACAAATTCTTCAAATCTTTGATTTTGGGATCTCCTTCGTCTTCGAATCTTCGATGTGTAAAGGTGGATGATGGAATTGTGTGATGAGTTGTGAGAAGGTGAGAAGTAGGGTTTCTGAAAGTGCAGGTCAAAAACGAGAGCCAGCCTTGCCCTAGAGACATCTCAACATATATATAGGCCTCCTGAACCCAGACGCGAAAAGACTCCTTCATCCGGACAAAATCACCAAACCGCTGCCATTACCGCTGCCAAAGTCGCAGCAGTAAGACAGAGGTTTTGACGATATCACGGACAAACGATGTGGTCATGGTAGCGGCTAGACAACGCCTTGGGTAGCGGCACCTACTATTTTTAGACCGCTGTTGCATCGCTGCTAATTAATTGGGAGCGGTCTTGACAGCACTTTGAATATTTGCACGAAAGCCCCTGAAGTCTTCTGATAGCGCTCCAAATGTTCACATTTAGCGCTCCCTTTTCCTATCTTTTGTATTCGTTTCCAAGCATTTTTGTGTATTTAATACGGTGTAAATAAGTGTTTCAGGGAATTAGGGAAGTTCAGGGGCAATTTGGTAATTATGGAGAAATCAGGGGCTAAAGTGCAATATTCGGGAATATATTGACCATTCTGTGATTTGAGCAGAGTTCAGGGGTGCAAATGGTAATTCGCCAGCCAAAGCACAGATCAGCCTACCACGTCACGCGTAGAACGACGCTGTTTTGGCACCTGCTGCGTCACGCCTAACGTCACGCTGATGTTAGGTCATCTTCAACCTCTACCGGGCACGACCGACCCGACCCACCAACCCGGTTGACCCGGTTCAGACTCGGTTTGACCCGACCACTTCGACGAAGTTTTTCGGCCACTTTTTGACAGATGTTTTGGCTATTTTCTACCCAGAATTGCAGCCCACATTCTGGCGGTCCATTTCACCCATTTTTTGCATCCCATGCAAACATTTTCCATGCCATCCAAGTCTCCAAAACTCCATGGATGTGCAAGCTAGCAAGCTTGTTTCGGCGGCCTCTTGCCCGTAATCCAGACGGTCCAAACTCGTCGGAAGACCGCGGGTTCATGCAGCGGCTTTTTTCCCGCCATCTAGAAGGTTCAAACTCGCCTCAAACGTCTATTTTTACACGGCGACTTCCGACGGCAGGCAAGAACCCGCGAGCTTGACGGTTAGAACTTGCCCACTTGACCGACGTTGGGTTTTTGCACGTCCAAACTCTCCCAAACCTTCCCTACTATATATATTCACCTTTCCCTAAACCTAAACACGCCCCCTAAATATCCAAACCACATAATTTACACCCAAATTACCCTACCAACCTAGAATAAACTCACACCACTTCACTTAGCTTGTAACTAGTGTTTAGGGTGGTTTTCCAGCCACCAATAGTGATCAAAAGCTTCCACATGTTGATTCTAAGCTTGGGGAAGCAAGATGAGTGAGCTAGCTTGAAGACTTCTCCAACATCATTTGGTTGTCTCTATTGTCTCTCTTATTTCCTTAGTTTGTTGTTAATGTGTAATTAAAAAGTTATGTTAAGGATTTGGTGTATTTATGTATTATTATCTATGATACTAGTTGAACATATCATTTGATTTGAGCTTTAATTGATATATGCTTGTTAATTGATTAATCCAATTGTTAACATGCAAAATAGGATTTACTAGATTAATGCAAACCTTGCTTAATTTAGTTAACCTCTAATTGAAGTGCTTAATTGTTATCAACTAGTAATTAGGTAGTTTGCATGATTCATTAATTCCCTAACATATCTCATTATCACTCTTGCATAACTTTGCATTAGTGGTAATTAGTTTAGCAAATTAATTAGTTAATTTAGTTAATTGTTATTGGTAAGTTTAGTGATTAGAGTAATTAATTGCTAAGGGTAGTTGTAGTTAGAATTAGTTAACTTAGTGGTAATTAGATTAAGGTTTTCTTAGTGTAATCTTAGATTAGTTAGTTAATTTCTTGTGACAATTGCTATTTATTTTCTTGCATGTAATTAGTGTATATAGTGTAAATATTATATATATATATATATATAGTGTGAATATATAATATACGACCTAGGACCGACTTAAGGTAAACCACACTTCCTCCGTGGGAACGATACCCTTACTCGTAACCACTATACGTGGCAAACGATTCATATACTTGCGAGAGGGTAAAAACTCGCACGTCCGATCATTTACGATAGTTTATAGAACTATCACGTACCAATTTTCGGCGCATCATCTTCTAAAATAGCACTTTTTGCCCGATATTCTTCAAATTATTCAGCTGGATCCAAAATCCTGAAAATGCTCAAACACACACATTAAACCTCAAAAAGACTCGAGAAACAAGCAATTGATTGAAGGAATGGGGATCAAAAACATATACAATAAATGACCGATCAAATACCCCCCAAAATCTATCTTTTGCTAGCCCTCGAGCAAAACTAAGAAAACAAAACCTAAAAACAAAACTAGAAAACAAAAATCCTAACAAGGCCACTTTCGTAGGGAACACGATAGCATTGAGTGCATGCTACAAGTCTTTAAACCTCTAGGTGTCCCTAGTAGGAGGAGTTTCGTCTCCTGAGGGTTTACAGCTATGACACCCACAAACATATCTTGCGACAATCAGTCATCCAAAATACAACAATATGTGCCCATGTAGAGACAATGCATGCATAAGACAATAAGTAAAGACTAATATTAAGTCACAAGTCTGAAAACATTGCTCAATTTGAATTGAAAAGCCCAAGCTCAGAACATTCTAGCTTCCAGGACACATCGTCGAAAAGCCATAGACATAATTCGCCTCGACTCTAATTCTCATAAGATATCTTTCATTAATTCTCACAGAACCTAGGTAAAATCACTCATCAAGCATATGCGATTTGGAAGTTATGCACAAGAAATTCAAATTATTATCGCATATAGATATAACATTAAAGGAACGCTTGATTTGTATGCAAAAGATCTCATGACAAGAATCGAACATTATGAACAAGATAATCGCACACCACAAATCTACTATCATAGCAGGGATAACCAGCAGATCAAATAGACTTCATTCAGGTTGTAATGGGGCCATTGGGTGAGGGTTAAGAAACAACGAAAAATTGGAATTCAAAGAATCTAGGATCATACCATGAGAGTCTTCTATTACCTTTTCGGCTTCGCACAAGTCTCTTAGTCTCCTTTTCAAGTGGAATGTTACCACTTATTAACTAATTCCTCAGAATTTTCCTTTCTCCCTTTTTGCCATTTCTTTGAATATATTCAACTTTGTAGTCTTCTTTTGACTCTATCGCACCCCTTTACAGATTCTATTCTCTGATTCCATCAACATACCCTTTTTTTTTTGTTAAGAATGAATCAAAACTTTTACAACTATTGCATTACTTTCAGCTTCAGAACATTTGGATTGAATGCAAGTCTTTGTTTCTTTGATTTAGCAGCAAATATGCACACGGTCACGTGTAAAATCAATACATCCTCTTCACCCTTCTCAAAGTATGATCCCAAGCTATAAGGTATGGCTAATCATTGGCTTATTTGGGTTGCAGTTAATGTGGTGAAGAAAGAAAAAGGCTATCAGTGTTTGGCTTCAAACAGGGCTATGGAGCACACACATATAGGTAGGAAATATTTAAGGCCTTTTAAGTAGCTAAAACACACATAGTCTATATCACTTCCACTGGTTCAACTTACTCAAGATCAAAATGCAACATGCGAAATCTTTTATGATGATCGTTCTATAATGCTCAATGTACAACCTATAGAGTTCGAATCTAATGCTAAGAACCTACTAAGTGTTTAAAGAGTAGAAACAACAAGACCCTCATAGTATGTCATTTATGTATGCTTTTTGGTTTAGTGAACTCACAGGGGTAGTCTCCACTATTACTCATGGCAATTCAACTCAGTATTCTATCCATTATCATGTCAAGAGCATGTCATAAGTTTTGAAAAATGCAATGTATTGCCCTAAATGGCAAGATGTTAGTGTAAACTCATTGATTAATGCACATTATCTCAAGGCACGCACCGCAGTGTCTCGCCTTGAAAGATGCAGGAACGACAGACTCTAAAAACAAAACAAAAATTTTGACTTAAAAACAAACTATCACACCCCCAAACCTAAATCCAACATTGTCCTCAATGTTATGACATCAAAGCACAAGACAAAAAGGAAATAGGCCAAGGCAGAGCAATATAGACACAAAATAAAATAGCAGAAAGTCATCATAATAAACTGAATTCAAAGTAAATCCTGAATACCACAATTTAAAACAAAAGAAAATAAAGAAAATAAAGGAAATAAAGAAAATAAAGAAAAGAAAAGAAACATATCCCTCTGTAGACTCAGGTCCGTCTACAGTGTCCCTAGCAGTCATCATCTCGCTGCTGGCTTGGGCTAGGTGCAGATCTATCAACTCCAGGCTGTGGCTGGGCTGGCCGAACTGTGGCTTGATGGATCTCATTGATCGAGAGCTGCATGGTGTTCAGCTGGGTGATCATCTCAGTCCGCAATCCCGCAATCCCTGAATCTACATAGCCCTTCATCGTGGATAGCATGTACTTGACCCACTCAGGTCTCTGCTGTGATGACCCAGCACCCGAATCTTTCTGAGTCTGCTCCTCAAAAATCTGCTGGTCTGCCTCATTCAAAGGCTCATCCTCATAGTCGTCCTCACCAGCCCGACGTTTTTTACGTGCAGGGAAATCACCAATAGTGGGTAAGCCACGAATGCTCGCCTAGGTGTTCCATGTGGCAAGCGTCAGAGGTCTGTCTAGCTCTGTTGTCTCATCCCTAGCATCGTCTTCTACCTCTATCCCAGTTGCGGCACACATGCCTGTGATCAAGCACGGAAACACCATACTCGATCCTATCAGCCGACCATAACCCCGGATCTCTTTCTTGATGAAAGTGGCCACATCATAATATCTCCCTGCCCTGATATCATATAGAACCCGAAAAACCTCCTTGAAAATCTCCCCAGTATGACTCGACGGCTTAAAGGAAGCTATAAGAAACAGGTTCCAAAATGCCGTGTCTAGATGCAGATCTTTCCTCAGTATCTTCTGCCCAGTCCATCCGGCTCCGCCCTCCCTACGAAGCGCACAACCTAACTCGTACCTGCCCGGGTACACCTCCTCAACTGTCTGATGTGGTGGTATGCCATAATATTCCCTAATTGTCTCCATAGAAATCACCACAGGCACTCCTCTCACTATCACTACCCCATGTGAACCGTACTGTGAGTCCACCATATTGGCATAAAACTCTTGAACTAAAGAGATGTACAGGGCCGACGCACATACCCTGCCCATCCTCTGGCCCCCACAGTAGCAAGTATCGGGGTCTCTCCCAATTCCTCCATGGCTATCCCCCTTTCCTGAATGAAAGTCCTGGTCTTCTTCATCCTATCCTTGTAATCCGGATGACCCTTGAATTGATGTTCAACCGGCCTCTTGTCTCGCCTTCTGTTGGGATCCGACGGAACATGACCTCCTCGGACCGCTGTCCTCGCCATAACTGGGTAAGAAACAAGCAACAAACAAGTTACAAACCCAAATGGGACAGTGATTCTAACAAATTTCAGCAGCATGACGGCAATACAATCAACAAAACCTCGTGCCTACTTTGCACATTCTAAATTCGCATGCAATCTCAACAAATACCACATTACAGATTATAGGATAGCAAGTTTTTCACATTATCAAGCATAAATTCCCATATACTTGCAAACCCTATATTATTGCAATTTAAAAGCACAAAACCACTTCCACCTATTGCCTACACGATAAGCATTTAACAACAACACATGCAATGGATTAAATTTGTCCCAAATCCAAAAATCCCCAAATTTCGGCCCTATAATCCTAAATCATTCAATTGAAAACAAATATAGGAGAAGGGAAAGGGAACGCACAATCAAAGACACATAATCAAAATATAAGAAGTTTGAAGTGCATACCTGGATGATGTATGTAGCCGGAACTAAGAAGAGTAGAAGAGGGAAGAAATTTTTTTGAAAGAGAAACAGTTGACAGTGACAGACCTTCGTCGAAACGGTGCCTTTATAGCTAGGGCATGACCGCTGCCATTACCGCTGCGGAATTGGGAGCAGTAATGGTAGCGGTACTAAAAGTAAAACGATGTGTTCCATTTTGCCGTTTGGCCAGCCAATAAGAGAGGACCGCTGCCAAAACCGCAGCGGTTTGGGCAGCGGTCCTCTCTTATTGGCTGGCCAAACAGCAGAATGGAACACATCGTTTTACTTTTAGTACCACTACCATTACTGCTACCAATTCCGCAGCCGTTTGGCAGCAGTTTGCCCAATTTTACCGCTCCCAATTAATCGGCAGCGGTGAGGCAGCGGCTAAAGGACAGTAGGTACCGCTGCTATAACTGCTGCCAATATCAACAGTGGTGTGGCAGTGGTTTGCCTAGTAAATTTCACTCCCGAGATTGCTGCTAATATTCGGAAGCGGTGGGACAGTGGTTCAACAACAGAATGTACCGCTTCCTCAACCGCTTCCCTAACGCTATGCATGTGGGAGCGGTTGCACCTGACGAGTTAATTCAAACCCCAAAGTTTTTTTTTTTTGAAATGAAAACACCACCCCCAAACCTGTATTTAAGCTAGGGGAACACTAAATTACGACTCGACTAAAAACAAAATTGAAGGACATACCTGGGTGGGTTGCCTCCCACCGAGCGCTTTATTTAACATCTGGGCAAGACGTACAGGGGTCTTACGGCTCATGAAGCACAGAAGACCCAACAAACACAACCTCGGATATGCTGAAGTATGGCTTAAGCCTTTGACCATTAACTTTGAATACACCGCCATTATGAAGATTTTGAATTTCAACAACTCCATGCGGAAACACCTGAGTTACTCTAAAGGGTCTAGCCCACTTCGATTTCAGCTTTCCTGGAAACTTCAAATGCTATTGGTATAACAAAACTAGCATTCCTGGATGAAACTCTTTCCGAAGGATTTTGTTGTCATGTAACCTCTTTGTCCTTTATTTGTATATCTTCGCGTTCTCATATGCGTTGTTCCGGAGCTCCTCAAGTTCACTCATTTGCAAACTTCTTTCCTCCCCTGCCTTGTCTAAGTTGAAGTTCAGCTTCTTTAGGGCCCAATAGACGTTGTGTTCCAGCTCTACCGGGAGATGGCATGCCTTGCCATAGACTATTCTATACGGGCTCATACCTATGGGGGTTTTGTAGGCTGTTCTGTACACCCATAATGCATCATTCAGCTTGAGTAACCAATCCTTCTGATTTGGCTGCACTGTCTTCTCAAGTACTTGCTTAATCTGCCTGTTGCTTACCTCAACTTGTCCTGAGGTCTGCGGATGGTATGGGGTCGCCACC
This sequence comes from Acer saccharum, assembly GCA_030490815.1. NCBI lineage: Eukaryota > Viridiplantae > Streptophyta > Magnoliopsida > Sapindales > Sapindaceae > Acer > Acer saccharum. The sequence continues at coordinate 49,662,480 of CM059869.1, read as the reverse complement.
TGTGCTTGACACTGTACTTCTTCATTAATGAGGTAAATACCTTGTTACAAAAATGGCTTCCATCGTCACTTATGATTACCCGAGGTGTCCCGAATCTGGTGAATATGTTCTCTTTGACAAACTTTACCACCACCTGACTATCATTCGTCTTGGTTGCGACTGCTTCAATCCACTTTGAGACATAATCTACAGCAACCAAGATGTACAAGAACCCGTGCGAGGATGGGAAGGGTCCCATGAAATTAATCCCCCACACGTCAAATATTTCCACTACCAACTGGCTTGAAAGAGGCATCTCATCCCTTTTGCCAATATTCCCCGTTCTCTGGCACCTATCACAAGAAATACAAAATGTGTAAGCATCTTTAAATAAAGAGGTCTAGAAGAAACTTGATTGGAGAACTTTCAAAGCAGTTTTATTTGCACTAAAGTGCCCTCCACAACTAAGGTTATGGCAGAATTTCAAGACATCTTGCTGCTCTTCTTTAGGGACGCATCTTCGAATGATTTGATCAGCGCCATATTTGAATAGGTATGGTTCATCCCAAAAGTATTTTCTAGTGATGGAGATGAATCTTATTTTTGCTTGTGAGTTCAAGTCGGCTGGTATGATGCCATTTGCAAGGTAATTCACGATGTCCGCGTACCAAGGATCATTGACTCCTACAGCCATCAGCTGTTCATCAGGAAAATTCTCATTGATCAGCACAAGTTTAGTGCTTTCCTCCACATTCTCATCCTCCACTAATCGAGAAAGGTGATCAGCTACCACATTCTCACTGCCCTTCTTATCCCTGATTTCTAAATCAAACTCTTGTAACAAAAGGATCCATCAGAGTAATCTCGGTTTTGCTTCCTTCTTTGTTAGTAAATATTTTAAAGCAGCATGATCAGAATAAACAATGACCTTAGATCCAATCAAATATTGACGAAATTTTTCCAAGGCACTAACAACAGCAAGCAATTCTTTTTCAGTAGTGGAGTAATTCAATTGTGCATCATTCAAAGTGCGACTAGTATAGTAAATAACATGTGGAACTTTATCTACTCACTGTCCTAAAACAGCACCTACAGCATAGTCTGATGCATCACACATTAATTCAAATGGTAGGGACCAATCAGGAGGCATAATAATAGGAGTAGAAGTCAATTTATCTTTCAGAGATTCAAAAGCATGCAAACATTCATCATTGAAAACAAATGTAGAATCCTTGGTCAAAAGGTTACATAGGGGGCGACTAATCTTTGAAAAATCTTTTATAAAACGCCTATAAAAACCTGCATAACCAAGAAAACTCCTCACACCCTTCACCGAAGTGGGGGGTGGAAGTTTAGCAATTACTTCAATTTTAGCTCTATCTACTTCTATGCTTTTATCAGATATCACATGTCCTAGTACTATTCCAGATTTCACCATAAAGTGACTTTTCTCCCAACTAAGAGTTAAATTGGTCTCAGTGCATCTTTTCAAAACACTAGTTAGGTTATCAAGGCAGTGGTCAAAAGAATTACCAAAAACAGAAAAATCATCCATAAATACCTCAATATACTTCTCTAGCATGCCAGAGAAGATTGACATCATGCATCTTTGGAAGGTGGCAGGGGCGTTGCACAGCCCAAAAGGCATTCTCTGGTAAGCAAAGGTTCCGAAGGGGCATGTGAACGTCGTCTTCTCTTGGTCCATTGGAGCTATGGCAATTTGATTGTATCCTGAAAACCCGTCCAGGAAGTAATAATAAGCATGTCCCGCCAAATGCTCGAGCATCTGATCAATGAACGGCAAAGGAAAATGATCCTTTTTAGTTGCCGTGTTGAGCTTGCGGTAATCTATGCACACTCACCATCCCGTTGTCTTCCTTGTAGGAATCAACTCATTGTTTTCATTAGCTACCACAGTTATCCCAGACTTTTTTGGCACAACATGGACCGGACTCACCCATTTACTGTCAGATATAGGGTATATAATACCCACCTTAAGTAACTTTAGGACCTCTTCCTTAACGACCTCTTTCAAGTTCGGGTTAAGTCTTCGTTGAGCCTCTCTAGACGGCTTCATACCTTTTTCTAAAAGAATGTGATGCATATAAGTGGTAGGGCTTATTCCCTTAATGTCCACTATGTGTTAGGATTATGCTCAATAGCAAGAGTGTAATGTTGTAATTAACAATATTTTTCATATTAATAAAGTGATTTCTGGTTTAACAAATCGTATAGCATTTATAGTTTAATATTATAGTTGTCAAAGTAAATAATCATAAGGTCTAAAGACTATGGGAAAAGAAGAATTGTTCATACATCTGGACATGTATGTGGTAGACACAATTCTTTAGTTAGTCTTGAATAATGTTCACAACTTAAGTTAAAGGTTGGGCACCTTTATCTTGTTAAAGTTGTAGAATTCTTTTGCTAGCATTTGAGTGGGATCAAATGAGATATGATGAGTCTAAAATCATCGGAGTGTCTTCGAGCAAAAGGATCTAGTGCACTGGGTGCATTGAACTGGATCGCAATGAAAAGCTTTATCTAGAACCGTCAATAGATAATAGTCTTTTCATTATCAGGACAATTGGAGAGTCTATCTTAATCCTGAGATAAATGATGGACTTATGGTTGCAAGTGATATCATTTGAGTTATCAATGAGTACGATTATATCGCATAGTCTATCCTCGATAGTTTGGTGATATTCATTTGTTAATCGATAGAGGACTTCATTTATAGATATGGACATCGTGGCTCCATTTAATAAAATGAGAGTATAATATCATCATATGGATGTTTTGAGGTAATTGAAATTAAATCTCAACGTTGAGTTTTCGATAGTGTCTATTGAAAACATGGCTTCTGGACAAGTCAAAATATCCAAGTTCAAAACGTGGTCATATGAGTAAATATGGTAACTTGGAGAGTTATAGGCGGTCTATGAACTCTTGGCGATTACTGATATTAATCACGAGGATACACTATCTCCAATATGATTGTCTAGGGTATGAATGAGGAGCATCTTCCTTTTCTATCTTTATTTAAGAGTTCAGTTTTAGCTCTTTAGTGGAATGAGTTAAAATTAATGGATCGGACCTAAGTGAATCATTTGTTGATTGTGATTAGGTTATGTCTATTGAAGCTTAAATTTAGATGGCCTGCCAAGATCCCCAATCCACACGGACTTGCATGGATCACTTGATATATTCTACCGGACCAATTTAAGGGTCCATCTAGAATTGCATTTAATATATTAAGAATATAATTTGCACATTATTTGAGCAATGGGCTGCTCAATTATATTAATATATTAATGAAAGACATGTGGGCTTGTTTCTTTTAGTAAGAATGGGTCTGGTTCACATGTGGGCTTTTTATTTAAAGTCCAGTGGATTAAATGAAATAAGAAATAATATTTTGGCCCATTTACTCTAAGTGGGGCGGCAAGGGTTAGTTTAACCTAATATATTATTTTGTTTCATTGTTTTAATTAAATAAGAATTAATTAATTTATTAATTAATTGTTTAATTAAAGAAACAAATCTTTTCTAATCAGGAAATATATTTCCTAAAAGTAAAAGTAAAAGACTTGTTTGATAAGGAAATAAATAATTAGTTTTATTTATTTAATCAAATAAGAAGTCTTTTTTATTTAGTCAAAATAAAAGAATAAAAGATCTATGAGTTGGATTAGGGTTTGATGTCTTAAAAACTAGATGGAAATTAGGGTGCAACATAAGCCTATGGTGGGCATGTGATTTCGGCAACCCTAGTTATTTCTAGGTTAGGATTTCGGCAACCCTAATAATAAAAGAAAAGAAGAAGCAAACTTAGGCCACCTATATATTGACAAGTATAGAATTCGGCCACCACATGTGTTCATGATACAAATTTCTTCTTCTTCTCAATTCATAGAAAGTTTTTTATTCTACTAAAACAAAAAGGAGTGTTAGATTATTCTTTGATAGTATACTATTTGCTTATTCATCAATAAGCTTGTGTATACGATATCGATCTAGGTTCACGCGAGTTTCGATCATTAGATTGAGAACTCAAAAGTGACCGGAATAATCTTAGTCATTCTTTTTATTGTTTTTGTGACTAACAAAGAAAAGAAAAGTTTGTTTTGTCCATTCACAGGTTTGCAATTCAAAGAAAAGGGAGACCACGCTCCTAGGTGATCCACGTTCGTGCTAGGATTGAAGATCTTGCGGATTACCATCGACGTAAGTCAATCGGATCACGCGACAAAAGGTATTCTACTTTTTGTTATTGTATATGTATGTTTAATTAATTAAAGGGTTTAAGGTTCATAAAGGAAAAATCTTTAAAAGTCACTAAATCTAATTTTTAGTATCGCTTCCGCTGCGTGTACTTATTTGGTATTTTTCCCTACACTATGGTCCATCCTATGGCGGCCTTATGCTCTTGTAGCACCTTCAACAGTCTCTCTTCTTTTTCCGCCTCTAAGTCAGAGGATATTATCACTGGGAGAGTATCATTCGCCCCTAGGAAGGCATATTTGAGGTTAGAAGGAAGTTGTTTGAGTTCTAATACATGGGGTGAACTCACATATGGGATTAACGACTTGTTGATCTCATCTTCTATTTCAGCACTTACTTCCTCAATGTCAGATTCTTCTTCTGAAACCTCACCCTGTTGAATTTTTTCATCATCTTTGTAAGGATTCCCGTTTTGTTGATTGGCTTATTTCGTGGTCAAACCACATGTTGGGGTTTGAATGTAAGGGTAGTCTAAGTGTTTAAGGTCTTTGATCACTTAGAACCCTAAACTTCAAAGAGAGATTTTTGAGAAAAAATCAAATCAATACTTCATTTTTAACCACTCAAATCAAACCACTTTTGCATCAAATTTCATATTTGATCTTCTATGCCTCCATAGAATTGATCCATGCATGGTTTTGAATCATCACATCTTATTTGGTATGTTCTTCACTAATTTCATATTACTTTAGTGTTTTTCATATTAATACATCTCTTTAATTACTTGTATGCTTTTGATTATATGCTAGATACAAGTTAGAGATTATTTGTGATGGAAATGATTGAGTGTTGTATTTTGATAGCTATTTAGGTTTTGTGTAATCTTGATTAGCTATGCTATTTGACATGTCATCTAGCCATTTATATCTAGGATTGTTTTAATTGCAAAATCATTATCCTATATAAGCATATAGAGTAACCTAGCTCTAATTTGCATTTTGAATATTCATACATATTCACTAAGGTTGTTTCTCTTCATTGAGAAGTAAGTCTTGGGGCTAAGAGTGCTTAGGCCTCAAGCAAATTGTAATAGGGTTGCTAATAAAGGCCCGCTGGGTAGAAGTGAGGGGTTACAGACCGGAGTGTTAGACGAGGTCTACATAGGTTGTAAACTTCATTTCAATTAGTGATTTCGAGTTCCGAGTGTGGCGCACTATACAGCCCGTGGTTTTTTCCCAGTGGTTGGGTTTCCACGTATATATCTTGTGTTATTTAAATTCCGCACATATTACACTTGATATATTATTTTGACTAGTTAGGGGCCTTTTCGTAAAATTGACTTGCATGTGAAAATTGGGTAATATTTGATAAAATCTATTCACACCCCCCCCCCCCCCCCCCCCTCTAGCTTAATATTGAACACACCTTGAGAACTTTCAATTGGTATCAGAGCGGGTTCCTAGATATACTTAGGTGATCCTAGCTCATTTTTGGTGTGTTTTGCATTTGTGTGATTCTTTGATCATTCATACATTTTGCATTCATTTCATCCATTCATTATACACTATGAGTTGAATCGGTGGTTCAAATGAGGGTGCTTCGAGCGTAAGGCCATCCCTCCTCACCAGCATAAATTACTCCCAATGGAAAGGGAAGATGGAGGCATATGTGTGTCAAATCCATGATAGGGCATGGATGGCCATTGAAGATGGATATTCGCCTCCTATGATGACTCCCACGAGTGGAGGAGAAGCAGTGCTCAAGCTTAAGGCACAGTGGACACAACCCGAGTTTGAGTTGTCCAAGTGGAATCAAAAGGCATGGCACGCCCTTATATGTGCAGTGGACGAAAATCAGTACAAACTGATTCAGAACACTAAGATAGCCAAGGAGGCATGGGACATTTTAGAGGTTGCACACGAGGGAACCGAAGTAGTGAAGGACTCCAAACTTCAAGTCCTCCAAACTCAATTTGAGACACTTAGGATGGAGGAGAATGAGTGCTTCAACGACTTCGAGATTAGGTTGATGGACATTGTCAACCAAAGTCATCAACTTGGTGACCCCTACTCAGATAGAAGGATCAAGCAAAAGATAATGAGATCGCTTCCCGAGAGATTTGAGTCCAAGGTGACGGCTTTAGAGGAGAATAGTGACTTTAAGAACATGAAGCCGAGCGAGGTAATTGGAAGACTCCTCGCCTACGAGTCTAGGAAGGCTCCTAGCTCTTCACCTCCTAAAAAGCAAAAAGGGATTGCTTTGAAAGCTTCCAAGGTAGGGAAGGAGGAGAAAGGTGACTTGGACGAAGACATGATTTTGATGCTTCAAAGATTCAAGAAATTTGTCAAGTTCGAGAAACGTGGCTTTGGATCCAAAGGCCAAGACTTGAAGAAAAAGGCTCCCTTCAAGAAGCATGAGCATAGGCAAGAGAAAGGGGTCCAATGCTATGAGTGTGGTGGCATAGGTCATATCTCACTAGATTGTGGGAATTTGAAGAACAAGAGAGAAAAAATGATGGCCGCCACTTGGAGTGAAAGTGATGACTCCGGAGAGGGAGATAAGTCATCAAGTGATGATGAGCTTATCAATAACTTCAAGGCATTGGGTGCCACTTGTGAAGAAAATGAAGTTGTTGGTAAGAATTCCGTTGCTAGTGATCCCATAGAAGAGAAAGTCGAAGAAGTAGCAATAGAGGAGATAGTTGTTGCTTCACATTGGGATATGGCACTTATTGACTCAAGAGACCAAGGTGAAGGTCTTGATGAGGATATTAGATCCATAGGAGAGGAGGAGAGTCTAGAAGATGACACTAGTGGAGATGAATCCTTATCTAACTCTACAAATGGAAATGTAGAGAATATGGATGTGCATGACTTCATAGTCAATGTTAAAAGCTCTATGAAGAAGAAAAATAGATTTCTAAGGATGTTAGAGGAAGAAAATCTAGAGCTTTCAACATACAATGACCACTTAAAGAAGCAAGTGGAGAAGATGGATCTTAAGGACAACTTTGAAAGTTTTGAAAGCTCTAAGTTAAAGAATGAAAAAGAGATTCAAAGGTTAAAGGAAGAACTACTTAGGCTTTCAACCCAAGTTGACCACTTGAATGATGAAGTGGTAAGATCCATGGTGGAAGAAGACAAGCTAAAAGATGAGCTAGCTCTGTCTAAGAGGAATGAAGAGGGTTTGAAGAGAGAGCTTGTTGAAGCCAAAGAGTCATTGACTAGAATGACCACAAGCACCAAGAAGCTTGACAACATACTTGGTGTAGGAAAAAGCCCTTGTGACAAAAGAGGTCTTGGATTCGAAGTGAGCAAGGATTGCTCTATTCCTAAGAAGACCGTCTTTGTGAAGAGTTTGGGTAAGATAGAAGCGTCACCGGTGCAAACTCCTAGGAAGAAGTTAGAACTAGGACAATGTTCGAAAAATACACAAGTGAAGGTGGTGAAAACGAGACAACCCCAAGCTCAACGGATAAGAGCCTCTCGAGTTAACTCTCCTCAACAAATGACTCAATATGTGGCAAAACATGCTACCTCATCCAAGGAGGCAACCCATTCCGGTTCAACCACATAGAAGACATGAACCGACTCAACACCAAAGGAGACATCAAATGCATGATGAGTCTCCAATGACTTCACAAGGACATGGTATGAATTCTTACTTTGTACCAACTTGTCATTATTGTGGTGTTTATGGGCATATTAGGCCTAAGTGCTTTAAGTACATTAAGCATTGTAGGATTAATAGCATGATAGAGAAAAAGAGGCTAAGAAGAGCCCATTTGCATGAGCCTAGGAAATCCTTTGTCAATAATCCTAGGTTAGTGAATGACATGCAACCCTTAACCACTAAGAAGAAAAAAATCATATCTATGTGGATAAGGAAAAATGAACCCGTTTGCTACAAGACTAACAAGTCTCAAATAGGTTCAACTAAGTCCAATGGACTTGGTAGGTCCATAGGACCTCATCGCCTTCATTAATGAAGGTTGATACTAACCCCATATGGGGAACTCAAGCAAAGAGAGCTATTTTTGCATTCTTGTCACTTGCAAAAAATTTGAAATATCTTATGCTTCTCTTTTTGTTGCTTGAGTAAGCTTGGTTGCACATATGTATATATATGTTTTCAATTCAATAAGTGTGAACCTTGCTTGTTTACAATCCATGTCATATTTATGTTCAAACATGCATTTTGGACTAGGAGATTTTCATAGGAAGTATGATATGAATGACCTTTAGTTATCTCCATGACATGATGATTCTTAATAACATGCTAATGTCTTATGAAAAGCATGAAATTCATATACATGCTAAAATGAAAAAGCATGAATTGATGATTGCGTTCTTAAATGCAAAAACTTGTGTGAAAAAGCTTATGAGACTCAAATGAAAAAGGATCTTGTATCCATTCAAGGATTTTACAATCCAAATGTCTCTCTTTCTTTATTGGTTGAACATGTCTACTATCATACGGATATCTTATCCGGAAAAATCAAATAGGGTGCAAAGTTGCTCATGACATGTTTAGCTTATAAAGTTGGATATAGTTGTTCTTAAATTGAAATCAATGAAATTTCTATATCCTTGCTTCTCTCATGACAATGGTGAAATTGGTTTGAATTCCTATTAGAAACCTTTGTCATTTGCTTTGCCAAATACCATGGTATTTTGGACTTGAATGCTATATGTCTTGTATGCAAAGCATTTTTGATTCACACATTTTTATTCTAATAAAACTCCTTGTTTCTCTCCGATTAATTGAGATTGCATAAAGTGACTTATATTGATTATGCCAATACTAGAATGCTACTATCTCTCTTTGCCTTGAGTGACCCGGTTGGGGACTACTCCTTTGCCTATATCATGACAAAAAGGGGGAGTAGGATGTGGTAAGGGGAGGTGCAAATTGTTGTAGCATTTTTGCACATTGGGGAGAATATATATTGAGGGGGAGTAACCCTTTGAGGGGGAGCATTGCATACACAAACATTGCATGATGTTGTGCTTACTTTTTTAATATGCAAATGCTTGTTGTAATCTCACTTGATTCATCTCACATTTTCTTGTTTTGGAAAGTTTAGAAACCTTGTTTCAGGGAATGATTGTTCTACAAGAGATTGAAGACTTCAAGATTTGTTTTTATATATCTCTTTGTATTGTAGAAAATCTTCATTGACCCATAGGTTTATTTTGCTGTGAGGAATCAATGTGAGTGGTGGTTTTGTCACGAAATAGCCAAAGGGGGAGATTGTAAGGATTCCCGTTTTGTTGATTGGCTTATTGCGTGGTCAAACCACATGTTGGGGTTTGAATGTAAGGGTAGTCTAAGTGTTTAAGGTCTTTGACCACTTAGAACCCTAAACTTCAAAGAGAGATTTTTGAGAAAAAATCAAATCAAGACTTCATTTTTAACCACTCAAATCAAACCACTTTTGCATCAAATTTCATATTTGATCTTCTATGCCTCCATAGAATTGATCCATGCATGGTTTTGAATCATCACATCTTATTTGGTATGTTCTTCACTAATTTCATATTACTTTAGTGTTTTTCATATTAATACATCTCTTTAATTACTTGTATGCTTTTGATTATATGCTAGATACAAGTTAGAGATTATTTGTGATGGAAATGATTGAATGTTGTATTTTGATAGCTATTTAGGTTTTGTGTAATCTTGATTAGCTATGCTATTTGACATGTCATTTAGCCATATATATCTAGGATTGTTTTAATTGCAAAATCATTATCCTAGATAAGCATATAGAGTAACCTAGCTCTAATTTGCATTTTGAATATTCATACATATTCACTTAGGTTGTTTCTCTTCATTGAGAAGTAAGTCTTGGGGCTAAGAGTGCTTAGGCCTCAAGCAAATTGGAATAGGGTTGCTCATAAAGGCCCGCTGGGTAGAAGTGAGGGGTTACAGACCGGAGTGTTAGACGAGGTCTACATAGGTTGTAAACTTCATTTCAATTAGTGATTTCGAGTTCCGAGTGTGGCGCACTATACAGCCCGTGGTTTTTTCCCAGTGGTTGGGTTTCCACGTATATATCTTGTGTTATTTAAATTCCGCACATATTACACTTGATATATTATTTTGACTAGTTAGGGGCATTTTCGTAAAATTGACTTGCATGCGAAAATTGGGTAATATTTGATAAAATCTATTCAACCCCCCTCCTAGCTTAATATTGAACACACCTTGAGAACTTTCAATCTTCTATTGCATCACAAATCCAATCTAGTAGTTCTTCAGATATTTCTTCGGTCAACTCATCTTGTACTGTTGAATTCACCATTTCAATTGAACTACACTCAACTGAGTGACAATCGTCTGCTGCTTTAGGGAACTTAAGAGACTCAAAGACTTTAAACTCTACCGTTTCATCTAACACAGTCATCGTTAGCTTTCCATTCTGGACATCTATAAAAGTCTTTGCAATTGCCATAAAAGGTCTTCCCAAAAGAATAGGTTTGGAGTTCCTATCCTTAGCTCCTTCATCCATGTCTAGGACAACAAAGTCAGCAGTAATGATGAGATTATCTACCTGTACTAACACATCTTCAACATAACCCCTAGGGTATCTAACAGAACCATCAGCCAACATAAGTGACATAGATATCTTCTTCAGGTCATTCAATCCCAGTTGCTTATAGATATAGTAGGGCATTAAATTAATACTGGCTCATAAGTCTAACATGGCTCTCTCCAAAGTGGTACCTCCTATAGTGATGTTGATGCAAAAACTACCTGGATCTTGTAATTTTGGCGGCAACGACTTTTGAAGGACTGCATTAGCACTTCCGGTCATGAATTCTTGATGATTCTCCCCAAATCTTGTCTTGTATGTATGAAGGCTTTTGAAGAACTTGGCATATGCTGGCATCTTCTGAATCATCTCCAATAAGGGCAAGTTGACATTGACTTTCGAAAGAATGTCATATATGTCTTTGTATGATTTCTCTAACTTGCTCTTTTACAACCTCCCTAGGAATGGAATTGGAGGAATGTATGGATTGGCTGACTTGTGTAGGAGTGGTGAAATTTTTTATTTTTCCACCACTATTTCTTCCTCCTAGGGTATATTGTCATCTTTTGAAGGACCTGAAACAGTAGCAGATTTATCAAAATGTTCAGCAGGTCTATTATCAGTTAGAACCTTACCATTTCGAAGGACTGTCATAGCCTTTGCCTGCTTAGTGAAACTTGGAAATTTTCCCTGTTCCATCTTTTGTTGAGCTTCAGCTAATTGCCCAACTTGAGTTTTTGTCTTCTTCAATGAAGCATGAATGTTCTGAAACTGTACCTCATTACATTGGTTCATTTGCTGAATTTGTTGCTGCATTTGTTGGAACATATCTTCTATTAATGGCTTCTTGGGTTGGGGTTCAGAGTTTTGTTGGGCACCGGTATTGAATTGCCTTAGATTGCTATTGTTATTGTTTCCCCATTGGTTTCCAGCGACTTGGTTATTGTTTCCCCATTGGTTTCCTAAACTCTGATTGTTGTTGGACCATGAAAAATTTGGGTGGTTCTTCCACCCTGGATTGTAATTATTGGAATATGGATCATTCCATGGTCTAGAATTAAAGTTGTTCATGGCTTGAACCTCTTCTTCTTTTTCTCTAGGTCCAGGACCTCCTACTTGATGCTCTCTTATAAACACTTTTTGTTGTCAGCTTTTCATTTGTCCCAAATCAGTAGTAAGAGTATCCATCTTCTTCACTAATTATGATATCTGAATAAAGGTTTCTATGTTGGCATCTACTGTATAAATTCCCTTCTTCCTCCTGGAATTTTTGTGACGAGAGTTCTGAGACAGTTTTTCAAAGATAGAGTATACCTCCTCAGGCTGCTTGTCATACATGGATCCTCCACAAGCATTGTTTACCAAAAGACCTGATACTTCAGTCAGACCATCATAAAACCACTAACATAGCTGATTAGTAAGAAATCCATGCTGAGGACAATCCCAGGTATATTTCTTGAAACGCTCCCATGCCTCATAAAAAGTCTCATTGTCTTGTTGATAGAAACTTGAAATTTTAGCTCGAATCTCACTGGTTTTCTGAGGTGCATAATATTGGTCAGTGAGTTTTTCTCTTACTTCATCCCATGTTCTCAAAGATGCTGGAGGCAGTGTCAACAACCATGTCTTCGCCTCATTTTTTAATGCATGTGGGATACACCTCATACGCAGCTGGTCTTCTATAATCCTATGGTTAGGTAAGGCTTGTGTTGCTGCGTAAAACTCTCTAAAGAACAAAAGCACATCTTCATCTGGTAAACCTCGGAACACAGGCAGCTGGTTATAGTGGCTAATTCTCAGTTCATAATTCCTTACTGCAGGTTCTAACACAATGCACAAGGGATGGTTGCTCACAACCGGCCTGCTGTAGTCCTTCATAGTTTTGATGGGCATTGGTTTTGGCTCATAAACCGAATTTGGAACAAGGTTAGGTATGGGATCAGGATCCTGGTTGAGCCCTTCTTGGTTCTAAATTTGCTCGTCTTCCATTGTTTGATTTATGATACGATGAATGTTATCGTTCAAAGGTAACAATTCTCCCTGTTGAGATCTTCTACCTTGCATCTACTGTTAGCACCTGAAACAAGAAAAGACAAGCAACAAGTCAACTGCAAAAAGAAAGAAAGAAAAAGAAAATTCTAAAAAGCTAAAAATTAATGACTCGACTACCTAAACTTAAGTAAACCGATTAACCAAAACTAAAACTAGAAATAACCAATAAATTCACTAGTTCCCCGGCAGCGGCGCCAAAAACTTGATGTGTAAAATTGTGTTATAAAAACCTAACTCGCAAGTGCACGAATCATGAGATAAGTACAGCGACAAGTAGGGATCGTTCCCACGAGGAAAAGTGATTTACTGATTAAACTAGTTCTAATTAAAGCTAAGCAATTAACAGTATCCAGAGATTTTGAGATTGATTGATTGATTGAATGATTGGTTTAGAATAAAATTATCTAAGAAAGCAATTAACGAGAATATGTGAATGTGATCAAGAGGTAAGAGGACTAGGTCATCAATGCTCCCCAACTATGTTTACTCAATGCTTCGAATTGACTTTGATAAAAGATGTAACTCAAGTTAAGGATTCGTTCTTATCTTATTTATGATTGTTACCGTATGATCCTGAAATGAATCAAGTATCCTCAATCATAATTTACCCATAGATCAATGGCGCAAACTACAACCGAGAACCCATTAACTGCAAGAACTAAAGAACCAAAACCTACTTGCATAGATCAATGCTAAGATCAGTTTTACCCATTCAATTGAATATTAATCAAGGTTACGTGTAGATCAACACTCCAAACTTAATTGTTTAATTATCAAAACCCTAAATTCATGTCAACGTATGATCATGCATTAACACAAACAAAGAATTGAGACTTAGAATGAATTGAATGAATCAAAACTTGAATTAAGAAAATATAGTCAATTCTAACAAAGAGTATTCATAGAGGTTCACATTGACTCCCTAGTATGGAGTTAGTTACACATATTAGAAACAAAAAGACAAGAGGAAGAAAAGATAAAACCCATTGAAAATCTTCAACAAATTCTTCAAATCTTTGATTTTGGGATGTCCTTCGTCTTCGAATCTTCGATGTGTAAAGGTGGATGATGGAATTGTGCGATGAGTTGTGAGAAGGTGAGAAGTAGGGTTTCTGAAAGTGCAGATGAAACGAGAGCCAGCCTTGCCCTAAAGACATCTCAACATATATATAGGCCTCCTGAACCCAGACGCAAAAAGACTCCTTAATTAGGACAAAATCACCAAACCGTTGCCAGTACCGCTGCCAAAGCCGCAGCGGTAAGGCAGCGGTTTTGACGATATCATGGACAAACGCTGTGGTCATGGCAGCGGCCAGACAGCGCCTTGGGCAGCAGCACCTACTATTTTTAGACCGCTGTTGCATCGCTGCTAATTAATTGGGAGCGGTCTTGACAACACTTTGAATATTTGCACGAAAGCCCCTGAAGTCTTCTAAAATAGCACTTTTTGCCTGATATTCTTCAAATTATTCAGCTGGATCCAAAATCCTGAAAATGCTCAAACACACACATTAAACCCCAAAAAGACTCGAGAAACAAGCAATTGATTGAAGGAATGGGGATCAAAAACATATACAATAAATGACCGATCAATAATACGCGTGCATAAGTCTATAAACATATAATGCATGCTTAATTAGTATGTTTGACAACTTTTATGGCTCATACGCACATGTTGTCTATCATAGATTTATAGGTGTCGAATTTCGACACCAATCATTAATATATAGTACCATGTATGAGTTGATCGCTTCCAATTATTTGGTCTCATTAAATGCATTATTATTATTACTTGTGCGAACTTTACTCACATACTTGGTATAGAAAACAAGTTAAAAATGCTAGCTCAAGAATCTAGTCTTGCCTCGGTGCGCGAGAATCGAATTTCATCTAGAGGCGCTTAAAGGTTTTTAAGAGAGACCATATAGCCTTGGTGACCCGATTAGAGATGGAAGAGTAGCATTGGCCTGACATTGCTAACAACTGCCTTCATCAATCCGGAACCGTAAATGAAATCCGACGGATACTTTAAAGAGAGAAAAAAAAGAGGCTGTCTATGAAAAAGATCAGCCAAGAAGAGAAGTCGGATCTTAAGAGAGTCATTACAACGAGTCACATCCACAGTAATCAAGAGCATCCCGCCGACTACAGCATAAACAGACGAAACACATGAAGACACTCTAGCAAGCCTGAACTAAAAAAAAAAAAAAAAAAAAAAAAAAAAAAAAAGGTGCTAGGTGGTGGATTATCTGTTGTATCAGCACCAAGAGATGCGCAAGCAAGGGAATTCACAAACAGGGTACAGTGAAAATAATTTTGCCCGAGAAGAAGAAGAAGAAATCACAAAGGGTTTCTATACCTGACCGCTGAACTTAAAAAAGAGTTCGATAAAAAAGAAAAAAGAGAACAGAGTGCAAAAAATAACACAACTAATTGTCGATTAATAAGATACTTGGCTAAGTTATGGCACTATTTGAATAATATACTTGATCATTCTTGAAGAAAAACTGACCAGTTTAATGAGACACTTGGTCAGTCTAATGATGATCAGTTTAATGAGACACTTGATCAATCTGGAGATGATCAGTTTAATAAGATACTTGATCATTCTTGAAGAAAAAACTGATCAGTTTAATGAGATACTTGATCATTCTCGAAGAAAAACTGACCAGAGGTATTCAACTATTGCAGACATTTCAGCTCATTGTTATGTTAGATACCCAGATCGGTTACTTAGAAAAGCAAAAAAAAAAAAAAAAAGGAACACGATGTTAAAAGTACTCTGTTCGAATGAAACATACTTTAACAACAGCTGGGGGGCTAGGGGTAGAACAGCATAGTAAAAAAAAAAAAAAAAATCGCATTTGCAAAAGTAGTTTTAGCGAAGTCATATCTCCATCCTATTGATTCGGCTGATATATGTGAAGATGAACCATAATGGAAGTTGGAGTACAAGACTAAAGCTAGTGGATCGATCACCACCTTTCAGCACATGTAAGAAGTTGAATAATAGTAGATCATCTCAATCTCAGTGATTTAATCTAATCAAAGGATTACCTACAGCCACAAAATCCGGTCATTCCTTGCCAAAAAAAAAAAAAGAGGATAAGATGGATCGTTGCAATTCACAGAAAGTCCTAAGGATTGTTCACCCTAAGGAAGGTTTGACGATATTTGGGACATCACAACTCTACACTGGAGATAGAAACGCCACTACACAGGTTAGTATTGATTATTAAATTGTCTTGTTTGCTTCTTTGTAATGATTCAGGGAAACATAAGACAAAGTATTATACAAAAGCACAAGGAAAGAACTAGCGATTTGCCGACTCATATTGAAAAGGTAACCAATTTTGGATACCCCATCGAGTGGAGTTAGAGGTAAAATATAAATTATCGTTTAGTTACTCGGCCTATAAATCAAATCTTCTTGGATTTCATAATTACATGTTGATGACGAGGAGGTAAAATGTTTTGTCACCATTGCTTATTGAAATTCTTTGCTGCACTTTTAACATGACGCACAACACATGTAGCCTGTGTATTGAGTCCATGGGTATTCTATCATGCATTGGTATATATATGTTGGTTTAGTTCTCGTATGCTTCATTATATACTTGTTATAAATTAGTATGCATTCTCTACCTTTTGTGTATTCAATTAAATGAGGCACATTGCTATTCATCTAATCAGCTAGCAACAGGTTGCCAAGTTTGATCAAATCATGTTGTCAGGTTTAACTCTCTCAAGTTTAACTGAACCAGTCCATTTGTGATGCTTCGTTTAATATAAGATTATAAATATCTGAAGCTGAGGACATACCTACGATAAATCTAGGTACATGCGTACTGTGATGAATTCTTAGATTTACTTTAATGTCAAGACTCATAGCACAATTATTTTAGTCATAGCATTGTCCAATAAAATGTCTTTAGTCATGGTGATAAAGAATAACAGTATTCTGATACGCCTAAACACAACGGCAAAATCAAAACAAAATTATGGGGACTGAGATATTGAATTTATGTAATCTAGATATATTAAATCATATTATCTATTAAATTATGTCTACTTCTTCGTATTGCTATACTTTCACATGCAAATAAACAACATACATGAACTTCGTGTATTTCTCTCTACTTTATATTACCCTCACCTGTTATCTATACATGAGTCTCTCATATGCAATACACAATATGTATGTACCAATTTATAGACAACATGTAATGCATGCTTAATTAGTATGCCTAACAACTTTTACGACTCTTACACATATGTTGTCCATCATGGATTTATGGGTGTCGAATTTCGACACTAACCATTAATAGTACCATGTATGAGTCAATCGCTTCTAATTATTTGGTCTCATAAAAAGCATAATTATTATTACTTGTGCAAACTTCACTCACATGCACTAATAGACTGCGCTTTGACTAACAATTTGCTAAGAATTTTTATAGCGAAAGGTCTATCAGGTTTGATTCAGATAAAGTTGCTTTCCAAAGCTTCTTGACCGGACAATAAAACTCCGAATCGTGATTGTATCCGTCAATTACCGGATAACAATGCACAATCGGCTGTCAATGATAAATTCTGGTTGGTCAAAGATGCAGTGTTAAAAGCACTCCAGCAAACCTAAACCTACTTACAACAACTGTTGGGGGGCTATGGGAGCAGAAGACATAAGGAAATTCACAGTTGTGATAGTGGTTTTAATTTGCCCCAAAAACTAAAAAAAACCACAAAGACAGTATCTAAAAAAATACAACTAAAACTTCAGGTTCGGTAAGTGACCAAGGTTAGTTAATTTACATATATGTTTAATATTACCATTTTATCAAATCATTGTGCAAAAAAAATCCATCTGTGGTATTAAATAATAAATCAAATAACAATTTTTTGGAATTTAATCAAGACTGTGATCTTGATATCGAAAGCGCTTAATGACATTGTCAAAATCAGTCGGGCTTTGAGGTATGTTTTGGTTTAATTATTATTACTTATTATTATTCATACAATCTGGCATCCCAATAACTTGATGGGATATCATGGTGCTTATTTTTTTGCTGCTAGTTAATTAAAATCATAAGCTGCACACTGTATGCTTTTCTATCAAAACATATACTTATTGTTTATTATGCCACGTGTTTTTATATGCAAAGCACCCAGTGTGAATCCATGGATATTCTATCCCATACAGCAACCATCACCAATAACGTGCATGGATCCAATTATTTTTGTTCGGCATTATTAAAATATATATTTGTGCAAATGTTACTCACGTGTCTGACAGAGAGAGACAAGCTGAAAACTTTAGTACATAAATCAAGCTTAGTCTCAATACACACAAAACGAGTTTTATCTCAATGTAAGTAAAAATTCAAAGAAAAGGCAAAAGGGGCCAAAATATTCGCCAACAAAGGCCAAAGGGGCCAAAATCTTCACCAACGATAAGAACTTGGCAAACCTAGAAAAAAATCTTGTCGAGGTAAGAACTCGGGCACCATGAAACCGCGAAGAGTGAGTGGATAGTGTCCGAAGGGGAAGAGAAGCTAATTAGCATGCCCGCCTAGTTGAGTCAATGCAAATGCATCACTCAGCGAGAAGGCAAACCCGAGGCACCAGGAAACCTGGAAAACTGCTTGGGGCGCCGCCGGAAAAGGTCTGGTGAGATGTGCAGTTGTGTTGGCCGGTATACAATACCCCAACGATTCGGTAAACCCCTGTAACAAACAAAACCTGGAGATGTCCTAGGTGACTTGTGCAGGGACCTAAGTGTATGGTTGTGGTGAGCCTCGACGTAACACCTGGGTAAAACTGATTAGTTTAATGAGACACTTGATCAGTCTGGAGATGATCAGTTTAATAAGATACTTGATCATTCTTTAAGAAAAACTGACCAGTTTAATGAGACACTTGGTCAGTCTAAAGATGATCAATTCAATGAAATAGTTGATCATTCTTAAAGCCAAACTGAGAATAATATACTTGATCAGACAAAAGGTAAATAGATACTTGGATAAACCAGTCAAGTCTAACAAAAACTTGACCCAATAAAACCAATGGATTACTCAAACTTAATGCCAGTTAATAAGATACTTGGCTAATTAAGTTAAATGAGTTATTCAGCTTAAACAAAGAAACCAACGTTACACTCGGGTTAAAATAAAACAAAATATTTTTATTATTTACACGTTTATGAGTTTGCAGGTATACCAAATTGGCCAAAAAGAATCAATTGACTGGGTGCAAATAAAGCACTGTCAGTGATCCGGCCTTTTGGAAACAAGGGGGTAAAGATTTTTCCGCTTAAATTGCATCTGTTAAGTTTAAAATGTGCAGGTACAAAGCTCCAATGGGCAAGTGCACATAAAGACAGTCAGGAAGCTTTCAAACGCAAGATCTAGGCCACCTGAGCTGAACGTCTTGAGGTTGGCTTGGCTTGCTAAAAATTAAGTAAAAACCCCGAAAGTGGTTAGAAACTTAGATACGCCGAGCATGCATCTGGAACAATTTGCAAGAAGTACAAATCCAGTGAGCAACTACAAAGGAGCCTGTAAGGATTCCCATTTTGTTGATTGGCTTATTTCGTGGACAAACCATGTGTTGGGGATTGTATGTAAGGGTAGCTTAAGTGATAGATATTCAAGCTCAAGACCCTCTCATGTCCTCAAGGTTGATAAGCACCAAAGGTAATACTCTAAGTGCTTACTTGTCTTGAAGAGATAGTTGCACACACTCACAACTCATGCATATGTTTAATCCTTGTATGTTGTGTGTCTTATTTGTGTGCCTTAATGCTTATTAACATCTCTTATTGCATGTTAGTTTGATTGCATCTTGCATATCCAATTGCCTTGTCATGCTTAGACTTAGGATTCCATTTTTGCACTAGGCGCTCCCAAAAGCGCTCTACAAAAGCGCTTTACGAACAGCCCCCGTTGGGCACTGTTCAGACCTGATCGATTTATTTCGGTCGCTGTACGAGCGCTGTAGAGGCGCTCTACGTAGAGCGCCCCTCTGTTTTCTCGTGAGAACAGAGTAGGGGCGCTGTACAGGCGCTGTACAGAAGCGCCCTATGTATAGCGCCCTATGTATAGCGCCCATGGCAAAATTGTGGTGTCACTTATCAAAATGACCACACTTCATCTTGACACCCTATATATATGCCACTTTGACTTTAGGTCAATAACAAGAGTTCATATTCAGATTTCATACTTAGGATATTTTTCAAAGAGAAGAAAAATTCCAAGCACTCATTTTTAATTACTCAAACACTTTTTCATGATCATCAATCATCATCTAGCATCATCTTAGATCATCTAGATGTCTTCTTGCATGGATTCTTCATCATACTTTGCTTGGTAAGCTTTTCACTAATATCTTACATATTTTGTGTTTCTCTTAACAAGCCATCTCATTTAATTACTTGTATGATATATTATATACTTTGAATACAAGTTTGAGATTAGTGTGATGTATGTTTGAGAAGTTGTATTGTGATAGCTAATTAGGTTTTGTACTTAATCTTGATTAGCTAAGCTATTTGACATGTCATCTAGCCATTTATATCTAGGATTGTTTTAATTGCAAAATCATTATCCTAGATAAGCATATAGAGTAACCTAGATCTAATTTGCATTTTGAATATTCATACATATTCACTTAGGTTGTTTCTCTTCACTGAGAAGTAAGTCTTGGGGCTAAGAGTGCTTAGGCCTCAAGCAAATTGGAATAGAGTTGATAATAAAGGCCCGCTGGGTAGAAGTGAGGGGTTATAGACTGGAGTGTTAGACGAGGTCTACATAGGTTGTAAACTTCATTTCAATTAGTGATTTGGAGTTCCGAGTGTGGCGCACTATACAGCCCGTAGTTTTTTCCCAGTGGTTGGGTTTCCACGTATATATCTTGTGTTATTTAAATTCCGCACATATTACACTTGATATATTATTTTGACTAGTTAGGGGCATTTTCGTAAAATTGACTTGCTTGCGAAAATTGGGTAAAAAGCGTAAAATCTATTCACCTCCCCCTCTAGATAGTTTTATACACACCGTGCTATAATTCTTTTCAGAGCCAATAATGGTCGAAGTCGAATGAAAGTAAATTAAAAGTCAAAATTGTATTTATATACATAAAGTGCTTTCTTTTTGTAGGAGTGTTAGCTAGAAGGCATAAAAAAAATAATAATAACCGATCTGTAAGAAAGATCGGCTATAAATAAGACCGGTCTATAAGAAAGATTAGCCAAAAGGAAGAATCAAACCTACGAAAAAGAGATCAGCCGAGAAAAAGTTGAAATGGACAAAAAAAAATCCAAGCCGAACGCTTGGAATGACTTGTCCAAAGAAGAAAAGAATGGCTACCCAAACAATGTGCCAAAAGCATGGCTCCTACCCTGCACATCGGCATCAAACTCAAAAATAACAACGATGCTAAGGGGTAGATTCAAAGCAACATGAACCCCTGGAGAACAAAAGCCCCTAACTCACCATGAGCATGTATATATGGCAGTGACCCAGGGGGTGGATACTTTGAAGCACAATCTCTATAGAGCGATATCTTACCTTGCCAAGAGCAACAACATCTACCATATTTTTCTCAGCTTGTGAGAAAAGACATGGCTCAGGGAAACCTTAATCAGTTCCTCTTATGATCTTCAAACTCGACATTTTCAAGCTGTCTTGAGCACTAAAACTTCGAAAGATCGCAGAACTTGCCTTTAAAGGATACGACAAGAAGAAAAGATGTTTCGGATAGAAGCATTCTCACCTATTCAAGTCCTAGGAGATAATTGGAAGCAATTTGGAAGATTTTCGATCAAACCCAAGAAAACAGCATCTGCTGATGGGTCAACTTCAAGAATTAAACTATATCATCTCAGAAGGAACTAGGTTTTGAGCCTTATATGGTTGGAAAGGTACAGAAGTTAGCTTTCTGTAGAAGTTTACGGTTCACGATTTTGAGTTTTCTAAAAGGGGTTATGACCATTTTACTACCCAAAGGTCAGCCTAGAATTTCTACGTGGGATTTTGGAAATAAAGCATTGCGGGTTGCCTATTCGGGGAATGAAGGTCTTAGACAAATTTGTTATGTTTTGGAAGGTTAATGAAGGCCTAAAAGTCACTTTAATTCAGTTTTAGTTGACCCTAAACTTTCCATGTTAGGATTAGTTGAGATTGGATTAAAATTCCCTAAAGTTAGAAGGATTGCACTTCCTATTTTGAGTCACATTGAATTAGTCTTATTGGAGGTTGAATATAGAACTAAAAGGAGAACTAATCCATGCCAATTTAAGAGGAATTATAGCAAAAAGATCAGATACACAGCAGCAGAGTGCAAAGAAGATCCGAGCGCTAATAAGATCCGCTCGAAGAAAAAGATCTAAAGCCGAGAAGAGGATCCGAGTGTTAGTAAGATCCGCTCACAGATTGATCCAAACGAAGCCGAACTGATCTAAATAAAGCCGAGAAGAAGACCCGAGCATTAGTAAGATCCACTCAAAAATGGATCAAAGCAAAGCCGAGAAGAAGATCCGAGCGTTAGTAAGATCCGCTCAAAGGATCTAAGTGAAGTCGAGAAGAAGACCTGAGCGTTAGTAAG
Organism: Acer saccharum; assembly: GCA_030490815.1. Lineage (NCBI taxonomy): Eukaryota > Viridiplantae > Streptophyta > Magnoliopsida > Sapindales > Sapindaceae > Acer > Acer saccharum. The sequence goes on along the minus strand of CM059869.1, from coordinate 49,640,084 downwards.
AACCGCTCAGAAAAAAAGGATTCGAGAAAAGCCGAACAATGCTAAAAAAGGTTCTTAGATTCGCCCAAACGAGCGAGAGGATCTGAGTGTCATCCAGAAAAAGAAAAAGGGAATCAGAGGTCGATCACTTAAAAAGATGACTACGATCATTTTACGGTTAGCCATGGTCTGAGCAGACCAAGTGCAAATTCATCTCACAATAAAATATCCAAAGGCATTTCAGCGACTTGATCCATGTCCCAAAGACACTTGCAGATAGGTCCAAAAATGTATCTTAGCAACATAACCTGTCTTGAAGATTATCAGTCTACAAGAGAATGAAAAATAATGTGGTCAGAGATCTATTCAAATCCCCTTCGTTGAGTTGCCAATAACTCATCTCACGGATTTGAGGGGGTATTGTTATAGGGGTTTTTCATCAACATGACACGTCAGTGAAGATAGCGGGTAATGTAGAAATATAGTGAGTCCACATCACCAAAAAGTCAAACAAGAGACACGTCAACAGATGGTCAATAAGATTATGTGAGAGACCGTCTGCAAATAAGGATCTACTCAGCGAGATTTACTCGACCAAAACAGGAAATATTACTATATCAAGATAGGCCATATTAAGCAAAGATCTACTCAGATACGGAATCTAAGAATCACACTCCAATAAAGAAATATACCTATTTCCTTTCCAGTACCGGAGAAGTCTAATCAGGAACTCAAAGCTTCCAGAAGGATAAACACCAAACGAAAAACAAGTCCTAATTAGTCTACTCTACCAGAGTACTACAAAAACTCTAATTAATGAGTCCACTGCTTATACGACAGGAACTAGGGCAACCCTAGATCGAACCATATAAATACATCCATGTATTCATTATATGAGATTATGATCATCATGAGCAATTTACACTTACATGAGAAAAGAGATACGAAACATAAGTAATTATCTAGAGAAAGCGAGTATTGAGTGTGTAATCCTTATATTCATAGTGGATCACTTCTTGCCGTCACCCGCATCGTGGATGTTTCCCTGTCTTGGGGTTTTACCACGTAAAACATGTGTTATGCTTGTTCATCTTTTATTTTCTACTTTCATTACGTTTATCTTGCAGGTTTCATTAACCTAAAGTTGTTGACTGGTTGACCATCGAAAAATCACCTTCAACAGTAGTAAAAAGAGCTCATTTAGTCTAGCAATGGTCTTAGGCTCGAGTCGCCTTACCCGCAAATATTATTTATATAATATATAAAAACCAATCTAATAATGGAGATCAAGATATATAGATCATTGGTGGAGACACCCATGTGATGATTCCTATGCTCACACAACTTCACCATATTGTCTTGTTTTGTTTGTATAATCAAATACTTATATTAACATATATAGTCAACACCAATGATCACTGAACATATCGATCCAACAATAATTTTCTGATCTTGACAAATCCAATTAAGTGAACATAAAAGAAGACAAGCTCTAATTTTACTAATGAAGTTTATCATCACTCATCATCAATGGCTGATGTTTCTTTGCAGCCAAATAATAATGTTGGTTGGTCTTGCTCCCCAAAACCTGATCATCAGTTATCAATAATGGAACAAGGCAAAAGTACTAGTCCTTCTCAATCTCAAGCCTCATCAACTGTAATAAGTCCAAGTAGTACTAGTAGTGTATATCCCACAAATGCTCACAAGATAATTGTAGAGATGGTGGGAACATATGTGATTGTATTTATAGGGTGTGGATGCTGGATGATGAACAAGATATACAGCCTCGGCATAATAGGTGTTGCAGTCGCATGGGGCTTGGTTGTCATGGTCATGATATATTCATTTGGCCATGTCTCTGGTGCCCATTTCAACCCTGCCGTTACTATTGCTCTTGCCACGTGTCATAAACTCCCTTCCAGACAGGAATATATTATGCGCACGTATATAGCTTGTGTGTCAAGTAATTATAAGATTTTTAATGGTGGAACTAATTGTGCAGGTGCCAGTAGACGTTGCATCACAATTGGCAGGCTCGACACTGGCTGCTCAAACCCTTGTTCTGATTTTCCATGTCCAAGTAAATATAGATGTTACAGTCACTCAATTTGTGGATCCAACAAACGTTTACGAAGCTTTCGCTTGGGAATTCATACTTTCTTTCATCTTGATGCTCACCATTTGTGGAGTGGCTACCGATATCAGAGCGGTATGACATCAAATTCTGCAATTCTGATCACTTCATGTAATAATAGTTTCTAACTTCACTGGAAAAACAGATCAATGAGCTCTCTGGAGTAACAATTGGAGCTACAGTGATGTTCAGTGTCCACATAGCTGGGTACATAACAAAAATTCATTATAGGCCTCTGTTAGAGCTTAATACTATTGTTCGAGCCTCATGAACACGTGCATCTGTGTTTACAGGAATGTGACAGGAGCATCAATGAACTCGGCAAGGAGCATAGGCCCTGCACTCGTAGCGTGGAATTTTCATTATCTATGGCTGTATATTTTGGCTCCCGTTCTTGGAACTACAACTGCTACATCGATCTACACTCTCCTTTGGCTTCCTTTGCCTTACCAATTTGATTAATTAGGAGAGTCAATATTTTGTTGTTCATCATATATTATTTTATCAAATAAAGTGGAAAATATTGTACATTATAACTTTTGTATTGAAGAATCAGAATGAGCTCTGAATTAGCAAAGCTCAGAAAATGAAGAAGTTAATTTAATTGTCAAAATTTAGATATACAAGTTGATTACTACTGTTCACACCAAATTAAACAACCAAGCTCGATCAGCTTATAAATAACAAAGATTGGACCAAACCATATATTAATCAAATCACTATAGTTATGATGATCATGATCGATGGGGTTGATGAAACAATTATTGAAGATATCTTTGGGTTTTTAAATTCTTTAACAGCTAGCAGCCATCAAATTCCTCATTGTTGCTCTACCAACTACATATAAATATATAATATTTAAGGTTGGTCATTTTGATGCTAACTAGCTACTCAAAGTCATGATGATCCGCAAAATCAATTATTATATAATGTTTGTGAATAACTTTCATGACAGTCAAGATTTTCTCCTCAACATTAAACATTTTGAGCTAGCTATAATAAATTGATGAAGGCTTTCTTGGTCAATCCCAGATCAGGAATATAATCATAACAATATCTATTAATTCGGGACTAGATATTTTTTTTTTGAAAACTTTCGTCATTGGTAGGATTCAAACCGTTGACCTGGAAGTCATTTACCCAAACCTTAAGCTCATCTATCTACCAACTAAGCTACACTCATGTTGGCTCCCAAATCAAGAATCATAATTAAGGCAGCTTCAACATTATTAATACTAGTTTGCAGCCCGCACGATGTGTGGGCATTGTAAAATACGCAATCGACTTCAATCTCTAATTATTAGAGATTATATAAATATAGATATAAATCGGTAGATAGTTCCCCAGTTTGAAGAGACTAAGGATGGTTACGGATACCAAAGCCACTAAATTTGCATAAATTACCAATTATAAATGAGAGAAAACCAAAACTAGCCATCCAAAACATTAAACTTTTGTTTCTAATCACATACAAAATTTTAATTGTTAATAACCACATTTTTGAAAAATTACTTGAATGCCCTCATATAAAAACCATTCCCAAACACACACTCTCTCTCTTTCTCTGTCCTCACCTCTCTCTCTTTTCTCCTCTCCATCCCGTAAAACTCATCGCCGGAGCTACCTGGGCTGCACCGAACGTTGCTGAGCTACCCGAGCTACGCTGAACCAACGGCTTCATGCTTCACGAACTAGCGCAGTGCCGCCGTCGTGCTTCACCTGGGCTTCACAAGCGTGCACGAGCACTGTCGGAGCTTCCCCTTCGTCGGTAGTGCTAAGATCTATAGAAAAAAGAAAAAAAAGAAAAAACCTAATTTGGGGAAGAAGGGAAACAGGTCAACATTTCAAGTTTCAAAATTTTCAAGTTTTTCTTCAAGATTTCAAGTTTCAAAAATCCAAGTTTTTCTTCAAGATTTCAAGTTTCAAAATTTCAAGTTTTTCTTCATGATTTCAAGTTTCAAGGTTTTTGTCTAGATTTCAAGTTTTCATCTGGATTTCAAGTTTAAATAAAAATAAAACTAAGTTCAGGGGTACTTTTGTAATTTATGGATATACACTGAAATATTTTTAAAATGTGGTTTTTAACAATTAAACTTTCGTATGTGTTTAAAAACAAAATTTCCATGTTGTATGTGACCATTTTTAGCAATTTGCACATTATAAATTTATAACCCAATATTTGAAAATCGAACTTCGAAAAGAAAAAAAAAAAATTCACTAACTACAATTTCTAATTTTTCGATTTTCTCGATGGTTAGGTCAACACCAATGGTTAGGTCAACGCTTCCCACCCGCCCCCCCCCCCCCCCCCCCCCCCCCCCCCCCCCCCAACTGGGGGTGAGCATTACCCCACTCCCCAGATTTGGACAAGTGTCCAAAAGTTAACTATGGTTTGACAAATTATTTATTATATATTTTAAGGTTTGTTCTACCAATTTTACCCTTTTTCAATATATTTTTTCTTAACACAAGAATCAGGACAAAAAAAAAAAAAAAAAACCAACACTATAATCCAATTAAGAAATTAAAAATCTTTAAAAAAAATCAGAAATTCAAAATCAATTGAAAAAAGAAAATCCAGATCAACACTTTCAAAACCTAAAAACTCAATATAAACACCCATTTTTCACTGGAGACAAAAAATAAATAAATAAATAAATAAATAACACGCAAGAGCACAGCAAAATACAACCCAGACTCAGATTTGAGCTAACTTGCTACTCTGGTTTTTATACAGGGAAAGTGAGAGGCCAGACACCCAAGGTCGCTAAGAAAGACAAGAAGAAGAAGCCCAGGGGACGCGCCCACAAGCACATGCAGTACAATCGCCGTTTCGTCACTGCCGTTGTTGACTTTGGTAAGAAGCGCGGATCCAACTCTTCAGAGAAGTAAATTTGGTGTTTGGAGTTTTGGAAAACAATTTTAGGTTTCATGGAGAAAAGTAAACATATTTTATTGCAATTTTACAAGTGATGTCTCTTCTTAGTTTCTTCTTTTTTTTTCTTCGACGATTAAAATATTTAGGTTCGAATTACAATTTGTTTTATGTAGATTAAAAAGAAGATGTTGGAGGGGAGGGTATTGGTTCATTTAATCATTTTGACGGTTTGAGTAAACCAATCAATGGAGAGATACATGGTTGAGTGATTATGTATCATATTCTTCAATTCTATAGAAATTATACAGTTGAGATCAAGTGATTTTAGATATGGGTAAATACTACATTTGTGTTGTATTGCTAGTTTGCCGGGGTCCAAAAATCTTTTGTCACTATTCGGGGCACTTTTTGTAAGACAGGCACCACATTACTAATTTAAGTTTAAAAGGCACCTATTTAGGTGACCAGACAAAAATACCCCTTTTTGTCACTTTGTGTCTTTTTCAAACATTGAGAGAAAAACTTTTTGAACTTTTTCCTGAACTAAAATCGTGCCTTTTTGAAAAAAAATTCAAGCCTTTTAAAACTGAAATTGTGCCTTTTTGAACTTTTTTCGAGCCTTTTTGAACTGAAATCGTGCTTTTTTGAAAAAAATTTCGAACCTTTTTGAAAAAAAGTTTAAGCCTTTTTGAACTGAAATCGTGCCTTTTTGAAAAACAATTCGAGTCTTTTTGAACTAAAATCGTGCCTTTTTGAACTTTTTTTCGAGCCTTTTCGTGCATTTTCGAGCCTTTTTACACTAGATTCGAGCCTTTTCAACAGTGTATAAAAAGGCTCGACCTAGTATGAAATGCTCGGACCAAGTATGAAAAGGCTCGAACCTAGTATCGCCACTAAACTAATGGAGGTTTGTTTTGATGTTCAACCTCCATTGGAGGTCTATTAAACAGACCTCTATAACGAAGATAAAAGATAAAGTCTCAGAAAATTTCAAAGTAAGAGAATGTGTAAAGTAAGGACATTTTTGTCCGTTCACTATATGGTGCCTTTTAAATTTAAGTTATTAAAGTGGTGACTTTCTTACAACACTAACTAAAAATGTGACATTTCTCACCATTTTCCCCACAGGATCCCAAAAAAAAAAAAAAAAAAAAAAAAAAAAAAAAAAAAAAAAAAGACAAAAAAAATTGCCGTTCAACCATATAGGTGCATTTTGGACCCTAATTATAAATTATCTTCCATTTGCAAGAGTCATCTTGCCAAAAAACTCTCCATCGATACAAGCTTCAAGTTGAAGCTCAAACGACAAAACAAAGCCATTAAAAAAAATTATAGACCCAGCGCCCACCACTGCGTGTTTTTTTTTTGTTCCATTAAAAATCCACATCAACCCCACCCATACCCAACCCAACCATCCAAACTAGCAACCAACCAAACCGCCACCATCGAC